>VZRF01004121.1:0-334361 GCA_013396875.1 Vireo altiloquus | reverse complement strand
GGGGCTGCTCCGCGTCCGCGGAGGGGGCGCTGCGCGGACCCTCCTACACGTACCGACACCTACAGACACACGCACACCTTCTCCTATCGACCCCCCAGGCGCGCACGTAGACTTTGGCGTCCTTTTGCCGATGAACTGCATGAAGGACCCGTTAAGCCTGGAGCGCCTGGGAGCCGGGAATAAGCTGTGCTCCTCCTCACCTTCCTCCTCCTCCTCCTCTTCATCATCCTGCCATCACCACCAGCCCGCGCTGGCCATGGCGACGGCGCTGGCGCCGGGGCAGGCGCGCTCCTCCCTGGAGTCCGCCAAGCACCGGCTGGAGGTGCACACCATCTCCGACACCTCCAGCCCCGAGGCCGCAGGTAAGAGGGGGTGAGAGGCAGGGACCCCAGCCCGACGGGCGCCCCGCCGCCCTGTCCTGCTCCGGCCCGGCTGGCAGCCCCGCGGACCGCGATGCGCCGCCGCCCCTCTGCCCGGGAGCGTCCCGCACCCGGGCCGAGATGCGTTTCGTGGTTTTTCGCGTGCGGTGTCTGTGTGTCAGCGTGTGGGAAGATAATGACATGTGCAGGGATAGGCGAACAGCATGTGTATACTGGTAGGCGAGTTACACGGATACAGATCGGCAAATAACATGGGGGTTGATGGGCGAGTAATATCGACACAGATGGACAAATCGAGGTATATACGGACAAAGAATATTGTTACAGGCGGGCGAATAACACGGGTGTAGATAAGCAAATAAAACGAATTACGTGTATGCATTCGGGAGAGTAATACGGATGCCCATAGGCAGAAAGCTTGCACACGGAGAGGCGGCTCCGTCCCGCTGTCCCGGCGGTGGCTACTCCACCGGGAGGAGACGCCCGTGGGTGCCCGCGGGGAGCGGAGGGGCCGCGGCGGCGAGAGGCCGGCGTGGGTTAATCATTACAGCATCGAGTCGCGTTCGGGGCAGTTTGTGGGATCCAGCAGCGCTGGGGACAGGCTTTTCCCCAGCCGCTGGAGAGGAGGTTGAGGAGGCTGAGGCGCCCTCGTTTTCCGCCTTTTTTTTTTGTTTGTTTCCCCCACTTACAGAGAAGGATAAGAGCCAACAGAGCAAGAATGAGGATGCGGGGCCCGAGGACCCCTCCAAGAAGAAGCGGCAGCGGCGGCAGCGGACTCACTTCACCAGCCAGCAGCTGCAGGAGCTGGAGGCCACCTTCCAGCGGAATCGCTATCCGGACATGTCCACCCGGGAGGAGATCGCCGTCTGGACCAACCTCACCGAGGCCAGGGTTAGGGTAAGTCTCGACACGGCACCCCGGCTCGGAGCAGCGGGGGTCAGGGAGGGCTGGGAAAGGGAAGGAGGGCTGAAATATCTGCAGCTGCTTTCGATTTCGTCTTGTATGTAAACTTCAGAGCCTTTGCACAAAAGCAGGGCAGAGCAGGACATTTCTGTCAAAGCGAGACAGATTGGGATCTCTCTCTGTGTCTCTGAAATATGCACGTTTTTGCTGCACGTTTCGCCCTCACCGTGCAATGCGTCCTGCTCCTTTTGATCGAAACGCTAATGAAAACATTAGCCAAGAAAGCAACTTGGAACAGGCTGCAACCTGCGCTGTCTCTAATGAGAAAAAGATGTAAAATACACAAGAGCCTTTGCTTCACTCCGAGGCACTCCCAACGTGCCCTTCCTTGCATTTTCTATTTCTTTGGGTTTCACAATTCGACGAGCGTCTCTCTCCACCCTCTACCCCCCTCTGAGATTTATGGGACCATCGCGGCGCTGCAGAGATACCGCGGCCGGATCCTGCTCGCCTGAAAACCGCGCTTGGGGTAAAAAAGAAAAACAACAAACCCCAACGCACGCATACCAAAAGAAGCCTGTAAATGGGCCGAACCTCCAGATTTTCGGAAATCCCACATAAATCCTCTCCCCGAGGTCGCTTGAGGAAAGCGAGACAGTGCGAACCGGGGGCGGCAGCGAGCGGGGCCGGCTCTCAGCCCCGGGCCGGCGGTCGTGGCGCCGGGGCAGCCACGCGGCGGGAGCGGGGCCCGGCCGGGGCCGGTGTCCTCCCGGAGCACGAAGCGCTGTCGGTCGCGGCGCGGCTTTCGCGGAAGTTTTTGTATGGGTCCGCGCGGTGCCTCCAGACGGGGCCCGTCCCCGTGGTGCCCGGGCGGCCACCACCCGGCTCGACAGGGGTGGGGGTTACCACAAACACCCCGGGGCCGGGGTGGTTTCAATACACACGGTAAGGCGGCTGCTGGCGGCTGCCCGACGGGTCAGACACCCAGATGTGGATTGGGAAAGGGCACGTTTTTCCCATTGTCTGCGGGGAGGGTCTCTTAGATCTCATCTAGCACGTTGTTAAATGGTGATTTTTTCCTTCTTTTTTTCCTTCCTCCCCACCCCCCCCCCCAGCCCCTCCAAAGAGCAGTCGAACAAGNCCACCGCCTTAAATATTCCGCGGGTTTCCAGGCGTTTTGCTCTCGGTTTTGCACTTTCGTATTTTTCCTGGATTGCTTCAGTACGGAAAAAGCCAAGAGAGAAGGGGGGGAAAATCACCAAGAAATGAAGGGGCGGGGGGGCAAGAGAGAAGAGAGAGAATAAGAAGGAAGCGTTGGCCTCTGTAGTGCGAATTAGAGCATCACAAATTATGTGGAGGGCTNGAGGGGGGAGCGGGGGGCCTGTGGTGAGAGTGGAGTGATGCGGCCACGAATCTGCCCTGCTAAACCTGGGCAGCCCCGAGGATGCTCGGCCCGGCAGCACATCCCTGCCCCGGCCCGGCACAGGGCTCCACAGAGGAGGAGGTCAACCTATATATGGAAATATATTCATATATATATATATTCGTACATATTTTTATATATAACTTCTATATGGACAGGCTCGGCTGTTGCCCCGAGAACCTGCAAAGGGCTGCGGTGGTGGTGGTGGCTCCTGACTAACTCACATCTCCCTCCCTCCCTCTCCCCCCATTTCCAAAGGTTTGGTTCAAGAACCGCAGAGCCAAATGGAGAAAGAGAGAAAGGAACCAGCAAGCCGAGCTTTGCAAAAACGGCTTCGGTCCGCAGTTTAATGGCCTCATGCAGCCCTACGATGACATGTACCCCGGCTACTCGTACAACAACTGGGCAGCCAAGGGCCTGACCTCCGCCTCCCTCTCCACCAAAAGCTTTCCTTTTTTCAACTCCATGAATGTCAACCCTCTGTCTTCTCAGAGCATGTTCTCTCCTCCAAACTCCATATCCTCCATGAGTATGTCTTCAAGCATGGTACCTTCTGCGGTCACTGGGGTGCCTGGCTCCAGCCTCAACAGCCTGAATAACTTGAACAACTTGAGCAATCCCTCCCTGAATTCTGCAGTGCCAACGCCAGCCTGTCCTTATGCTCCTCCAACACCTCCGTATGTTTATAGGGACACATGTAACTCGAGCTTGGCGAGTCTGAGACTTAAAGCCAAGCAGCACTCCAGTTTTGGCTATGCCAGTGTGCAGAACCCCGCTTCCAACCTGAGCGCTTGCCAGTACGCGGTGGACAGACCCGTGTGAAACATCCAAGTAGGAAACACTGCGTGGGAATCCCTCCCCATTTCCCGCAGAGACTGAGAATTTCACTAGAAAGTAATGGGCACTAGAGAGAAAAAGAAAGGAGGAAAAATCAGAGGCAGAGAGGAAGAGAAAGAGAGAGAGGAGAAAAAAAAAGAGGAAACCACTGAAATAAGATAGTTCCTTTGTTTTCAAAGGACCTCCTACAGATTCTGAGATCTTTCTTTCACTAAGAGTATTTCAACAGTTACAAGGACATATATATATATATATATATGGACAAATGTTTGACTGGATATGATATGACATTTTAATGTTACTATAAGCTTGTTATTTTTTAAGTTTAGCATTGTTAACATAAAAATGACTGAAAGGATGTATATATATCGAAATGTCAAATTAATTTTATAAAAGCAGTTGTTAGTAATATCACAACAGTGTTTTTAAAAGGTTAGGCTTTAAAATAAAGCATGTTACACAGAAGCGATTAGGATTTTTTCGCTTGCGAGCAACGGAATGTATATACTAAATGCGACACTGTATGTTTCTAACATATAATTATTAAAAAAATCGTGTGAATATCAGTTTTAGAATAGTACCTCTGGTGGATGCAATGATGTTTCTGATATTGCAATGTAAAACATGCCCTGTGTATAACATTTCGTACAATATTATTGTTTTACTTTTCAGCGAACATGAAAAAAATGTGTTTTATTTCATGGGAGTAAAATATACAGCATACAGTTCTGTCTGGATTTTTTATTTACTGAGCCAAGCTGCACAGCAGCAACTAGTCTGCAATGATTGACTGATAGTTGATACTGGATCTCGTTCTCTGGCAACTCGGAGTAGTACTTTTGCAATACAAATAAATGCTGGCATTTTTTTTCCCCTTAAAAAAAAAATCCCTCGCACTAACTTTGCATACTAGAGAAACATGGGACTTGGATCCCTTGGGTCCTTTTATTCCCCTGCGCAGCCCCAAGAAAATGGATTATTTGCTATCGTTGGACTCGAGAATTACCAGCCACAAAGTTGCTCCATCTCGAGCATAAATTTGTCCTGCTGTGAAGGAAGCTTTTATTACATTTAAGAAAAGGGAGTGGGGGAAAAAAAAAAGGGGAGGGAATTAAAAAAGCCAGCTTGCAAACAAACTGCTCCTGTTCAAAATAATCTGTCCCCTTTGCCGCCCCCTGCGCTCACCTTCTTTCCCTTTAGCGGGGAGATCCTTCATGTAATATTACATTTCTATTTCCAAATCCCCCTTTCAGACATGAAGAGAAACAAAGACCAGCCCAAATAACCGAAACCCCGTGGAGCGCGGGGGGTGAGAGGTTAGCCCGAGTTTCCTGCGACTTCGTGCTGCAACACGTCGTTGAAGGGAAAGGTCGTGCTCTCGTGTGTTTTGTTTTAAATAATATTGACCCATTCATTCTCAACCTGCTTGTTCGTGAAATTATACAGGATTATAACTTTGCCATCGCCAGACAATTGAAACAAATCAAGATGAATTGCTGCTCGGCCCTCCCATCGGCTCACACCCCGGGCGGGCGAGGAGGGGCTGCCGAGAGGGTGGGCAGCCGCAGGATCCGGCGGGAATATCGAGACACGAAGAAATTCCGCAGGCGCGTAAAGTGGCGAGGGGTGCAGGGGACGGCAGGGAGAAAACTACGCGGTGAGGGCGAGCTTGCTCCCTGAGCGGCCTTTGCGCGCTCGTTGCGCGCCTTTGTGAGGTCGGGAGGAGCCGCCGAGGTAACCCGGGGTGGGCGGACACGGCAGAGGGGGTTCCGTCCCCCCCCAGCGCTTAGATGGGAAGAGGAGCAGAGAAGAGAGGGAGAGGGGAGAGGTCAGCGCCCTGCGCTTTCCCACGAGGAAAATGCTTCCTTCACACGAAATCAGGGTACTCTCCCGTGGGGTCCACTTGCAGCATGGGCAAACTCCAGCCTCCACTTTTTCCCCCCCCCTCATTTTTTATTTTAACACCCCTTAATTTTATTTTCTTTCCCCCCTTTTTCTCCTTCCTCATCACATTTTTATTAGATGTTTTTTGTCTCTCTTACTTTGTTGTGAGGCCGGGGGTTTTAAAATTATTGTAATATTTTACGCGTCTTTCTGTTTTCTTTTCCCCTGTGTGTTCTTGCCAGGGGGTCGGCGGAGAGAAAGAACCTCCGTGCTTGGGACGGGGGGAGGCGGGAGGCCCCCCCTCTCCCCTGCTTGCCCGGCCTCGCCGCCTCCCCGACCCAACGCCGCTCCCCTCGGTTTTTCCGCACCGTGTCAACACCTCACCCGGGTGAGTGCTAGGGGCTGCCAAAAATGTCCCCTTCCTCCTCCTTCTTCTCCTCCTCTTCCTCGCTGGGCTGCGGGCGAAAGGTCTGAGGGTGACGGCGGCGAAGGGTTGGCAGCCCGGGAGCCCCCCTCGGGGATCAGGGGAGCCGGAGAAACCAGAGAGCTTTTCTGCCCAAACCCTCTCGGCGGGACGGGCTTGGAAATCAGCGAGCGGATCGCTGCGGGTATCGGCACGGTATTTTACACGCTTTTTTCGGCTCTCGTTTCTTCTCGGTGGTTTTAGTTGTTTATAGTCCTCTCTTATGAATATAAATATATGTATATACAAGAATATATATATAATGTCGGTGTATATATATATTTAGAAAATATGTGTGCGTGGAGAAATATTAGATATATAATACATAGTATACGCATATACATTCAGAAGAATAATATATACCGATTCCGGACCAAAAAAAAATTGGATCAGAGTTTTTCAGTCTACTGTGTAATGGCTCAAACGATGAAAAATCAACGTGACCGCTCAGAGAGGACATAAATCACTCTGAGAGTAATCTGAATTTCTCTTTCTCCCCCTAGCTGAAGCCTTGAGGGTCATCATTTTTCTGCGCCACTTGACCAAAGATATAATGTTTTGATTAGGTCGTAAATCAAAATCTTGGGTCGCGGTGGAGTTTTTTTTCTTTCATTTTTTTTTTCCGGGGGCTTTCCTTCTCCTTATCGGCGGTGGCAGTGTGAACCTGGAACAATGGAGGCCGCAAAGAGGGGGAGAAAAAGCCACAACGAAATAGGGAATTTGCAAGATCTCTATTTGCAGAAGCGGGGGGGAGAGTGGTTAAACAAGGGGCTCACACCCCCTCGCACCCCCCTCGCCCCTCGGAAAGGCCGATTCAGGCCGCCTGCTGCGCAACCCCCCGCGCGGGGCGTGCGAGCGGGGAGCGCCGTCTGCCTCCCAATCCACATCCCAATCCACATCCCAATCCACAGTCCTGCCGGCCCGCGCAGCCCCCACCACCCCCGATCGGAGCTGCGGCCGCGGAGCAGCGCTCTCCTTCCAGCCGGGGGTCCCCGGGCTCCCTCTCCCCGCACTGGCCCCGCGGCCGTGTCCCGGCACGGCTCCGTTCTTTTGTTTTCGGACGGTGCCTTCTCGCACTTTGAACCCCGGCGGCGTGCGAGAGAGTGCCTCGCCTCGCAAAGGTCAAAATGACGCGCAGAAATGGATGTATCTCCTTTTGGTTATTGTCTGTGCTTCCCGTTGTCCTCTCCTTGCTTTGTTTTCAGTAGGTGCGCGCTCATCCGCGTGTGCCTTCCCAAACCAGCGAGATACCGATCTTTACATACCTGTACTGTTGTTTCTGCCTATAAAATAAAACAACTTTTTTTTTTTCTTAGATATTCATTAGCATTTTTGGAGGGAAGGAACTTCCTTGGGAAAATAGTTGACATCTGAGCCCAGGGAAGGGTTTGTTGTTGGTTTTGGGGTTTTTTTTCTTCAATAAAGCCGCGTTTCGGGGGCATTTTTTTTTCTTTCAGTATAGCTCCGTTGTGGAGCGGGGGCGACGGCACTTCCAGGTTTGCAGCCCGCCTTCCCCCGCCGGCGTGTACGGGGCTGTGGGGGGTGTGCGAGTGCCGGGGGGGATATCTCACATCCCGTCTTAAGACAAGGAGGGAGGACAGGGGACCGGCTCACGGCACTGGAGCTAACATGCTTTTTCGGGGCCTATAATTTACCTTGCTAAATGCCTGCTTTGGTACGCGTATTACACATGTAGGTCTGGATATTAGGCACCCGATAGAGCGTAACAGTCAATAATCCAGAAACTTGGAAGGATTTACACCTTCGGAGCTCCATACAATGCCGGACTAATTGATTGCTAAATCTGAAGTTTTCTAAATGCGAACCCCTTTTGGAATTAATTTCTCTGGCCTCCTGCATCTACTTCTAAGAGAGGAAGAGAGGGGAGATAAAATAAACTCTAACTTGCAAATCTTAAGGGGCAAGGGAATATTTTTTGTTGTTGGGTTTGGTTGTTTGTTTTTGGGGGATTTTTTGTGAGTATGTTTTCTTTTGTTGGGGGTTTTTTAAAGAAAAAACAAAAAGGCTTTTGAGGCCGCTTTTCGAGACCTCGGCCCCACTTTTGCCAGGCGGATCCGCGGAACTGGAGCGGGCAGAACGGAGTCGGTGCTCCGCGCCCGTGCGCAGGGAGCCAGCCCTCTGGCGGTGCTCGACGAACGTCCCTCCGGTCGATCCGTGATTTCGGGGGCGAGGGTGGCTTGTTTGGTCGCTTTCTTCCTTGCGGCTGTGACCACCCCCGCCTGCCCCGAGGTGCAGGGGGCAGCGCGGGTCTCTGCCCCCGCCGTGGAGCCGGGCGGGGCACGGCGAACGCCGCGGCAGCCACAGAGGTATCCGAGCCGAGCCTGCCTTCTCGGAGGGCGGGCTGTGACTGCGCGGGGGGGCCACCGGCCCGAACCCGGCCCCGCGACCTCGCACGGCCGCCCCCAGCCCGTGCCCGGCAGCTCTGGCGGAGCAGCCCGGCGGTGGCAGAGGGCGAGCGGGGGCTTCGCGGTCCTCAGCCCCCCGGGAGGGAGGCAGCGTAACCCAGGTGGGGATAGGTACCCTCCCGCGGCACCGCCTCGACAAGAGTCTGGGCCGGACCCCACGCGGGGAGGCTCGGTAGGTCCTGCGCGGGCGCGGATCTACAAAGCCATATTCCCGGGAGTTTCGGGCGAGCGGCGCGATTTGCGCGGCTGGAGCCTCCCGTCGGGAGCGCGGTAGGAACGCAGCGGATGGCCAACTCAAAACCAAGAGAGAAGGAAACAAAAAAAAAACAAAAAGGATGAAAAAAAAAAAAAAGAGCCACAAATTCCCCAGTAGCCCACCCGGGAGCAGGAGGCCGCGAGTGCCTCGCTCCGGCGGTCAGGAAGACCTGAGCGCCCTTTGGAGTCAGCCTCCTGCCCGGGCGGCGGGGCGCGGCAATGAGGGGGGGGCCGTGTGAGCCCTGTGTGTGTGCACAAGTGTGCAAAGAGTGTGCAAGTGTGTGAGAGAGAGCCGGCCCCGGCCCAGCGTGTCCCCACCAAGCCGGAGTTCAGAGGGGAAGCATCTCAGGTTCAGTCCCGCGCCCATATGCACACATACACGTGTAATGCACACACGCGTGTCTGTTGCACACACACGCATATTTTACACAGACGCACACAGACACACATGCGCACACACATACAGAGTGCTGTGCGGGCTGGGCTCTGTAGCCGCCGCCCGCACATGAGAGGGATGCTCCGGAGGCTTTAGGACTGGCCATGCACAGACCGCGAGGGTGAAACCCACGCCTGATCGGAATGGGGGGGGTGTGGTCGCCTTCCAGTCTCTCCTGGCGCTTGACCTTTTTTTGAGGTTTCCCCCCGCAACTCCAGGGGCTGAGGGGCCGTGGCGAGGCCGAGAGAGGAGCGAGGCCGATTGCCGCAGCCCCTTCCCCGACCACGGGCTTGTGCCCACCGCTAAGCCCGGCCCGTGTTGAACATTAACCGACTGGAGCAGCCCCGCGGTGTAACAGGCTATGTATAAAAATGAATCATCTCCCAGGTTGTAGTAAAACGTCCTGTAAAGTCCACCTATAAATCCTGGTATGCACTTAGCGCTCTCGGCTTCACGTCTTACCCTTGCTACGTAGTATTTGCCATTCCCTCCTCTCCCCGCTTTTCTCTCCCCCGAAATCCCGCTGGCTGTCTGCTGCCCTAACCCTGGGTCCGCGAGCACTGGGATGCAGTCACTCCTCCGTGAGGAGAGCTGTCGGGGGACCCACGAGGGTCGCAACTGTCGGGGCGCTGGGACAGCCCGGCTCTCTCCAAACAACGGCGAGGACAAAAACAAGAGGGACAGGCCCGACCCTTAACCCTCCAGGGAGGCAGAGCCCCCACCCCCCGGGGCCAGCCTAGGTGGGGCGGCTCGCAGCTGTCCCTGCTGCTCCCGCCCTTCGAGGGGTCTGTGTCTCTGTGCCTCTGATAAGAAGAGCTACTCATACATTGCAGCAAGGCTCTATAAAACTCATCAAGGCTCCCCCCTGCAAATTCATTATGTATTTTTCTCGGGATTAAAGGGAAAAGAGGAAGAATATCTAATCTGATTGGAGCGTAGGACTGCATAGTTTCGGTGGGCAGACGCGGGCAAGGATCAATGAGCGAGAAGCCATCAACACAGTCCACAGTTCAAACCTGCAGCTGAGATCCACGCAGTTGGAAAGGCACCCCAGGAACAAGCCCCCTGACCTGCTGGGTGTGTATGTGGAGAAATAGCAGCACTCGGGAAAACACGAGGGTGGAGCCGAGCTCATCACTTGATGCGTACATTTAGAGTGGTGGTAGTCCCACTGCCTCACGGGGGACTACTTCCATGCTGAAAGTTATTCACATGCCTGAGTGATTTGCTGGATTGCAGCCATATGTAAAGCAATAAATATAAGTGGCTACTTCTGCACAAGTAAGAGATCCAGAGATCTCACAAGTAATTTTCCAGCAGATCCAGACCTCATACTTTTAAGATAAAAGTGAAGAGAAATCTTTTGTTTCATTCAATTAAAAAAAAAGCCAACCAACCAAACAAAAAAACCACCACCAACTAATGTCACTGGGACAACAAAAGCATAAAGGAGTATAAGGCCTTTCCTTTATGAAAAACTTTGATGGCTGCATTATCTGGAGAGGAGCAGGAATCTGACAATGTAGTTTGCAACCTTCCGGGCTACAGACTCTTCCATCTGCTTTGGCAGACGCAGAAGTAAGGACTGAAAGGGGTTTCTTGCCAGGCTGGAGGATGATGTGTCGGTGTCAGTGGGTCCCAGCCCGTTTGGTGCTCCTTTCAAGTCAACAGAGCCTGAGCTGGCAGTGCTCAGTGCAAGGGCAGTTCTCAAGCAAGCAGAAACTCTCCCTATGAGGTTTGGGGTGGTTGAATTCCCATGATTTCTCCAGGGAAGGTCATGCGTGCTTCTCACTCCTCAGCTGGAAGAGCCTTGGAGAAGGAGGTGGCTTTTCTGTCCTCTTTCTTCTATATGCAGAGCCAAAGTCTCTGGCATTTCTCAATTTTTTTAAAAAAAAATTTTTCATGCAAAGCAAAACAGAGTTTGAGTAAAATAATAGTATCCAGCTTTTGGCAATGCTTCCTATAAATTCATGGCTTTAGCCTGGACTCTCTCATGGCCAGACTGTAAATTTTCACGTTCTAACTCCCTGTGACAAATCTCTAGCCCCAGTCATTGTTATTTCCTTCAGCTTTCACATCCTTCTGGCAAAAACCTCCAACGCTGGCATTCTTTCCCCAAAACAGAAATTCCTACCACAAGGCCCATCACCCTGAGAACATTTTTTAGAAAACATGTTTGGAAAATGAAAATAAGATACATAAAATATATGAATGCGACAAACATCAAATGAAAACTTGGAAGGGGATTCAAGTAGTATTACAAATAGGAAATAGCTTTCCAGAGATAAAAATACTCCATGTGTTTTGTTAACACCAACAGGCAGTTGGGCTTTATTCTCATGGTTTATTTGGATGTTAAGGGACACCTTTGTCCTACTTGATGTACTTGTAACTGCTGGCTGAGCCAGGAGGTCAGAGACTTTAGCTTGTAATCAGTGGGTGACCGGCAACATCCCTGACAAATAATGTCAGTGTGACACGATCAGGGCGACAGCCATTCCCACATGTCAACAGCTATGGCTCAGTGAGTCCAAGTAAAGGACTTGGGGAGGGATGTTTCATAGCACAGGTCATTTTTTTAGTCCTGGACCATGCACCTGAGATGTTGTTTAAAATTTCACCCCCTGATGCAGAGCAGAAAAATTTGCTCTTACTGACAGGGGTGGTTTTGTTTTATTTTGGTTTGGGTTTTTTTTCACAACAAAAAGGGATATTAATTACCTCTAAGAGTGGTCTCATTGCTCATTAAGTGACAGCTGTAGGTTCTCAGAAACTTATGGGATGTTTCCTTTGAATTATATAGGGCACAGGACATATTGCATTTTTCTGTCTTCTGAACAAAAAGGCTTCTGAAACTGGAGCACAGCTCTAACAATTCTTTCCATGACAATGGAGCACTTAATTCTTGTGATGGCCAGGCACTGCTATTTGAGACCACTCAAATTCCCTCTGGTAGAGCTGGCAGTTCTGGAGACATAAATAACACAGCTTGGGGACCCAGGCAAGCATTGTTTACATGGAAATATTATGGGCCTGCACTGGTCAGTGTAGCGTTTTCCTCCTTGTGTTGGAAGAAGCAGAAGCTGTGACGTGCTTGTCTATCCAGTGGGGCATGTATGCATATACATAAATCCCATTGGCTTCTGATGGCATTTGAACAGGATGAGTATGACTCGACTCATACTGGAAGACAGCAGAGATGGAGCATGTTCCCACAGAACATGCTGAACAAGGACCAAGCTCCAAGGATGGAGAGGAAGGACTTTTTATGGCCTTAGACAGGCTCATTTAATCTTGCATGGCTGGGCAAGGAGAATAACTGGAGGTTCTACAGTGCCTAGAATAAAAGAATTCCCAGCCAGAAAATACTTAATCTCTGGCCACAGAAATCAATCAGCTGTTTGGAGCTAGGGTATGTGTCTTGGGGTGAATTTATGATGTTGTATCCCCATATCGCCCAGATATGAGTCGTGTGCCTTTTAACTGAGTCTGAGAGAGGAGAGAAAGGAAAAAAAGAGCCATACAAACTTTTTCAAAGCAGTTTAGCGCTCCAAGGTCACTCCTGGCTACTCCTCTCTGTGTTGTGCGGTGGGGAGATAGCTGCTGCTGCTGCTGCTGCTGCAGAGCGGGAGGAAGCACCCTTCCTTGCTTTCCAGCCACCTTTCGGCTCTGTTTTCTTTGGAGAGAAATGGAGAGGTAAACTTTGTTTTCCTGGGACTTTGGTTCTTTCTTCTTCTCTTTTGGACTGTTCAACAATACCAGAACTCATTGGGATAACCTTCCACCAAGGCCCAGAGGGAGGCCTGTGCTGAAACCCCAGCTCCGGGGAGAAGGAGAGGGACCACACCCACAGAAGGACCCTAAAATCTTCCAGGTTTCTTCCCACAGTGAGAGATTTTATTATTTAGCATTATTATTCTTTTCCTGTGTGTTTGTTAAATAAATAGGTTTTTTTCTTCTTCACTTTCCTCTGAGGAAGTATTTATTTCCCGAACCTGGTGGGGGAGGGGTGGTTGTAACCTGCTTAGGAGAAGACTTTCCTTTCAGAGCATTTCCCTGAATTTGTCTCAAACTGGCACAGTATGTCTCATGTTTAGGGAAATAGATGAACTAAAATTGGAGAAAACCCTCTAAAGGAGCTCTGTGAAGGCTTTTCATGGGGGAAGGAAGAGACCATGCTGCCTGGGCTATGAAAACCATACTGACCCTGTGTGGAGGTCGCAGGCATGAGCAGACACCATGCAGATGCATGTTAGAAACACATTTCATTAAAAATCACAGAGTGGTTTCCTTACTTCTCTCTTCTGGCTGGAGAAATGAAGCCAAAGAATAAATAAGAAGAAAAGATGAAACAGCTTAAGAAGAAAATACATCTTATTTCTGGTTCCTGTGAGATGTCCTGTGCAGTGATTGTCACAAGAAGAAACTTATATCAAATGCAATGCCACTGAAACCAATGTGCTGTCATATTAAGAAAAATCAGTATGCTCTCTAGATCAGCTCAGGGGTGGTATGTTACAAGAGTGATAATTTTGAATCCAATTCTTTTCTTTGGTTATGTAACCCAAGCAATTTTGTTTTACTGATTTATTTTAGTGGCACATTTTCACTTTCTTAAAAGAAATCTAATTGAAATAAGCCTGCAAAGGGAAAATTGGACAGCTAAGTTGGTAGTCCTAAAGTAAATTCTATAAAGGTAATGAATATACTCATAATTTATTCTTTGTTATTCTTCACGGTCTCTGATTAATTTCACTGCAAAATTTAGTTTACATGTACATACCAGCAGAGCGTTTGGAGTGTTGTGGGCAAAATGCCCATCCTGACTATCCCAGAGGATTAGGAATGTCAGGCTGTTACAAAGAAAAAAGCAGAGCCTAGAACAGCCCTCAAGAAGTAGTGCTCCAGTCCTGTCCTGCCATGTTTTCCATTGGAGGGAGCTGCAGGGTGCTCAAGAAGGTACCTGCTCGAGGATTTCTTCTCAGTGCACTGAGGTCTCCCAGAGGTACAAAGAAAAGCCTCCCTCTGTCCACTAGGAGATGAGTGATTTGAGGCTAGTAATATGGGCTTTAGCCAAATGAGTGAAGAGTATAAAATTGCAAAAAGCACTTCTTGATATCTTGGCAAGAAACTCAAGACGGCATCCGACACTTGTCTCCGCATAATGCTGTAGTCCAATGCCGCTGAGCTCCTAAAGGCGTGACGTTAGATCTGCAGTCCTGGCTCCGTGGCCTCTGGGATTAAACTGCTGCCATGGAATCTGGCATAGTGACTGGTGTTGGACACACTTCAGTACCCCAAGGGGCTCTTGATGTTTTAGACTGTAGCCAAGAGTCCGCGACAAGAGTTGCTGTTGACTGGAGGCACAGTAGTAACCCCATTTCAGCTTCTTCCCACTCTCCCGTACTCCCCTGTGAAGTGTTTATGGATGGGATGTCTCCTTCCTCTGGAAGTGAATTCTTCTTAACAATTCCCTCTGAGAGCAAACAGTAAAACCCCACGGGAGCTGGGTTGGGTTTGGTCCCCCAGCACCAAGAGGGTGAGACCACTGCTGGATACTATGCACGTGAGTGCAGAATGATTCTATCTTTTGCCTTTAACAAAGTGGGTCACACAGACACACTATGTCTCCTGGACCCTCCTGCATAGAGGGCTCTTGGCCATGGAGTTATGGGCCCATCCTAAAATTTGGCAGGTTCGGAAGCTGAGCCTAGCCAACTCTGTTGCAAATAGGCTGTACATATGCTGATCTCAGTGAAATGCAGGACACCAGCGCTAATCCACGTTTCAGGCACATGGACAAGGTCAAGCCACTAAGATGGTGTTTAAACTGAAGGATCTTCAGATCTTCAAGACCTTCAGATCCAAGCGGATATCCTGGTCATCTAGATTGGTGTAATGCTTTAAGTAGCCAAAAATGTATTGAATAATTCTACGGATTCAGCCACAGGAAGGAAATCAGTCATGCAAGCAATCTTAGAGGGAATTAGTGTGTTCTCATCAGGTCCTTGGTGTGTGCCAAAGGAGATTGGCACCTGGTAGGTCCCGTGGAGCTCATATGCCATGCAGAAATTCTTTTTCAGATGCCCTTTGAGCAACAATCACCTTACTAGAGCAACAATTGTCTCCCATATGGTGTAAAGATAAAAGTGCATCGGTGTTTCTGAAATGCTCGGTTAACCTGGTAAGGAAGAGCATTTCAGCATATGGACAACAAATTAAATCCCTAATTTCTATCAGAAATGGGTACTTCCCATGCATAATGAACACTTTAATTTATGTGTTGTTTTTATTATTTTAANGATACTATGCACGTGAGTGCAGAACGACCCTATCTTTTGCCTCTAACAAAGTGTGTCACACAGACACACCACGTCTCCTGGACCCTTCTGCATGGAGGGCTCTTGGCCATGGTNTGTTTTGTTGTTGTTAGTGTTATTGGTTTTTAACTCATGGGATTAGTGTTCCAACTCCATACCTTTTATTCTGGTGAAAAACAAAATCTTCATAAAATTGTCTGGAGACAAAGTGGCTTGTTTGCCTATAAACTGGAAATTGGCTACCTTCACTAAGAAAACACAAAAGGTTTCAATCAAAAAGACAGGCATAGCTACAGGAAAAACTGACTCAGAATGAAGCAGCCACCTCACTGCAATATCATTACAGAAAGACTTTAATAGGCCAGGACAGATTTATAATAATTAGTACAACTAGCTCATTAGCTGAGACAAGGCATCTACAGCATATAGCATGTCTCTTTGTGAAATTGTAGACAAGTGTGAGCTGATTACATTACTCGTAAGTAGCAGGGTGAAACAGGACATTTGGTCCAAATACGCGTAAATAGAGTACCTAATAGTTTAGGTACTATGCCATGAGTGATTTATACCTCTACTCTGTCAAATCAGGTTGACCAAGTCAGACCTTTTCATTTGGTCTTCCCAGGGAAAAGAGCACAGCATTTAAGGGGCTTGTCTCCGGAAAAAGTGCCACGATGGTAGAGATGCCAACTTTTCCTTTTCCCAGTGGGTGGTCTGCTGCAAAATTCCCAAAAGGCAAATCTACAGATAGACAGGGCCTCCCTTAAGATAAAGTGTTTAAGAGATTTTTTATGTGTAATTCAAGATGTTTGCTGAGAAATAGAGACTCTGATTTAACTATTTGCAGCTTATGATTTTTCCATTAGAAAATCTTAAGGAACCATCAGTACATTTCATATTTGACTGACCAAAAAATGACAATTTTTTTCCTCAAATATATTGCCCCAAAGCAGTGTTCTTTGTTCTTTTCCTTTCTCATTAGGCTTGTGCTTATTTGGAAATTGTCGAAGAAGACACTCAAATGCTGTCATTCAGACTAAGCAATACGAGCCTCTAAAAATATTGCCACTAGCCTCTTTTGGGGCAATTTGAAAAACAAGGGTGTCATCTGGAAGTCTGAGCAGACTGACATCCCTGCTTGATATTTAACGCCATTCCCCCAAAAGCCAAAAGCTTTGCTCACTCCTTTCTGTGCAGAGCCCTTTCTCTAACAGCCTGGAAGAACAAACTGAAGAGAAGGTGAGCAGCAGTCAGCATTCTTGCACATATAAACTTCCAAGTCTTCCCAAAGATGTTGGAACTGCATTGCAATAGGCAACTACATCTAATTGTCTCCCTTATTTAAGTATTATATTTTTTGTAGGAAATATATAACTTTTGTTTGACAGTGCAACAGGGTGGTCCTCTTTAAGTAGCCAAAAGGACCTGGAGCCAGTTTTCCCTCCTGCTCACCCCAGTAAGCTCTTTTCAAGGAAGTAGATGTGTGAAGGAACAGCAGACAAGATAGAGACTGGAGCCAGATGTTCCTCTGAGAGCTGCCTCCTGACTGGGATACAAATCCAGCTGTTTACTGACTCAGGGGGATTCCAGGCAGAAAGCTCTGGGATTTGCCATGTGTGTGTGCATGAGAGAAAGGCACAGGCTGCACTCTCCTATGCTTACTTTTCTCAGCTTGCAGACGGAGGGGGAAAGTGTCTTCTTGGCTGGGAAAAGGATGATGGGCGTGTGCCATACAAACCTTTTGGGAGAAAGCCTTAGCTTCCCAAATTGTGCAGATGACTTAGGCAGGCACATTTCTCCTGGGACCCGTGTTAAGAAATCCTGTTCTGTGAAGTGAACTGCTGCCTTAGATAGTCTGGGCATTTGTTTAATTTATGGGAAGAATGCCGAGGAAATGGCTCCACTGTGGATGTGCTGCAGGCTGACAACTTGCACCTTGTAAAATATATTAGATATTTCTGGACAAATTTACAAACAACTCCTAGTTAGGATAATAAGCTGCTTTGCCAAAGTCAACATAGGCTGTAGCACATATTATATCACCACCAAAAAATACCTTGCATCCAAAAATTATGGTTCTACCCCAGAAAACCTCTCCAATCCAAACAGGATTTAATGCCATTGATTCTGGGGGAAGACAGAGCTTCCCTGCAGTACTAGTCTACCAGTCAAAGTCCCTAACCAAAAGTCTGGTGGGATGCAACTCCACAGGATGTACAGATTGCTTGCTTGGAGATGCCTATGGATAATAAGCCATGAAAAATGAAGAAAAGTCCATTTAGGGTGGCTTTTATTTTACACTTTTTTCAATGTTCAGGAACGGGTGTCACACATGTAAATTAAGTTACGTGAAGCTCTTGCTCATTAATTCTGGAGAGGTGCACCATTGCCCAGGTGAAGCAGACCTCTATACTCTGTACCTGGTCTTATTCACAGTGCGTTTCATTATGAGACAGTGCCAGTGACAATTATCCACACTGGAAAAACTAGGGCAGGCTGTGGCTTTTTGCTGCAGAGCAGTCATGCCATGCAGCTGCCTCTAAATTACCTCCTCAGGCACAGAGGTCCTGGTGGGCTGTGAACCACCTGGGTTATTTGTCCTCTGCCACTCCACACTGTGTGTGCAGGTTAAAGGGAGAGAGCTTTGCAGACTTTGGTCTGCATGGCTCAGCATGGCTCTGCTGCCTGTGAGCCCTGGATCTGGCCATCACCGGAGGTACCCAGCCCCTGGGACAATGCACACTGCCAACCCAGGGCTGTCAGCACAGGCGGCTGAGGTCCAGCGCTGTAGCCAGAGCCTTGGCAGCTCTGCAAGCTCACTTTCACTCACGGCCAGGATTAGGAGCACCTCTCATCCTCCTTGATAAAACCCAGCATGGGAGTGGATTTGATCGGCTCCTAAGCCAAGTGCAGCTCAGCAGCCACAGCTTGGCCAGCTCTGCTTCACACTGCTATACCCCACATCTTCATGGTTTCGAGGCTTGACTCCAAAAACCTTGAGCGTAAAGTGGCAGCATTGGTGATGCTGTGTCACTGCTTCAGCTTCTAGATATTAAGAGCAGCAGAACTGAAGTAGTGGAGAAGGAGAGATCACTGTTTCTTTGACTATACTAACATTCCCTCTGGAAAAATAGCTTATTAGTATTTTATGCTAGTGCTTTTAATTGGTAGTTACTTGCTGGCTTTGCAGTACAATAATCCCAAGGAAGACGGGTTCACATTCAGCTAAGCACTGCTAGCTAGCACAAGGTGAGAAATTCCCTGCTCAGAAAGGCTGCCATTTAAATAGATAAGGCAAATTGTAGGAGGAGAAACAGAGCTAGAGGAAAGTGAAAAGACTTGCTCAAGGTCACATGGCAGATCAGTGGCAGATCAACAAAACAGTCTGGTTGTCTGAAGTGCCAGTCTACTGCCCTGGGAAATCTTTAGAGAAAGGTCTCTAATAGCTGTAGCTATCCTCATGCCTGTAGTGTCCCTCTGCAGGTGATATAATTCAAATTCTGACATTCCAGAAGTAAGAATTCCATACTTTATGCACTTAGAGTATGATCTCCCAATGTGGCTAATTTGAAAGTGAAATGGTCTGTTGCATCAGTCATTTATTTTTGAAAATTAAATTTTGTAAAGCGTAGGTGAACTGAAGTCTATTTTTCTTCTGGGCTGAGAGGAACATGCTGGTGACCATAATCTTGCTTAAAATATAGGATAAGGAACTCTTTGTCCTTCCCCCCCCCATGAGCTATTTTGAGTTGGCATGTGTTTACAGAGATAACATTTGATGTCATAGTTGCCACATTTGACAGAGAAAAGCCTGAGAGAACCATTAACTATAGGACGAGTCAGCAATCTAAGGCATCTTTGTCCTTAGCTAAATGATTAGCTCAAAGCAATGCTCCGTCTGAAGTTTCCAGCCCAAGAAAATCCCACAAACAAACATTCTAATAGCTATTATAAAATAAAGAATCCTTTATACGTAACAGAATTTTACAACTGTGCAAAATCAACTCATCTTTATTGCCCACTAGAAAAAAATACTTATTTGTATTCATTTCTAAATGCATTACAGCAATGGTAAGTACAGATTTGAAAGCATCAGTGAAAGAGAGAATAGAAACTAGAGACAAATAGGAGGCAGGATGCCAGATGTCTGTTTCTGCTCTACCACTTGGTTGCTTCGTAACCCTGGGAATGTTGCTTAAGGTCCCCACCTCAATGCAGCTATATGCAAAGGCAACAATGATTTTTCATTCACAGAAAGATTCTACTTCTTTTGACAGATCCAGTCCCTCAACCCTTCCAGGGATCATGGAAGATGAATATTGTGAAGATTCTGGAAGTTTTTTTCCCCCCAATGAGCTTTGAATCCTACGGGATCATGTTCAGTAGACCAGATGTTGCCACCAAAAAGAAGTGTGGCATGGAAACTGCATTCCTAGGATACTGCTATTTGTAGCTGCTTTGAAGACCCTTGAGGGAGAGGATGTTGCTAGTCCATCATGAAGACCCAGACCGGACTTTATTTTCTTAGACACCTTCAAGCCATCAGAGGAACCACTTATTTTTGCCTTCAACTCAGTTGGCTTCTTGCAGCTGTAGCTGCAAGGGAAAGATGGGAATAGGATAGGGACAGCTTAATTTGCCTGCATAGGGGAGAGGAAGACAGCACACAGGAGGTTGTTTGGATAATGGGATCTGAGCAGCTGGGGGAAGATCCCATTATGAAGCATATTTAAATTCACTGCTAATGCGTTAAGAAAAGTGAGACAATTTTTAACACACTGCTTGTGAAATATGTTCCTTGAGGAAGTGCTCTAGCAAAAAGTGTGACAGATGCCAGTATTAGTATACGCTGTTATTGGGAAATACGACACTATTTCGCATCCATTAGAATATAAAGTTGCCTCATGTAAATGACTATTTTAGGCACTTAAAATTTTTTCATACTTTCCTTCATACTAAATACATCCATGATGGTTGTCTATCTTTGGTTGCTGATTTATATATCTTTCGGTTAAAGATTCAACACAAATGGCTCATCCAGTGTTTCCAGGGATAATAAAATTAATCTATCATTTGGCTCATTTTCCAAAGAGAGAAAAACATTCATCCTGCTGCAAACCAGTGGCTTGTATATGCTTAGGAACAGGGATGTTAATTTGCTGAAAAGGTTACTCTGGTGTGAGGAACATGTCCTTTCCTTTCCAGCCAAATTTCTGAAGTTCTAGTTTGGATGTACTCTAGAAAGACTTCTTACAGCTGGGCGGCTAAATTATCTGAAGCTTACATGTGTGGTACCCCCCCAGCTTGCATCAAAGTGTGGCTGCTGTAGGAAACAGGCACGGATGTGTTACAAAGGCAAGCTGCTGCAGTACGTCCCAGCCAGCTCCCTGCACTGACGGCAAGACAGGGGCTGCTGCTTGCTTCACTGCTTGGAACCACCCAGGCATCTGTCAAACAGACCCGCAGGCTGTCCTTCTGAACCCCAGCTATCCAGCCCAGGCTCCACTGGGATGGGCAGGCTTTTCCTTGGCCAGTTTGGAAGATCTTAAAGAGAGTTTGTGGTCAAGTGACAGCTGGAATCACCACTTTTTTTAAAGCAGAACTTGACAAAAGAATTAAATTATCCAGGCCAGGCCAAAATTTAGGGAGGGCTGAGCACTTTCTCTGTAGAGATGGTGGGGAACTAAACATTGTTTGAATCAGAACACTCACAGCCAGAGACCATGAGAGACAGCACAGACAAGGGCACTGTGGCATTATGAAGAACTTTGATGGGTGGTATCTGCTCTGGAGTTCGTGAGTAGTGGGCAGTCAGTGTGGATAAAAACAGTGATTTTGGTCAGAGGAGAATTTCCATCATCATGGTGAAGAGCATGCTGCAGAAAGAACTCAGCCTGAATGGGCCTCGCTGCCTGTATCACCTCTGCCACAGCCAAGCAAAGCCAGGTGGCTGCTGTTTCCACCCAGGAAGGGCTCAGGGCTGAGCTGGCAGCAGCTGTGGTTGGAGAGGAAGAGGAACTGTCACTGTCAGTTGGTCTGGGAATGATGTGCTTCCATCCCCATGATTCTGCACACAGGAACCCAGTTCCAGCCCACCCCATTTTCCCTTCTCTCTGTGTGGCAAACTGGGCCGCCTGTTTTTCTCTTCTTACCCCAGGAGAAGGAAACAGGGTTTGCAACACAGGTGAGAAGGGCATACAGAGAATGAGGCATCAAAAGTGTTTGTCCTAAGGTAACACCGAACAACACCATTTTCTTCAAAATTCTTCTTCAAACCCTATTTTGTCCAGTGAAAATAATTGCTAGACACGTTACTGGTGAATAATGCCAGTGGAATTTGTACCATGTAATGATGAGTACCTGAAGAATACAATATAACCTCTCTGGTAATCCCAATTTTGTGGAAAATTCTTGACTTTACCCTCTCTGTGCTTACTTCACCATGATAAAACTGAAGACAATACTCTTCCTCTTTGTCTTGCCCAGGAATTTTTTATTTGCCCTCTAAGCTCAGGAAAATAGAGACAGGAACAAAAGAAAAAGAAGGGAAATCAAAAAAGGCCAAGAGAATTAAATTGGATTTTTTCCTTAAAAACTTTGAACATTTTAAAACCCAAACATTTTTCACAAAAAAAGCTCACATCTGTTATTTATAAAATTCCATTTTAATGCGATTTTTTTTTTTTTACTGGCTCCCAGTCAGATGCCAAAAACGCAAATTAGACACAAGAATTACATGTTGTACCAGTAAGTGCTAGAGTCCCTGAAAGAATATAGCAGCGATTACCTTTTTTCTAAGGATTTGGCAAGGGATGTATGATTGGAAGAGGGATAGAGGGAACCAAGGTATCTTGAGAACAAAGAGAAAGGTGATTAATAGAATACAACCCTCTTTATCTTCCTTGTTTCGAGATACCAAAAATATTCAGGTGAGTAACGAAAATGGCAAGTACACGGTACATCCCTGATGAGAGCGTCAGTCAAATGAAACAAACTTCCAGATAAATCCATTTTCATCTTCAGATTAATATATTCAAAAAGGCACATGCTTGTCAGCTTGGACACTAGACTTATTTTTAAACATTTATCTAGTCAGCATGCCAAGCTCCTTGATATGCTCACAAGCAAAATTCTTAAGCCCAGTGCTTTATAGCTGCAGAACGGCACTGCTGTCTTTCTTGGGAAGCGCATTATTTCAGCTGTGTCTGCACACAGAAGCTGTGTCTCTTCCACCACCCGGGCATAAGAGCACAAACGCAGCCATTCCCCTCTGCCCCATATCGTGACTGCCATTATACCAACATAAAGACCCCATACCGGTGCTGTTATTCTTCACCAGGAAAAGGAATGAATTGCAAGCACCTTCCTGCCACTGTAAGTGCATTGATACCAGGAGCTGCAGATGAAGTTAAAAGACCCCCCTTGTGCTTCCCCCTCACCAGGTCTCTCACACAGTCGACACAGTTACACTTGTACAAAATCTAGCTATAGAGCAGGCTTTCATGGACCAGGAGTCTTTACCCTTTTTTAATCCACTTAGACTAACAGCAGTGTGCTGCTAATTCACATGGCAAAGGGCAAAGGGCTTTTCGCAAAGAACAACTTTTCCTTGTAGCAAAAATAGATGAACCCACTTTCCTCCAAAGAAATGATTACTGGATGCCTTTGTGGATTTTGTACAACAATCTACTCATGTGAACTAGGTGAAGTTTGGTGGGTATAGAGGCTTAACCCCCCTTCCTCCAACCAAATGTGGGAAAGGACGAAATTTGTGCTTGTTTTAGGACTGCAAAAAAAAAAATCTATTTTTTACATCTCTATTTATTTAAACATGTTTGGCTTCACAAGTAATACTAAACATTTTAAAGTAATAGCCATATAGAGCCCTCTGAAGTTTTCCTAAAATGCCTGTAATGCTAAGAATCTCAATCTCTATTAATCTGGCAACACATTTTAATGGGAAACAAATAAAATCATAAATTTGTTATGTTGAGAGCTAACTTGGTCCTGTTAACACTGCAGCGAGTCCAAAGGAGCCTTGGTCCATAAAGAAGCTTCTTTTGAAATGGACAACTAAATATTATGGATTTATTAAATATTAAAGGATTTTGTACACTTTAGTGCACTTTACATACATACTTGTTTAGATTGGGTTTTAGGCCAGTCAGGATTTTCAATAATAGAAATCAAGCATTCCAGAATCCAGGCTATTGCTGCTGCCTCAGTTGAGTTAAGCTGCTAAAGGAATTTTTAGATATTACATGGTCTCCTATGTGCTACTTACCATTCAATTACATCAGTACTATCTGACCCAATGCAATAAAGACAGGTGCGGCAATAATTTTAAGAGAACAGAAATACATATATATATACATATATACACATACATATACACACACATATATATTGGCAGAAATGATCATAAGCTGGAAGGCAGGCATGTGAAAGCAATTTGTACCCATCTTTGTTTAATATTTTAAAATCTTTAAGTAGTCAGAATTTTCTTTCTGGAAATTTTCTTGAAGCAGTCGGAGAACCCTCAGCAATTAAATGAACATGCAAAAATTTTGAAATTTTTAAGACTAGGTATACATATAAAAGCTCAGTGATATTCGCAGAGTTAAGGTTTGATTTGTGCTTCAGTGCTTTGCTGAAAGAACCAAGCAGATTTTTGACTGCTCTCTTAGCAAAGGAGTTACATCAATGTTAACAAAAAGACTTTCTGTATGAACTGGTTATTAGTGACGTTCTGTCGGTCTGTCAGATTTTGCTTCCTCCTTACCTGACATCACATCTACTAAATTTCTATTCACCTGTAGATTAAAGCAAGTAGAATAAACCAGGACTGGATTTTTTTATGTAAAGTATTACCAGAAAATTTCAGTCTGCAACAAAAAATCCCCAACCTTGTGGATTAGTAGAGATTAAAACTGTAGAAAGTTATTTTCTTCCACTATTCAATCACTTTTGAAGGTAGCCTTAAATCTGCACTCACTTGCACTTACCATTCTTTTAAAATTTTCCACTGAAAATTGAGATTTGATTTTCTCAACAGTAAAATGTCAGCAGCAGTAAAAGCGAGGCTTTTCTTGCGAGGTCGTGACAGAGATGAAAATTGCACAGCCCTCCTTTTCCACAGCCCTTCCTCTTCCCTTCCTTGGGGTCAGTTTCTTACCCTGCGATAAATGGCACCTAGATCCAGGCAGATCCTGCTGTATGGCCAGCACGGCTTCCTTAAGCATAACATTGTGCTCTCTGTACCAGCACGCGGCCGGAGCCTGGGGGAGCACATACCTCCATCCAGCCTCCCGAAATGCAGCGAGGGTATGGGCGTAAGCCATCCTTTGTGTGTGTCAGATCTGGAAAACAACAACTGATTTTTGTTTCAATAAGGCACAGAGCCAACACTATCTCTAGCTAACTGCGATGTTATTAACTACATGTACTTTCTGCTCCTAACAATCATTTTGGTCTAATACATCTGGGAGGTGGCAGTGATGTTATTTCACTTGCTAACACACAGAACCCTTCAGCTCTCATCCTGCAAATTGTATCACACAGTTGGTGCTCCATAGAAAGAAGGTTTCTCTTTAGGGGACCAGATGGCAAGTTTAGGGCTTTTAAAGGCTGTATCCAAAAACCACCAGAGCAAACACACTCGGTGATTTTGCATACAGAGACTGCTGAGCACATGAAACAAAGACCCAGCTTCTGCTCACGCAGATGCACAAGCTGATCATTTGGGCTTTGTGAGGAGGGATTAAATCCCGGTGGCTGTGTCTTGCCTGTGGGACAGTGGTGCTCCATATTATTGCACCTCAGGGAGGTCGCTCTGGCTCCCTGCTAGTCCACAGACCCGCTTTCCTCCCGCCAGACTGGGCAGGGGGCAAAGCAGAGGGATCACATTCCCACATTTCACCCCAACGCAGAGTCAAGACGTAGCTGAGCCAGACGGCAGGACCCAGGAGCTAAGCAGCACTCAGGGTCAGACTGCATAAACACAGTCAGTATTAAATCCGTATTATTTGCTTTCGCTGCAGTGCCTTGGGTCTCTGAGAACCTTGCTGTGCCAGGCACTGTATGAGTCCAGAACAAACTTACCCCAATATAGAACTTGAATAAGGACAGTATTGAACCGTGACAGATTTAGAACACAGCCTTTAAAGATATCATTAAAAATGTTTTAAACCCTTGGTTTTTTGGAACAACACCATCCCCCATCCCTTTAGAGAGGAGATCTTGTCAGGCACTAAATACATGTTTACAGAAAGGTGTTTATGACTCAACATTAAATAATAGTTTCAAGTGGAAATGTTGACAGAGCCTGAGTGCTAGCAATGCTTCTCAGAATCTCGATGCATCTGGGAATTTATTTCCTTTTACAGCCTATGATAAGAAAAGGGAATAGCTTATCCATGTTTTAAAATCTCACATCAAGGGCCAACCAAAATGATCTGTAATTCCTGAAAACAGGAATTTCTACTGGAAACAGGAACAGAACCTCCACTGTAGATGTTTCAGCAGGAAAAACATTATAAAAATCATCTCCATATGTCACATAAAATCCTTTTTCTGTTTACAACTCATTGTTTCAGAAGCTGGGATTTTTGACAATCACTGTCTTCTCATTTCTCTATTCCCCTTGTTTGTCTTTGTATCTTAAAATGTGTATTTGCTTGAGAAAAGTCTTCTTAATTTTGACCCACTGGTGGCCCAGCTAAGCGCTGAGCTAATATTGACTAATATTTCAAAATAAATTGCTCCCTCTAGTGAGATCACGGCAGTACTGATGTCTAGCAGATGTGCCTGAAAACTCCTTGAATGTGTTCCTCTGTACCACTCGATTAAGCAGCTGGGTCATTATGGACTTGATTCCGTGCTCCTTACACAAAACTCCAGATGATCTCAAGAGGAGACTTGCCTGAGCAAGGAGCGCATGATAAGGCCTTCTGCATTTAAGATAATATTATTTACAGAGGCTTATGCCTCCTACACCATTAAAATCTCCCCTTAAACAATGCGCCAATTAACCAGCAGACCTTTTGAGGAGCACACTAGCTAGCAGAATGCTAAAGCCTTTGCTATGAATAAGTTTCATACAAACAATACTGTTATCACCATCTCCTTCATTTCTTTCAGCCCCAAGTTGCTAGAAGAAAAAAAAAAAATCTTCCAATTTAAGGTAGACCTTGCTCAAAACGAGCTGAATGCTTCAATTTGCTCCCTTCCATCCCGCAGCTTTTAAGGTAAAAAAGAAACATTAAAAGGGTATATTTTGTGAAATCTTCAAATGTCTCCTGAGTAAAAAAGACATTTAAAGGAAACAGTATTAACATTCTTTTTATCCCCCTCTAGCCTGTTGGCATGACAGTATCAGACGTAAAGCATTTCATAAGGAAAAGGGTGCCCTTTCTCGTTTTGATAAATACTCATGAAACACTTGGGAAAAGGTCCCAGAGAGGACCTGGCCAGGGCCGGGGTGCTGGGATGTTTCTCTGCTAATGTGTGGGAGACACTCATCCGCAGCATTATCCCGAAGCTGGCTGTGCAGTTGCCACGGGTGCTGCAGACACCAGCTCCCTTCCCTGAGCATCCGTGCCACATGGTGTGTGGGGACCATCACCTGAGGAGGGCTCGGCGAGGCGGTGTCCCCTCCCAGGACACGTGGGCAGCAGCTCCATGCTGGCAGGGAACTGGAAAGCCAGGAACTGGTGTCTTGTTCTGACCATCCTGCTCTCTGCTCCCTTCCGCCTGCTGGCAGGACGGGGCCCGCTGTGGCAGAGGCCTGCAGCCCGTGCTGCCGGAGTGGCTCTGGGGGTTCTCAGCAGAGGGTGCCCACCAGCACGGCCGGCCCGATGCTGACAGCAGCAGCGCTGTGCAGCCCTGCTGGCTGCTGCAGGGTGATTTCATTAGCGGCACAGCCTGATTTCATTAGCGGGATGATTGGATTAGCGTCCGATGAGTGGCTGTAAGGAGAGCAGCCGGCCACCCGCCCCCGGCCTCCCGGGTGCACCAGCGGTGCGGGGGCTCGACCTGCCCGAGGTTTGGGTGCTGCCCAGCCTCCTGCAGGGACTGTGCGCTGCGCATCGCGCCGGATGGTGGCAGGGCCTTTCCTTCTACCTCCCATGGCCCTGCCTGCTACGTGGAGACACAAACACTCGGCACGCTCATGGACTCCTAAGAGAGATCTGTCTGCCTCACGATGGTGACGTGGGGAGAGCCAGGGATGGGAGGTGAAGCCAGAGTCACCCTAGATGCTGGAGAGGTGCAGCTGCAGGGGATGCTAGGCCACAGAACCCCACTCAGCTGTGGCCCAGAGCCCAGTGGTAGGGCCATGCCTCCACCTGCATTCTCAGGAGAGGCTTTATGCTTCAATACAGTGAACCAGCAGCTCGACTGGTGTGAGATCAGTGTCTGCAAGAGGCCTCAGCCCCCTCAGACTGCATAAGAGCAAGGCCACCCCATCGGAGGAGGTAGGTGTGAGGGGAGGCAGCAGACATGTCTGAATACCCGGACGTGATGTTCCAAACCCTCGTGCCCAGCAGGGTGAGCGCTGCCCCGCCACTGGGTGCAACCTTTTGTTCTCCATAGCCCATGGAAAGCCAGCCGTGTGAGTGAGCCCATGCCTCTGGCAGCTTTTCCTTCCAGCCTGCCTGTCCGGCTGGCCGAGGGAGAGGGGCTGTGCCGCCTGTGCCAGGTGCTGCCCTGTGGTGCTGAGAGGACAGCCCGATGCCTTGCTGCTGTCCCGCCGGGGAAAACATTCCTGAACTCTCCCTGCCTCTCCAGCCTCCGTTTGTAGCGCTGCAAAAGTGTTGCTCAAATGCTGAGGCTACAGACGCTATCCTGACTGTGAGCCTGGGTTCATTTTCTATAGGCAAAGCTTGACTGGCCAGAACAACTCTCCAGAGGTCTGGGCAGAGCCATGTCTGCAGGAGAGCAGCTGCCACAGGCAGTGGTAGATGAGTGCTCCTTCTGTAAATGAAGAAATGACTTAAAGGCAGGTGCTCAGGCTTCTTAAACAAATATTTCCTAACTTCTTTTCAGTTAATAATAAAAGGAATAAAAGAACGTATTACTTCCCAAAGCAATGGATTAAAAAACCAAACATACACCTGTTTTGGAAATGCTAAGGGCATTGTTGTGGGCCATTGGCAGGACTGTGGGGGGACACTGCCTCTGGGGGGAAGTGGCTTTGCGATTCCCTGCCACACCTCAAGCAGCCAGAGCTTGTTTGGGTCCTGCCATGACCCCTCAGCATTTTGCTGAACACAAGCACCCCACATGATCACAGGCAGGTGCTTGTTTCCACAATCCCTCAAAGCACCAGTGTGTGTGTTTGTGTATGTGTGTCCAAAAAGGTCAAGTTTGCAAGAAGATGAAATACCTTCTTAGTGTCTCAGTTGCTATTGGTGAAAAAAGCTAAAAAATACCTAGCTCAGAATGGTCTTAGGGAGTTTATGGGCGTTTATGACTGCAAATTACACATGCCTGGTTTTGCTAGGAAGCTTTTTTTTTTTTGTTGCAAACTGCTTGAGGTTAAAGAGCCATCAGGCCAGAATGCAGCACACTGCCTGTATACAGATGTGTGTGCAGGCTGATTGTCGGCCTTTTGGTTCATTATGGCAGTGCCCACTGCTTTTTTGAAACGTAGCTTGCATTTTCAGCAATTTCTAATGATGAGTGGCATTCCTCAGAGGTTGATATTGGGACCAGCGCTGTTTAACATCTTCATTGGCAACACAGACAGTGGGATTGAGTGCTCTCTCAGGCAGTTTGCCAAGCTGTGTGGTGTGGTCAACACACACTGGAGGGAAAGGATCTCATGCAGTGGGACCTTGACAGGCTTAAGAGGTGGTCCTGGATGAATATCATGAAGTTCAGCAAGGACAAATACCAAGGTCCTGCCCTGGATCAGGGCAATCCCAACAAATATAGGCTGAACAGAGAATGGGTTGAGAGCAGCCCTGAGAAGAAGGATTTGGGGATGCTGGTGGATGAGAAGCTAAACATGACTCAAGAATGCATGTTTGCAGCCCAGTAAGCCAAACTGTGTCCTGGGCTACATCCAAAGCAGGGTGGCCAGCGGGGTGAGAGAGGAGATTCTCCCCTTCTACTCTGCTTTCATGGGACCCCACTGGGAATACTGTGTTCAGCTCTGGGGCCCCCAGTATAAGAAGGGCATGGACCTGTTGGACCAAAACTGGAGTAGGGTCACAAAGATGCTCAGAGGGCACCTCTCCTGTGAAGACAGACTGAAAGGGTTGGGGTTGTACAGCCTGGAGAAGAGAAGGCTCTGGGGAGACCTTACAGCACCTTCCAGTACCTAAGGGGAGCCTACAAGGGAGCTGGAGAGGAATGTTATACAAGGGCATGTAGGGATAGGACAAGGGCAGGATGGCTTTAAGCAGAAGGAGGGTAGGTTTAGGTTGGATATTAGGAAGAAATTCTTTATTACGAGGGTGGTGAGACACTGGCACAGGCTGCCCAGAGAAGCTGTGGGTGCCCCATCTCTGCAAGTGTTCAAGGCCATGTTGGATGGGCCTTTGAGCAACCTGGTCTACTGGATGCTGTCTTGGGCTGCAGCAAGGGGGTTGAACTTAGATGATCTTTTAAGCCCTTTTTAACCCAGGCCATTCTATGGCTAAAATGGTTAAATGTAACTTAACGAAGTAATACAGAAGCTTATTATGTCGATTGGTTGTTATTTTTTTATACCTATAAATTTTAGCCTTAATGATTGCCATTTATTCTAGATTAAGTAGTTTTATGCAGTGTTACTTAGAAGCCCCTGTGTTCCTAATGACTGATCTCTAAGACCAGGCTGTGGCTATTTTGTTTATTTTTTGAAGATTTATTATAAATAGTTAAGAAGGTGTTTCTGTTTCTGCATGCTGTGTTAAAGCCAGTATAATTAAATGTAATGGCTACCAACTGTCACTAGAGGCTGCTCTTAATACACTGTGAAGAAGTAAAAATAGGGAAAAAATTCACTACACATCCTCTATTTCCCATAAAGTAGATTTTTTTCTTTCTTTAAGAGGAAAAGAAGTTCATCACCATGATGCATCTTCATGATTATCCTATTTATTTCCATTGCTCAAAATTTGTTTAACCATAAAATCACTCTAGCCATTACAATCCAATACAAGGACAAACCATATTTCCCAGACCACTAATACTCATTGTTTTGCTAGAGAACACAGAAAATGGATCGAAGTTTTTGTATTAAATTTTAAGAAGTATTTGAGCAATAACTCCTAATTATAGTAGGAAATTTATGTTTTGCTTTACCATATATTTTTGCAATAATGTATTTCCCATAGTAAAAACTTAATGATACTTCACTAATAGGTTTTCTGATGCTTGCTTTTTTTCTATCCCTAATTTTCCCCATCTGATTTGTCTTGGACAGATTGCATTAATCTCCAGTGCAAGGACTCCTGACTAAAGAATAAAAATACCTTCAATATTTTGCAAAGAGCTCTTAAATATTTTCTGCAGAACTGTTGACCCCTAGGCCAAGTTAAATAAACAAAACACAAGCTGTGTGTGTGTCACTAGGATGTGGGTGTCAGCTTGCTTTGGTAACTTAACTGCCTCTCTGTTTCCGTGTCCTGCACAGTGTTTCCACGTTCACCTGGGCAGCCCAGAAGGTACCCCAAAATGTCTTTTTCCTCAGTAAACCCACCCATCCATTAGACCAGAATGAGCAGTTTTGGCCAAAAGAGTTGTTTTCCACTCATTCAAAATGCAAAGATGCCCAAACCTTTCTTGCTCTACTCAGTTTTCTCCTATCTGTGCATCTGCAGCCATGAGCAGGGGACATGAGGAGGGGTCTGTCTGGGGAGCAGAGCAGAAGGCGCCCTATGGGTGTGTTAGTGTAGCACCTTGCTTGCATGAATGCCATCCTTCAGCATAGCCCTGACTTTCTGGCTGGGCCACGCTAGTGCCAGCTAAGATGTGGCCTTTGGTGTCATACCTGATTTCCCCCTCCTACAATCTGATGTTAGCCATGGCTGTCTTTGCCCTTGGTTGTGGCATTTCAGTGTTAACAATGTGTTGTTGGCTCTGCTGGCTGTTCTTTTTTGTGATACTTGGTGACTGACTCAATGTTCATTAAAACCAGCCCCAGCTTGCATCAGCCCTTCTCAAATTGCTCAATTGCGTGCTTCTGTTTTGTGGCTGAGGTGATACCTGAGGGGGCAGTTTCCTCTGGTTCATGTCCTAGTTTGCACTGGTTGTCTTTTATGCCTGGAGCTTGTCTTTCCTCTGTTGCAGTTGGGCCAGGGAGCTGAACAACTTGTCTGTGAAGCCAACAGTCATGTTATTTTGGGGCATTCACTGGAGGAGCATATTTTTGTTTGTTTTTCTCCTGAAGTAGGAGAAGGGGAATGTGTCTATGCAGCTTGAATAAAGTTTTGTTTTCTGCTGAGGAAATGAAAAGCCGAAGTCTTGTGTTGCCTGACACAGAAATGTTGCCTTTCACAGGACTGAGCATTTTGATTTGGAGTTCTTGAGGTGGCAGAGTAAAAGAAGGGCTGTGTTTACAAGAGCACTGAAGGAGAGGAATGCCCCTTACATGCAGTGGCTGGAGATCTTGTGCAGGAAGTGGAAGACTTCATGAATTATAATTTCTGCTGGAGAGAATTTTAAACCAAATCTGCTCTTTCAGGCTATTACTCAAATCACTGTACTATGGAATAGTGCTCCTCTACATTTCTAATTACTTAGGGCATATTGATACAGTTCTAAGCTTATTAGCAGCCTCTGTTGAGGATATCCATCTTTACTTAAAGTAATGATAAAAATACTCTATAATAAAATACTAATAAAAAAGTCTGGCAATCCTGTGTTCTCACATGCTCATGTGAAGCAGCAAAGTAGGAAGTTACTAATTACTTTTGATTCTGGCTATTATTTAAGTACCATGGGAAAACTTGAAAGACCAGGCTCAGTAGAGTCATGTGGAAGAGTTCACGTGCATTTCTTCAGAGGAGGCAGAGCTGAGCCTTGATCTGTTTGCTTTCTTTGCAAGTGCTCCAGCCCGAGAAGAAGCAGGGATGATGACTTTTCATCAGGGTTTATGTAACTTCAGGTCTATAGTGTTTTCTCCAGCTGAATTTGCTTAAGAAACCTGGGTGGGCCATAATTTCAGTTTGCTGAAAGTGACTATTTGCTAAAATAAATGAATCCAATCAGTTTTTGGCTGCCCACCAGACACCTGGAAAATCTTCCTCTCAGGCTGCCACAGTAATGCCTTTGGCTTATGAGAACTTGACCTACAGCTTAACGCCTTTTTTGGCCTGAAGTTCCACAACTTTTGCTCTGGCTAATGGCTATGTTAGCTACCCACCAAAGTGCATCCTTCAGTATTTTGGTTTCAGGATCCCTCTTTGAGAAGAGCATAAAAACCAGCCCTCACTTGCAGAGCTGCTACAGATATAAGCTCTGTAGCTCAGGGGTTTGCAGAGGCTTCTTTGCTGACATATAGTTTAATTTCACAGTAGGCAAAACAGATTGGGAACTCTGGAATGGCAGAACCTCATCACCCACATCTGGCCTTGCACTCCTTGGAAGAAATCCTGTCAGTGACCAGTCCCTTGTTCACTGCAAGTAGTTAAAGAAAATATTGGGGAGGATATTTAAAAGTCACCTGGTCATCTAATCTATCTCCAAAGGAAAATGAACATTCATGGTTTAAGCTGTGTGAAGGTTGTATGATGGATATAACATTTATAACTGCAACATATATTTCAAATTAACTTTTGCTTTTTACTAAAATAATGACCATGTACCTCCAGCCTTCCTTTTGAAGAGTTAGGCTCTAGTCCTCTCTCCTGTGTGGATGTCTTTCTTTCCCTGACTACGTGGTTCTTGAGACCATCCATGCATATTGTTTCAGCATCACTAAACCATCAGCAAGCAGATGTCAGCTTGGTAGCAGTCTCTGGATATCAATTTATGAAGAAGGGAGGGTTAATATGGAAAGGTTTTCTGCGAGTGACGGGTTACTGGAACAACCGGTGAGTGCTACTTACTAATAGTATTTCTTAGATATTATACTGTGGTCATATTTCTCAGGATTTGCTCTTCTCTCATGAGTCTTTATAATGTACACTGGTAAGCCAGGAACTCTCAGACTTACTTGAACCATATACATCTCAGATGCTTTATAAGTATATTTGTAGGATTTTTTTTTCTGAAGCACATCTTGGAAAAATTTAGGTATCTGGGCAGCCTTGTGAACTACTGCAGTCCCTGTGAGCTAGAGAATACTTCCTTAGTCTCATATACCTATATCTTTCCACATACAGGCATACATTCAACTGCCATAGGTGTGGATGTGAAGTTGAAATACCTCCAGGACAATTGACTTCTAATGGAATACCTCCAGTTCCACTGAATTCTGTGTAGACACTTGGGAAAGCAAACTCAACCTTGTTTGACTAATTTTCATAACTGGATACATATAACACAAAACAAAGTTTTAATCTGGCAGTATGATTTCGTTGTTGCTAACAACTGGAGAAGGTCCTGTCCTTCAGACCCTGTTTATCTAGGCTTTCCTGTTCCCAGCACAGGCTAGTTTTTTCCCTCTCACCTTGAGTCCCAAAAGCTGCAGGAAGATGCCATCACACAAAATGCCAAGAAATGGCACTGGTTATTGTGAGAAGACTGGAGGAATACTTCCCAGTCACGTTCTATTTCAACAGACATACCATATGTTTAAGGTGGGGGTCTTTTTTTTTATGTCTGCATACTCACAGTGATCCTAAATGCTGGTTTAGAAACTGGCTCAGTCAGGGAGTTGTAGATGCCTTGGTGTTCCCATTGGTGCTATTTGTTTTTTTGCTCTGTGCAGTAATACAATGTCTTCAGTTGTTTCTTTACCTGAATTATCAAGATAAAGCATTTTCATGCTCCTATCAGGCTTACAGCCTCCTGGGGCCCATGGGCTCAGGCTCTATAGGACGCACAGCTGTAGCCGATATGAGACGGATTTGCAGAGCCGGTGTAAGGCAACACTGCAAAAGTTATAAGTGGCCCCTCTAACTCCACCACATCACACTTTGATTATTCAAGACGTTTCTTTACCTCACTGTGAGCAATAGCTTTTGGTGTGGTACAATAGCAACAGCAGAGCCTCCAAAAGCTGTGTGGATCTAAGGGGCCAGCTGGTTCTGCACTCCCTCACTCGGCTTTATCAGTAGAAATTCCTTCCTCACTGATCGAATGACCGAGGGAAAATTATCTCTTTTTAAAACAGTTCACATTTCTTTGGATTCAGTTTCAAATTGGCATTCTTAAGCTTATCACAGACCATTTATAAATGCACTAGTTCCTGACTGAAAGATTTAGCATGTACCAGATTTGTTATCCGTCTCGGACAAACAGTCTGAAAGAGGCACATGCCATGCAGTACATTCTCCATGAGCCATTTAAAGGTAGCGAGAGCACTGCATAATCTAGAGAACATTATTTAAAAGTGACAGAACCTTTACCCTATCATAAAAGCAGCTGCCTTCTGGGGCTTTTGGACTTACTTCCATGTTCCTCTACCCACTTAAGATCAGTGTAGAAATCCAGCTAACCTTTCTGTAACATCAGAAGTATCCAAGCACTAGTCAAAACTCTCTGATCCAATATGGCTCAGGCACAAAAGCTGCACTTGGTCACAACTTCCTGAATGGAATGAGAATCAAATGACAGGTGGCAATTGCTTGATTCACTCTTTGTCTCCCCCATTCACCCAGGATCATGAGCTCAGTAGTTGTTCAGGCTTGTCCTTGGCTTCTCTTTCTCTCTGTGCTTCAGTGGTATGTTTCTGTTCTCTCTCTCTGCTTGACCTTTTTTATTCTTTCTACTACAGCAATATACAATGCTACTGATATGTGTCTTGTCTGAAACAGTGGTACTGTCTGTGTGGTTTGGATGAAGAATGTTTTCACTGTGGCTTTCCAGCATCATAGAAAATCTTCATTACTTTCTATGTTTTCCTTGATGAAAGCCTACTAATGTGGCCAACAAGGTTGGCCAGCTTGGTCCCACTTGGTGGTAGTAGCAAGGAATAAAAACATCTCAAAGTAACTTCTAATTATTGTACCATTCCCATAATAGTCATACTTCTCTTTCTTGTATGTTGTATGAAATGAATGAATAATAAAATCAGTTCTTTTTGCCAAAATTTCATTAAATTGTTTCTGAAAGGGAAAATGACTGAGCTGTGTGCCTGGATATCTTCAAATTGGTTTTGCATTGTTGCAAAAACTTCATGGCCAGCTAAAAACCTTCAGTCAAAACACACTAACAGTGCACAGAAAATTTTTCAGAGATGATTGTACTGCTGAGAATCACAGTGATACAATGTGCTAATAGCATTACTGTGTGATGCTACTAAACCCATTTGTGACCTTGAAACCAAGAGAGGTTTTGTCTGGCTTCTACTACTTCAGTTCATCAAAGGTGTAAAATAGTGAAGGTGAATTGTCATATGTTGTACTGAGCTGGCAGCTGCCCAAGGACAGTCTACTCCCCATGTGCTGCTGGTAGTTTTGGGTGTGGGCAGCTGCTTCACTTTCACTGTCTTTTGTGTGTGAATCTGAGGAACAGGAAGAACTGGAAGAAATTGCTTGGCTCCTTGCCACCTCCTCACCTTGAAGAGCAGCTGGTGTCTCTAGCAAGTTGTAACCGCTGTTAGTCAAAATCTTGCCACATTTTGTTTGCAGGAGGCAGATGACTGACATTTTCCTTTGACAGGTCTTGTGTTTTAACCCCAGTTGGCATCAGCCTCACACAGCTACTCGCTCACTCTCTCTTGGTGGGATGGGGGAGAGAACTGACCATGTAAAACCAAGAAAACTCATGGGTTGAGATAAAGATAGTTTAATAATTAAAGCAAAAGCTGTGGATGCAAGTAAAGCAAAACAAGAAATTCCTTCACCACTTCCCATGAGCTAGCAGGTGTTCAGCCTTCTCTATGAAAGCAGGACTCCATCTCATGTAATGGTTACTTGGGAACACAGATGCCATCACTCTGATCATTCCTCCTTTCCTTCTTCTCCCCTCCATCTCTACATGCTGAGCATGATGCATTGTGGTATGGAATATCCCTTGAGTGAGTTAGGATCAGCTGTCTCAGCTGTGTCCCCTCACAGTTTGTGCACAGTCTCCTAGTTGGAGGGGGGTGTGAGAGGCAGAAAAGGCCATGATGCTGTGTAAGCACTGCTCAGCAGTAGTGGAAACATCCCTGTTTTATCAACACTGTTTCCAGCTCAAATTAAAAATACAGCCCATACCAGCTGATGTGAAGAAAATTAACTCTATCCTACCCAAAATCTGCACAACAGGACACTGGAGTTGTCTGGTCTTGTAACAGCTATTTGGGTGTCTAGAGAGAGGCCCAAAACAGTACCAGCCTTGAATGAAGTGTGGAAGTGGGGTAAAGTATTTCCATCTGGGACTATATAAATTGTTCTGGAGTCCTCTGTGCCATACTAAGGCCCAGAGTCCGGCACATAGCCTGTACAAAATTTCTGTACCTTTGAGTCATCTCCTCTTCCATTTGGATAGCATTGCAGGATGAAGGTAAGAGAAGTGCTTTTTCATGCTTTCCTCCTCTGATCCTACTGCAGAGTTTCCTGACAGCTGTGCATGAAATCTCCCAGGACTACCTAATCTGAGGTGCTCTATGATCCTTTTCCCACAACATCTGGACAGACACTGGCTCTAGCTGGTTATGGTCTCTGCTCAGGAGACCAAGGAGAAGGCAAGGAGGTGCTCACATTTGCCGCTCATACAGTGTCAGGACACAGCAGATGGAAATCTGGAACTCCAAAGCCCCCAGCTTCCAGCTTGGGAGAGACAGGCAGAGTAGGCCTGATGCTTTCTCCAACATCGCAAGGGCAGAGGGACTCAGGACTGAGATTTCTTTCTTTGCTGTCTGTATTTTTGCAATAGATTGAATTGCAGCAGTGGGACTCATCTGATCCCTCTGGGTGCATTTGCCATTTTTTCTGTGTTTTCTCAGAGGAGTTAATAGATTTTTCCTCCCTCAGAAATTACTGAAGCTATTATGTATGTTACACAGCTGAGCTGTGTAACAGCTATTTTTCTATAACCCAGGAAATTTCATCACTTCATTAGAAAGAGACTGAGATTTCAGGTAGACTTTTTAATTTTATTTTTCTATAAGAAAACAAACAGTAAGTAAAGTATGTCTTGTTTGCAGTATTGGCTGCCACAAGTTCCTTCTTTTTTTTTGAAAAGATTTAGAAATAAGACAAAAATAACCAAGAGAACCCCTACCCTAAGCTACAGAATCCCAACTAATAACATTGAAAAAGAAGTTGATAATGTTGATCCCTTGTGTACTGGTAGTTAAACTTCAAAAATCAATTGAGAGGAAAGCTTAACTGGCCTTTCTGTAGTATCAAAAAGCAAACCTAAATCCCAGATGTAGAATTTTTACAGCTATAAATATAGGGGATGATTTTCAGACAATGTTAAAATTACTGTTTAATTCCCTTTCCTTCAGGAGAAAGCTCCTATGAGGTGCACTTGGAAAGGAATCCCTGAGTGTACTAGATATACTTCTGTGCGAACCAAGAAGTAGCTTTTCAGAGTGGTGTGCATAAGGAGTGAGACCAGAGTCATCAGTGAGGACTCCTATTCTGCCATCACTTCTGCCTTGAGGGACTTTAAACCTTTGTCCTGTTTGGGCAAATTCAGCTCTCAACATATAAAGCTATTCCTGCTAAGCAACTACACAACATTGCTCTGGCAGTGGTCTCCTGAGTGTTTGTAGAAAAAAATGTTAGGTCTTGGTCCTCTAAGATACCTGGGTGAGAAATCCACATTGCGAAATATCTTTGAAGATCTGAGTGCCTGATCTTTTTCACAAAGTAAGACTTAAGCCTTACTGTGCTTCCAGCCATGTTTGTATTTCCTCCTTGTTTTCTTTTAGCCATTCAATGTTGCTCTTAAGCACTTAATCCAGTGACTGACTGTGCTTCCAGCCATGTCTGTATTTCCTCCTTGTTTTCTTTTAGCCATTTGATGTTGCTCTTCACTTGCTCCAGCGACTGACTCCTAGGCAATTCTCCTGCCCCAGCATTAGGATATTTTTCGAAGAAATTTTCCATCTGAAAAAGAGAAAAAGAATTGATGTGAAGTAAATAATGCTGCTATTGGGCAAGCAGCTTTTTACAAAGACACAGTCAAGGGTAAATTTGGCTGGGAAAGATCTATAAACTCATACTAGTAGCACTGGAATAGTTTTAAAGTTAACTCCTGCTGCTTTACGCATTTAGAGGACAAAAAAATTAAGTTTCCTGGCCAGAAGATTGTTAAATATATTGACTTAAACCCAAGAGAATTGATGTCACCATACCTGCCAAAGCTGGAGTTCACTGTTGTAGGTTTGGGTAATAGTTACTATTCGACCAAGGGTTCTGTCATTTATAGTGAATCTAGAAAAACAATTTAATAATGTTATTTGATGCAAAACCATAATTATCTGAAGCTTAAACTTCTAATTGTTTTACAATATAGCAGATACACTCAAATTTCAGTATTTTTTTAAATAGTTGAAAAATAGCATCCCTAAATAATATCTGAACTGTTCTTAAATATGTGTACTAATGGAGTAGAATAATTTTTTTTAAGTAATTACTGATTGTCTCAAGCTGGAAATTAGGAATATTGCTATTTGGCAATACAAAACCTGTCCAGTTCACAGCTCTAGGCTTGCAGGTTTGCTTTCCTTCAGTGTCCTCACCAAGCACTTAGAAAAGAGATGAAAGGAGAGATGGAAGTCACTCAAATAGTGAGGAGCAAAGCTAAAAGCTTTGCTGTTACTTCCACTGCTCATCTGCATGTCTGCTGCTTGCTGTTACCATTAGAATAAAATTTAAAAAAAACCCGAATTCTATACTCTGTCTTCTTGTTATGAAATCAGTCGCAAGAGTGGAGACTTGATTCACTAATTTCCATGCAATAACCAGATTTCTATGGCTTTGGTAAAACTTTCTCTACTTGATCACCATTTACTGGTAGTGATATTTAGGGAAAGAACTGTTTTCAAGTTAGCAACAAAGTACTTTTTCCACAGCAAATGAATATAATTGTGTTGAATAAGCTTTCAGTTTCCATTTTGCAAAGGCCAGTGATTATTGCTGTATAATGAAAACAGAAAAGCGTGGCATGTAACAAGATTTACAGGTGGATGGAGTTTCCAAGGAGTTTATTGGAGTACCTGTCAACTAAGTACTGCCAGTTCAGCCGTATCCAGTCCCAGGCCATTGTTTTCCCATAGGTGTTATATGAGATGTATCTCAGGACTGTGAACACATCTTGGCTTTTGATGAGGCTGGTGTTAATATATTTCAGGTACCTAAGGGAAATGCCATAAGAATCAATGAGAGCCACTTCCAAACAGGATTTTTTTTTCTACAGTGTTTTAAAGGTAAAGTTACACAGATCTAAACCATAACTGTCTCAAGAGATAAATGTATTGGAAGAAATCTTAGTTAGGAATCTCTTTAGCAAAGTAGGTAGGGTTTATGTCTCTACTTGAAAATAGCCAAACTCCATTATTATTCCTATATTTTAATGAACAGAGAAAACAAGATCAGATCAGTTAGTAGTTCAGCCTGTTCAGCCAAGCACCAAAAAAAGTAGTAGTCCAGACTTTACAGGGATCATAAATACATGCACAGGTGTCTTGCCCACATTGACATCTGTGCTGCTTGTTTGGAATAAAATTTGTATTTTATCCATACAAAATGAAAATTAATTTGGGCAGAGCAAGTTCTGCAGTTATACTTTCAGTTACAGCACAGATGGTTTTGGCTGAGAGGGTGAAGCACACATGTTTGCAGGGAGATGAGTAGCATGGTCATGGATTCACAGCAGCAGGTGCAGAAGAACACCCTTCCAAGCTGTTCTGTGTCAGGATTAAGGACTGTCTTCTTTTTTCCTATATGTAATGGACAATTTTGCTCAATCTGTTAGCTCTTTCCTCCTTACTTGTTATTTTAATAGTAAATTAAGAGACAAGCTTTCCCTGCTTTAGGAGGGATTTTTAATTTTCTGCAAATATAGGCTAATTAATTCATGTCTTAATCAAGTCATCTATTAGTTATTTAATGGCTTTAGATTATGGCTGTTGTGGTCACAAGAATTTAGGAATGCAGCTGCTTACTGCCATTATTGCAATTACTCTAACTCTTATATTTACTCAGCCTGTATCTCCTATACTTCCTTGTTTCACTTCCTTTAAACTTGGAATTCTTTCAAGCAGAGACTGCTCCATGTTATGATATTTAGATAGGGTTCCAATAGAGTGGTGAGTGGCCCTGGTGTAGATGTTTGCTTGCATGTCTGCTGTATGATACAACAACATGCAAAGTTATCAGATAAGCCTAAAGTAGCTGGTGTGCCTATGCAGAGCTGGTGAGATACTTGCTCACTTTGACAGCTCTGGGGCAGTTTCCAGACTCCTGATCATTGCCATAGCAGCATGAATTGAACTTTTTTGGTTCTAGCTTGAGTACTTCTGCACAGCACCACAGGGAGCATTTGGAAGTTCATGTGGATGCGTTCATAGGACTGTTAATAACAATTGCTCAAGGCTGTTTGCCTAATTTTAGCTATGTAGAAGGTAGACATCTAGGCTAAGCAAAGTTCAGCCAATGGAGAATGACTGACAGCACCTGAAAGCAATTTTTTCCATTGATTTTAAGCCCCTTTCCTTGTCTGGGATAAACAGTGCTTTGTAAGTCCAGTCTCCCTTCACTGATTAAAGAGGAAATGGATGACTAATTTTTCTCCTGATGCTTAGCTATTAAGCAACTAAAATTTCGCAGGGTAAATGCACTGTTGGAAGAGCTGAAGGTTGTTGATTTTGTGTAGCAACTACCATGTCTTCAGTATCTTTCCACTAAAAGAACAAGGCTTTTTTCCTGTTGTAGTACAATCTCAGAGGGGCATGTTGGATAACCAGTCTTGAAAATGTGTTGCATACCTCATGCTGTAATCTGACCAAAATGACAGCACAGAAGAGACGAAGAGGGGAATGAGCAAAGAGCCATCAGTTGCTTCTGTAGGAAAAGAGAAATCTATGCGTGTTTAAATCACCTGTCCAAAAGGGTGATGTTCCTCACTGATGCCAGGCCATACAGCAGCTTTTCTTTTTCTTGGGCTAATGATGTTTCTTGGTATTTCTTGAACATGTAATCCCATGATGTCTCATTGCCTGAGTTCTGCATCCCATAGCGATATACGATGAGTCGGAGATTTGCAGCAATACTAAAATAAAGAAACAGTACTTAAATATTCTTCCCCCTTTCCTACTTGAGATCAGTGACCCAGTCACAAGCTGTGTTCTTCACAAACCACAAAAGATGTGAGCACTCACGTTTCTCCTTGTAACCACCTATCGAAGAGCTGAGAAGCGTTGTTCAAAGATTCTGTGTCATTCATACTGCAGGCAAAGTCTAGAACAGATGCACGAAGAAGCCTTGGAAAGAGAGAGGGAGGGAAAGTGATATTTTCCTACTGCTAAGTATCCTTTGAATGCATCAATAACATGAGAAGGAAAAAAATGGAGGTTGTCCCACCTCTGCAAATGATCTCCAGAATCCTCCCAGCCCAGCTGATCCACAGTTGGTTTTACCAGATTGCGAAAATATCTCTGAGGTAGAAAAAGGGTGTTATTACTTGTGTAGATTTCTTTAAATTTCTTTAAATAATAATGTATTTAATTTCATGGTTTATTCTGCTTCATTTTTTCCCAGAACTAGCATCTCTTGAATGAAAAGTAATATGAACAGGCACACACACAATCTTTCCAGATCCCCACAGCATGCCAAGTCTGAACGCTTGCAATACTGATGTGCAGATAGGACAAAGCCAACCTGCTTCTCCCCAACCTTGTCTGTGCTCCCAGATGAAGGCTGGGGTACAGCAAGGACACACTGCCACAACTGCTTTCCAGAGATGATAGAGTTCAGGACATACTTAATTTAGTGACCATTAAATCATGTTCACTATTTTAGGTCAACTAACAAACCTGCTCACAGCCACATAGAAATAGAGCCATCCTTGGTGCTGAGGACAGGTGTCAGAGATTTTGCTGCCCTATACATACTTCTTTAGTGAACGCAGGACAGCCTTGACTAATAAATATCTGTAACATAACTTATGGTGACAGATTTTAAGAATAATTAGGCATAATTTCTTTTCTCCAAGTGCATGGTCCTGAATGCAGAATCCAGGTAATTCAGATACCACTACTAAGTAGTGTTTAGTGGGATTTTTTTTTAAGAGAACAGTAATGAAAAGTGAGTATTAACAGTTCAGCAACACTGAAAATCACTGTAACTTTAGTATTCCTGTTAGAGATTCCAAACGATCAGATTCAGTGGTCCCAAGCTGGATTGGCTTTTATTTTGCTGCATCACCTGAAACAAGGGATAGAGATATGTATCATCTTCAAGCATGTTTGCGAGGTAAGTTACAGCTGATACAGCTCTATTCCAAGGTAAATACTCTCTTTCGTTTCTTAGGTATTTTGTGAGCTCCAGGGGAACAGAGTAATTCACAAGTCCAGGTCTGTGGAAAGAGAAAACATAACTTCTGTTATTTTAATGAATTTGAAGAACTTGCTTCTTCAAAGATATTAGATCTACTCTTTACTTTAGAAGTCCTGAAATAGTAAAGTTTGTGAAGGAGAAAGTAGTCTGGAATGTAACTTGGAAGGTGTTTTCCAAAGAGATAACCAAGGATCACTGCTGATCTATGCCTAATTGTAGGAATTGTGCTCTTGCGAGAAGCCTGTTCATATTGTGCAGCAGCCCAGTGTGCCTAGAGGTGGGCAGCCCTTAACTGACTACATTAATATTATAAAAAAGAGAGGAATTGCTGGTTGGAGACATCTTGAAAGGTTAAGGAGACTTAGAGGCTGTTACAGATTGTCTAAAATTTATCTGTCAGCATGGCTGGGCACAAGATCTAGAAGTTCCCAATCAAGTTTCTAAACAAAACAGCTGAGGTGGTAGTTACCCAATGCCTTGGTATGCATTGTAGGCATGCCTCTACTTTTCTGATACCTAACTTCTTCTGGAGTGCTACTATTATTGTTAATTATATGGAGAAAACACTTCTTTCTAATACCTGTACAATTAAAGCCTGCTTTTTCCTTGCCATGGTACTGAAAGGGGGCATTTCTCTTGATTGCATTGGTAATGCAAGTTGCCAGTGCATACTTAAATGCACCCCTTTTGGAGGACAAGATAAAGCAACAAAGAAGTAAGGCTCATACCAAATCCAGATAATTTCTTTCAACCATCTGGGTTGCATGAATTCTAATTTTTAGGCAACAGAAAGTGAAAAACTTGTGCTGAAATCTCTGCAGGAAATTAGTTTACCTTGCTAAAGAAAAAGCATCATCCAAAATCCCTGCGCGATCAGCAGTTGAAAAATCCTGTGTGAAAAGAGGAAAAGAGGGATCAAGAATATGCAGATTATTTGCAGGAAAACCCCTGCCTCTACAGACCTCTTACAAGAGACCCACCAGACAGGTTAGACATCATGCCACTTACTTGGTGGTTTTGGAGCAGAAGAATGCTTAACCTGGCCCAGTTTTGACTATCATAATTCACCCGAAAGAATCCAATGTGGTCTGGATTAACGTTCAGAAAAGTATCAGGAGAAGCTTCTATTGTAATTCCTACAAAACAAACAGTGATTGGTTTGTGCACCTTATATGATGTGGAATTCACTGGAGATTCCTTGATTCCAAGAGTATTGATTGGTTTAATGGATATCAAAATAAGATCCAAACCTTAATTTTATTTATTTCATTATTTATTTCTGAATGGCTCTAAATAAAGATAAGTTATTACAGATTTTGACGAATGCCAGCACTTGTCTTAGAACTTTATTACCACTGAATTGTGGTAATTACTTGGTCCAGCTAGTTTGTTAAATTTAAAATAGAGATCATTGTGAGTAGAGTGAGGATGGTGAGATTGAGTGTCATTGTAAGAAGTAAAAATTGCAAAGAAGCAGTTCTTGCAAATACATTTGCAAATGCATTTTTTAAAAGTTTTTCATCTTCATGTGCACTATTAAAGTTCTCATATTTTCATATTCTCCATTAGTTTCATTCTTCAGTTTGTTTCAACTAACTTTAAGTTTTCTTTCCTGTACTTTTCTTTGATTCCATTTTTGTAGCTATTGATAAAGGATTTACAAAATAGGCTGACACTTTATGCAAGCACTCATATTTAAGTATTTTCCCATCTACATTTCTCAGAAGCTTGACCTGGTCCAGTTCATGATGCTACTTATGAAATTTTTCCTATTTCCCATTGAAAACAGGGGTCTTCAATCTGTGGTTTGAGGGTGGCTGTAGTTAAAAGCACGTTTCTGTTTGGATGATACATACAAAGTATTTCTAAAGGCATTTTTCCCTACAGTTGCTGTTTTCCCTGCAAGACAGAAATTTTGTGGATGTAGAAATAAGCATCTAATCAAGACTTTGCAGGCTTTGTGAAGTTAATAGCCCCTTGCAGCCCACCCTAATGTCATGTGGAAATCAGAGAAAGAAAATTTCTTTGTGTCAACTGCTGAATTGTATCATGACATAAGATGTTTCTTGTTTTCTTTTGCATGAATACTGAAAGCAACCAGGTGAAAGAAACCCCAGAAAAAAAAACCAAATACATTTTAAATAAATAACAAACAACTGCAAGGAAAGACAAGGTGATTTTAATATTTCTGAAATTCAGTGGGATGTAATTTAAAATCTGAAAAGAGTCAGTAATTTTTCCCCACATTTTTGTCTGCTGGAGGTGTAAAACAAGAAATTCAGATTTGACTGCATAATAGAACAATGATCAAAAAAACCCATTAGGAACTTTCTCAGTTCTGAAATCAGCCTTATTAGGTGATTAATCATTTGTTGTTCTTTTTCTTTAATTGAACTCAAATTGCCAATTTACCATGCCACAGAAGCATTCATCAGCCTCCCACTTCACCTCTTTTCTTGGACTGTACAACAGCCATATCTAAGCCAAATTGATTTTAGCACATTATAATTAAAAGTATGCATAGATGTTTCCTTGAATAGGACTGTATTTGAACAGATGCTTAAGCATTATACTGAAACTAAGCCTAAATTGACATAATGTTTGTATAGGGGAAATAATAATCTTATCACTGAAATTACTCATTACTGCAGTACAACCAAGCTGTGTGCTAGCTCCCAGACTTGAAAACAGGAAAGTAGGAAAGTTCATTCTGTGTTCTATTTCTTGTAAAGGATGTTGAAAAGTTTTATCCATTCATTATCCTTAAAAGAGAAGAAAACATTTACCTGTAGAATCTGATGCGTTGTAGAAAGTATAATTTGATAAAGCCCCACGCTTCCATTTAACTGGTATATTCCATTTGTAACTGAAATTATTTAATGGGAAAGAAAATCAAATTATGTTTGAAACCAAATGGTACAAACTCCCCTCCAATATGTCTTTGTTGGTTTGTTTCAATACTTGCATCTTGTTTTATGAAGCCAACTGTGTGCTTATGTACATATACATTTGCTAAATAATATGTCAGGCAATAATTTAGCAGAATACAAAGCAATTAATTTAGTAAAAGATGATTATATGTGAATAATTGGTGTCAGTGTTAATGTTGATGTGTCTAGAGCTTTGTGCAGACACTAGTTAATCTTTTGCAATGCTGACTTGAAATAAGTAGTTAAGTATTACAAAACTTTTTTTACAGATTGAAAAAATGAAAGAGTTTAAGCAACCACTGCAATACAATTAATAGGACCTCTTGCCTTTTCCAGCCTGTTTTTCTTCTCCAAGACAACCCTAATTCTTTCATTATAAAACACTGGGAGCCAAATGCAACCTTCCATCTTGCTCTTCAGCCCTTGTATACCTTTATTGGGTAGGTGCAGATTCCTCAGCCTAGGCCATGCCCAGGACAAAGCTGAGCAGTTTGGGTAGGAATGGAGCCACAGAACAGCCTGCCCAAGACTGTGACCAGGTGATCAGACAAGTGGGACACCAGAGCATGCTGTGAGAGTAACGTCAGCCACCTGTATAGGGTTGCTAAAATTATTAAGCCCTTTTGAGCAGTCAGCTGCTGTTCCATAGTAGCTTATTACAGTTCATCCCAGGGGGCTTCCCCCTTGGTGACAAGTGCTATGGGAAAATATAAGTCATCTTTATAACCCTGTTAAGTGAATGGTCATTAGCTTCCAGAAAATAGAAAAATGAAGGTTATAGTATCTCCTCCTACTTCCAAAAAGATTTATTGTTTTGTATCTCCTAAACAAAATATCTTAAAATATTTATACAGTTCTAGCTTTACTAGTTTTTTAATGGAGCTTACTACGATGGAATTTAGAGACATATTATGTTTCCCGAGAGAAAACCCATATAGGTTTTTTGGTTTCTGGAGTTTTTTGGGGTTTTTTTAGCTTGTTTTTGTAAATGCATTTAATGAGGTAGATTTTATTTAGTTGTCATGTTCCTGAGATTGCATTCATGAGTCCTTCTCCTGAGCACTAGATACAATAGCTGTGTCCTGTTAACTCTGCATACTGAGTATGTGTTCCTAATATGCTATGCTGCAGCTACACATTTGCCCAGCAGCACTACTTTAGGAGCACAGGTTTTTGAACTTCCATTTCTTTGGAGTGCAGGAAGGACTCTTTCAAGCTGAACAAACTTGGACCAAGCCAGCAGGAGGCTATTCAGAGAATAAAGCATACACAAGACCTTAAAGACTTAAGACTTTAAATCAAAAAAGGAGATATTGATGTTCAGTGAATTGACTTTTAGACAAGGAAGTGTGTCCCAAGATAGATAACATCAGCGTTATAATATTAACGTTACTTTTAAGTCATTTATGAAAACTAAATATTCAGAAACAAATTCCCCTCTCAGTTTAGCAATAGCAGGGACAGTACACAGCTCAGCTTCTTGACAGGTTAAGGTAGGAACAGTGCTAGGATTTCTACTCAAGAAATTACAAATGGCTATGTACTGTAAAAATTGACATCAAGAAAAAGTAGGATTCCTGAGTCTATCTCAGCACATAGTGCAGGAAGTAATTTCTTAACACAAAGAAGTAATTTTGCCTAATAGTTTGTAACACAATCCTTCAGATGGCACAGTGCTGTACTTTTTGTCTATGAAATTTTCTGCTTAGTTGGGAGAAATGCAATGTTGGAAATACATGGGTAGTTATCTAATTCCAATTCTTTTGATGCCTGTCCAAAACTGCCAATAGCTGAGCCTGAAATTAGTAATTTCTGTTTTATTTTTAAACAGAGGGAAATAGAGTGGTCACAACTGTTTTCTTATTTTTTTTTTTCATTTTCTCCTTGCTCTTGCCCCTTGTATTAAACGAGATATTAGAAATTAATGAAAAAAAATACATTTGGGTAGATTTAGTGGTTCATACTGGCAAGTTTTACTGATTAAGTTATTGGTCCAGTTCAAGGAGCAAAACCTTCTTAACGTGTTAATTTGAATCTCTTTCACTGAAATGTTGGCAAAGTTGAACTGCCTCAGAATTGGGGCTGGCTAAGAAATTACAGAATGGCAGGTCTGAAAAGTTAATGCCATGGTGCAACCAAGCCATTTTTCTGTTCAGGTCCACCAACCCACAGGTAGAGATCATTCAGGTTAGTCAGGTTAGTTAGCTCCAATATGGTATCCCACCTGTCTCGAACAGGCCACATAAGGGCCCAAGATGGCTTACTTTGAATGGATAACTGTCTTCTAAATGGGTAAAATTAAGCAATATGATCCCAAGTAAAACAGGGAAAAAATAGCTCTTGATGAGGATTAATGACATTTATACATGACCATCTACTTCACAGTAACTCATGGTTTTAAGACATGCAGAGAAGACCCTGTATTGTATGTGAAGACTGTGGTATGTTATAGATCCTATGCCATACAGAAAGGAATAAACTACTGTGGTATAAAATACTTGGATCACAGTATCTGATTTGTGGACAGAGACAATTTTGTGGCAGTTTTCTTAGTCTGAGAGACTATAATTTGCAGTGAGGCAAATGACTTCCAGTAATCTGAACTGTGTGTGGAAATCAGGTTTCCTGAGAGATGTTGTCCAATTTTACTCTACTCTGTTTGGGAAAGAAACCCTGAGACAGTGGGTTGATGTTTTAAATTTGCAATATTTGTGTCTAACTTCCTCCTGGCTTCCTTTAAAAAAATGCTGAGAATAAATTTAGCAAGAATGAGTAGAATACTACCTATGTATATGTGAGATGAAGAGGGTAAATGTACAGTACTTCTACTTGGTTTGAATCAACATTTACAGTAAGAACTTACCCAAGATCAGAAGGAGGATGAGAAGCATTTGCATTGGGATCCAAAAGAAAACGTTTCTGGGTGAATACTGAATTATCTCCCATCTCCAAAACAGGGTAGCCCATCTGCCTGGTCCATGTATCCATGACTTCCTTCACAGGTTTATTACTTACCTATGAATGATGGAAAAAGGTTGCAGTGAAAATGGAAATTCAGTCCTAAGAGGAAAAACCTATCTCTAGTATTAAGAAAAAGAAAGGGGCAGAGGAAAGAGGAGGTTCAGAACAAAAAATCCTCCATTAAATCCTTTTATGGTGTCTGTCTTTGAAGAAAGAAATGAGTTGGAAACTTGAACACCCACAGAAGAAATGAGAACTGTGTAGGTAGGAGACTGGCCAGTAACATGGACAAGAAATACTGAGGAACCTTTGAGGCCTCTTGTATGCTCTAAGATCTCTCCATTTTTTTTTGACAGAAAAACTGAACAGGACAGAAAGGACACAGGGAGAGTTTTCAAAGCCAGAAGCCTCCTTGCAGTGTGTCCTGTTTTGAGTGTGAGGGAAGAGCCAGTATTAAGCACCAGCATCTGCACCAATGTAAAATTTGATCCGTTCTGTGAACCGTGAACATCTGTCCTGGGAACTGGAGCTGGAGAAAGCTCTCACTGCCTTCCCAGGATGCCACCTGTGAGAGAAGTGAGCTATGGTCACTTCTAGTGTTTCTCCAGATGAGGAAGATGATGTGAAGATGCAGAGCACTAGAGAGAGAAAGTAGGAAGTTCTGCTGAACAGGAAGAAGTCTGAGACCAAGGAGAAGATGGGAACTAGAAAAGAGACACAAAAGCACAATTTAGGCTGCATGAGCGTCCACAGGGTTGGAAGAAAAGAAAATAATATCAGGGAAGAACCTGGCAGTATGCAGGTGGGCTTTTGGGTGTAATGAGCTGGATGTCAAAAACAGTCCAGCCTCAAGGAACAGGAAAGATCAGAAAATGGTGGCACAAAAGATGACCCAACTGGGACTCAGAAGCTAGAAAGGGAGATAAGTACCAAAATTACTTGGAAATTGATACTACTGAGAGCTTTCAGACACCTGAATCTGGATAGAAAAAAGAGAGAGTATGGGGTGCATGTGTGTGGTAGATGAGAGGTATTTTCACACATGAAATGAGTTTGAGTTGCAGGGGAATGTTTCACTAGCAGGCTCTTTGTTAGCAAGGCTTCCTTTCTTGTTTTTTATTCCACTCCCAAAGTCTTATGCCAAAAAAAAAAAAAAGAAAAAAAAGAAAAAAAATAAGAAGAACAGAAAATAATATATATTTGCTAGAAAAAAGATATATTGGAATATACTGGGAAGCTGCCTAGCTTGTAATCTCTGACAGAAGAGCTACAGAATATAAAAAGTTTGAGAAACTGAAATCAGTGGGTGAGATATGAAACTTTTTTAGCAAGGATTTGGGTGGATGCTAAACATACCTCTTCCAGAGCTTCCCAAAATTGTTGTGTCTTGGCATTCTGGAAATGGTGTTTCTTCAAATATGCCTGTATTGAGAGAGATGGGAGGCTGTGAAAATACTACCAGTGTATCTTCTTAGCCTATGAAAACAATACACATATTCAAGAGTACAGGGAGCACCTCTCAGTTGCTCAAGGTATCCACACATGGGCAGTAGGATTGTGAGTGGAGATGAAACAGTTCAGCATTCAGCTGACGAAGTTCCTTTGCTGTCCAACGCACCCCACAACACCAAAAGTCAGCCTTTCCAGAGTGACTTGTTAGTATGAAATAAATTTGTACTTGAAGAGTTCTTTGTGTTCTGTTTGAATGGACACCACTATGCCCTGTTGCAAATATCTGACTGATGTAAGAGGTTGTTTGGCAGGAGGAAGATACTTCATGAGATTTCACTACTTGTGAACTCAGAGTGGAAGTAGGAAAGTCTAGTCACCTCTAAGTTTTGATCAAAACGACTGTTACAAGGAGTAATGGTATTCAGCAAAGAGTTTGCAACACCTAAACCTTTATTCCCATCCTGAGTCTTCCCTGGCTGTTTGGTGAGTGTTTTCCTCCCCTGTCACCTGCTCCTGGTGGTGTTCAGTCAGTAGATGGTGCTGTTTGTTTCGCTGTTGGCCACAGCTGCCTGCGTTAGTGCTCTTGAGGGCTCTTAGCAGAAGGGAAGCATTAGGCTCTCGGGGACAAGGTGGCTGTATTTTTGCATCTTGGGTAACTGGGCTGATTGAATACGTGAAAGGGGAAGTACAGGAAAATACAACTGTCTTGTAGCAGCCCATAAATGTGCTCTTCATGAGAGAGGGAAGTAAGAACAAATGTGGTAAGCCTGCACTGCAGCTCTTGTCAGCTCAAAGGAAAGGACAGACAACCTTTCTCCTTCTGGGACATCTCCTTTCTCCCATTTTGTCTTTCCATAATTTTGTAGCACTGTATTTTTTCTCCACAAGAAAGCACTATGAACTGTGCAATATATCCCTTTTCTTCTCCCTGTTACCTTGATTTTCTAGGGCTGTGTGTCCCTGCATCAGGGCATGGATGAGCTTATGCCTCTAAGATTGTCCCTACATAGCCGCTGGTGTGGGTTGGAGGATCCTGGCCATAGGAAACTGCAGACACACTTCACAGTGGGAATGAGGGGATCCCAGCTGACAACAGGATAACAGCAGGGTGGAGGAGGTTTTTCCACTAAAGGCTGTCAGGAATTTAGGTCCTCACTGTCCAGCTATCAAATCTTAATGCAGTTCACATTCCTGCTTCTGTGGGAGCTTGGAACTTCTTTACCTCCATGTTGTCCACTCAGTACTGAAATGCACTAAGTACTTTTGCTACTAATACCAGGATCTCTGATATTCACTTTTTGAATAATGTTTTGTAATAATCACATGAAGATGGGCTGCATTTCTGGAGGGTTTTGGTGCCTCCTTTACCTGACAGCCTTTCTGGAAGAGCTCTGGTGTAATCCAGTCTTGAATCATTCTGAGGATTGATGCACCCTGTGGACAAAGGGAAAGGGGAGAAGGTCAATCCACGCTGCTCTAACACTGATTTCCGTTCATCTAAAAAGAAACATGTGAATGAATATTTTGAAAGGCAAAAATAGAACCCATCCATCAGACTGAGGAAGTGGTTTTTCTAATTTTTTTGTGGGATGGCATGCCTATCTGGTACATATATATATATATATCTGGTATATAGAGCTTAAATCTGGGTGTGAGAATCAGTCTAGTTGTGATCAGACACTTGTTTATGTGTTCAGCTCCCGAGCCCTGCTGCTGCGAGTTACTGTCCTACCACTCTGCCAGTTTGTGTGAGCAGGGCTCCCTGTTTCGTGTTGAACAGGACAGGGGTGAGGGCAGCTGGGGACTACCCCTGTCAGGGGAACAGCCTGAGCAAGGCAGTGACTTCAGCTGAACACACAACAGGAAGGGAACTCTAAAAATGCTACAAGTCTGGGAGTTTACATGTTAGGTATGCCATCTCAAGATAAGGAATGAGATTTGCCGAGGACTAGTGTAAGAGCTCTGGTCTCTGAAGCAGGGTAGAATTGGGATTAGAGAAGTTACTTACTTGGGTGTCACAGAAAAAAACCAAGCAATTAGTACTTTGAAAGGAGAAAGGAACAGAAGAAAGACAGGAGAGAGAAGTAGAAGAGCCATGTGGAACAAAGAACAGAGTGTGCACAAAATTATGAAGAAAAAAACCGAGTGCAAACGTAATCTAAGATGCAAAATACAATTTTAGAATTAGCATATTTTCATTCAAGGGGCAGTTGAGACCCTAATGCTATGAATGGTTTAAAAATCCAGTTGTCCCATGAAAACAAGAATGTTATCTGAATTCTCAGGAAATCCTGTTTCCTCTATTTATGTATCTGAGGATAACAACTGGACGAGTCATGGCAGAGGGACTTTCTGAACAGATATGCCTCAAACTGCTTTCCAGGCTATTGTTGGAGAGTAAGGGTGGTCAACAGATGATGGTTTTCTAATACAGAAATCTAATGTGTTTGCCATGGAGTATGTTCAAAAAAAATTCAGTAACATTTAGAACAGATACCCATTAGTGACAATCATAAGGCTGCTTATGCTCAGTGGTGATCATGCAGCCACATGTATGCACTAGTCAACCTCAGTTCCTCAGCTTTGTCTACCAGCCACTTACCTAGTATCACCTCTCATAAACAATCCTTTCCCACGTATTTTAAAAGTCAGAGTAGAAACACACACTTATACATGCATTTGGTAACAGTGGAGACTTCTCTTGCTTTAAATTGTAAAGTATAGTTAGTCACTTGCACCTTCTATTATTGTTTTTCAATCTCTCCCCTTACTCTTTGTCATTCCTCTGTAATCCATGATGGAGTGTGTTTGAGAAAAACTCATCCTAACAAAAATCACTGATTATAGGAATGCCAGTATTTTAATAACTTTCCTTTCTTACAACTATTTGGGGAGGCTCAGGAAAGTGACCTTAATTTGAATAGCTGACGTTCTCTGATGGGGGTATAGGGGGGAGTCTTTTATCAACACCTACATCATTTCATAATAATTGCCAAGTACGTGACAAGATTTGTTTGTGGCAGAAATGTGGAACAGGAATCCTAAACTTCTCTACCTGTGAAGTTCCAAAAATGTGGGGGTCCAAGAAAAAATTTCTAACAGAACTTATTTAAGACAAAAAGTATCACCATTACTTTAATAAAACCTTTCAAATTAAGACAGAGGATTAAACTGGGAAAGAGATGAGATGCAAATACCTTTAAAAAGCAGATTAAAACAATTATACAATTGTTTATTCACCAGCTCTACTCTAGTAGAGCTTTTCTAGGCATATGATGCCCTACCAATCACACAGCAGTTAGAGGATCTCTCACAGAATACGCTGTAATGACTCCATAGACCCTTAGGCGATTCATTAGAGTTTTAGGATTGTAGAAGTCCTCTGGCTGTTCTGGTAAGACTAACAGAGAGCATTCCAAATTATGCTTTATTTGTTTAGTGATGAATATTATCATGAGAAGATTGTTTTTATAAGAAAAATGCAAAAGAGAAGCCAAAATAAAACCAAAAAGAAACAAGTTAATTTTGTCACGCATTTATATATAAATACCAACAGTAATTTGAGCTAAATCTACGCAAAGACAAACATCTGGTACATAAATTATAACCTCAGACAAATTATATCCCAAGCAAACTGTTCCCAAACAATGAACAAGTCCTCAAGTGTTTTTGCTTAAAAAAAAATGAGTTCATGTAGCAATTATCTAGGCACAAAGAGATGAGTAAAAGCTAGGATTTTTTTATCCATTGTTTTTCAGACCCTGCAAAAGTGTGTCTCTTGCTTAGCTCACCACTAAAATTTTGATCCAGAGTATTTGATTTAGCTCTGTATGTTTCGTGACTTTTGTTAGTTTGATTTAAAAACTGTTACACAACGCAGGTTTTTACATGGTTTATGATTTGACTGTGAGGCATTTATGATGCAATAAATACTGGTCGTATTGTTGGATAGAGGATTTAACAATTGAAAACAGAAAACTGATGGATATGGATAAAGTCTAGCTAATAGTGTCTACAGTTACAGACTACATGTAGCACAGCTAAAGCTAAAGTCAATGCAATATATACTTTATGTTTAGCTGACAATGGGAGCTTGGAGGGAAAGCAACAAGCAGTATTTAATAATGGTGGATTTTGTGTGTTCAATGGAAATGTGTTATGGAATCCGGTAGGGAACACCAACAGTGTCATACAAAAAGCTGCCAATAAAAATAGGGTGTATCACGTTCAGAAGCAGCATGGGAGATGGCTGTTTGAGGAGAGGAGTGAACAGAGTCCCAGCTCCTTCCTTGTCTTGGTGGCATTTGTGGGAAGAGGGACAGGGGTGTTTCTTCCTGTGCTTCTTTGGGCTTGTCTCTTGATGTACTGCAGAAAATAACTGGAATGAACAGTGTTGTTGGGGCCCTTGAGTCAAGAGACTGCCTGGTTAGGTACAGGGGGGACACCTGCTTTGTTCCATGTCTGAGGCTTGTCTAAGGACAAAGTGGCTTTGGCTACATCTGAAATGGAGGGAGACAAGCTTGCCTCAGCCCCTTGGCTGGGTCTTCAAAGTGGTGATGCTCAACATGGCTGCTGGTGTCCCTCACACTCCGGACCTCAGAGCACTTTCCCATAAGCACTGAGCTCTGGGCTGCTGCCCCACACAGCAAGTACTACCAGATGCCATGGGCTCCAGAAGGCCTCTCCATGCCCTGACAACATCTGGGAATGTCCCAGAACAAAGATCTGCACAGACACAGCTCAAGTGAATTAGGAGTCCTGATTATGAGCACCCCTGGCTTTCATCTCCTCTCCAAAGTTGCCACTTCCTTTGCATCCAAAGTCACAACAGGAGGATATCCTACCTTACTGTAGGATATCCCATCAAACACAGAGGTGATTTCAGCTGGAGATGACACATCAACTACAATTGGGTGGGAAGACAGCAAAGAGTCATCCTTCAGTACAGGAAGCACATCATCAATTAAAACCTGTTCAAGCTGAGAAAGAGAAGACATTAGAATAGAAACAAAGGCAGGACTATATGCTTACGTCTCAATAAATAGCTTGAACTACACTTTTCTAGGCAATTTGAAATGGAATGAAATTTCATGCCCTCTAAAGGACTTGCAAGCTCCTACTTTACATCTGAGAGGGGAGGGATTTTTCCTTAACTACGATAAATTGCCTTTTGCAGATCCTGTTTTCCTGTGTGTATCATAACACAGACACACCCATTCCACCCTCCCTTGCCCCCAGTAAGCAAAAAGAGTAGCCTGTGTTACCAATTTCAGAAGTGTGACAATATTCACAAAGCATTATGGTCTCCTCTTGCAAAAATGGACTTGGGTAGGAAGGGAGGGAGGGAAGAAGGAGGCAGGGTTCCCCATCCCAAGGCTTATAATGTTTTTTTAAAGTGATTTTAATTTTTTAAAAAAGATTAAGTAGCTAGCAGTCAAAATCCCCTTACTTCCTAATCAATATTGACCAAAAACACTAAAATTCAATTTAGCTTTCCTCTTCTAATACTCACTAGGATAACATTGAAATGTCTTAGATGAACATATTATCTAGATAAAAAAAACCTCTCTTAAATTTTAAACTCAGTAATTAAAACTTTTCTTACATAGTTAGGACCACAGATCTTCTACCTTAACGTGTAAAAGTGATCCGGGAATGATTTTGTTTTCAGCCTCTCCACAGGGAGAGGGGCAGGGAAAGCAGAAATTAGGCACTGCCTGCTTCTGAAGTAACCAGGCTCAGGAGATTTCAACAGACTCAACCTATGCAAAACCTACTCTGCTCCCTTCCACTGGCATATGTTGTGTATGTCCCAGTACCCAGAACCTCATTACACTTGGACAGCTGGGGGAAAATATGCATGCTATGTGCCATCACATCTGTTTGGGAGGGGAGGAAGGAAGGAGCAAGAAAACTCCCTTTATTCACAGAGTATAATGCATATTTAAGGCTTACTTCTTTGCAGTGCCCTTAAAGCGTCTGGAGTTGGCACGGTTAGGGATTTAGCCATCCACTGTCACTACCTATATTTGCACTGCACAGAGAGAGATTGGCTGAGCTGGAGCATTTGAAATTACACAATGCTGGAAGAAGCTGAATGGGAGTCCAGTATTTTCGTTGATAATAGCTCAAGATGTGGAGACAGGCCCAGGTTCCCAACCCTTATCAGATCAGATAACAATCCTAAGTCCCATGAAGAGAGTACAGCCCAACTAAATAAATACAGGAAAATCTTCATCTTTGAGTTAGACCTTTAAGCAGCTCTGCAAAATTGTTAAGGCTCTGTCCAGAACCCACCTAGGTGTTACTTGCCACAATAACCAAACACTTGACTCACTTGTCAAAAAATAATAACTCTTCCCTGCAGATTAAATCTTCAGAAAGTTTACTTTGACTAGTTACAGATTATAATATATATAGGAGAAAAACCTAAACCAACTTTTTCTTTATGTTGCACCACACTATGTTAGTTTTCTAGAAATGTACTTTAAGTCTTCATCATCCTTGTCTAAATGTTACTCCCTTCCAAAATGTTCCTCCCAACCCGGCCAACCCTCCACAAGGCAGAAATAATTACCATTTGCCAGTCTGGTTCTGCTGCATTTGCTCCCAGGAACTCAAAATAACTGGCAAATCCTTCATTTAACCACAAGTCATCCCACCAGTCCATGGTTACAATATTTCCAAACCACTACAATTATAAATATAAAGATTTAGGTTTAGATAAATAGTACATGTACATTTCAGTATCTCACATCTCCATATGGAACATTCATTTGCTTACTTTTTCCTGCTGCCAGATGAAAATTATCATAATTCTGGGGTTTTAATAGGAATTAGAACCTTGCCTTGTGTTAAAACATCACTTTTATTATAAAATTACATATTACTGGGAAGATTGCTAATGATTCATGTACCACTGAAAATATTTTTAGTTTCTTCCTCTTGATTTGATGATTTGTGCTTTTAAGAATATGTTTTCAGACAGCCTCCACAGTGTATAGCTGTCCTCGTTTGCCTGCCCAAAAGAGACATCTGCACACGTAAATTAGTTTCTCCATTTTAGACAGATTTTCATAAGCTGGCTGACAGTCTGGGCCCAAGCATCTAATTTCCTGAAAAAAATTCCAAGGCAGTAGTGATGGTATTTTAAAGCTCTGATGGGGATCAGTTTTAACATGGTATTTTGCCATCAGATTTTGAGCACAGGTAGACCATCCTGAGACAAAGTTAATGACAGTCTTTTCAAGATTAAAATGTTGCAAATGTATATATGAAACACTGTAAAAGTAACTCATGTCCTAAAATATACCTGATGAACCAGCTCGTGGGCTATCACAGCAGCTACTCTCTGCTGGTTGGATGTGGCTGACTCCTTGGGATCATACAACAGGTTTGTTTCTCTGTATGTGATCAGCCCCCAGTTCTCCATAGCACCTGTCCCAAAATCTGGAATAGCTATTTTATCTGCATTGAAAGAAGGAGACAACGATTATCACTGTATCCTTTAAATCAATTAGCTTGTCCTCTGTGTATTTCCAGCCTGTTTTGCTTACCATTTGTGATTTAGGCTTACTACTGTGGACTGCAGCCTATGATCTGTGTTTAAGAAGAGAACTGGCCTACAGCAGCTGATAGCAAGCACCCTGGCTCTGCTGAGATTAACAGAGGTGGGATCAGTTGCACTAGCTGAGGATCTGTCCTGGGAGGTGATGCTGTGCCATCTCCCGGGAACATGAGTATCATACATTACTTAATTTTGGCTTCAGAAATTAATACTGTTGTCTGGGGATGTGCTGTAGGCAGTAAACCTCCTGAAACTATTTGTAGCATAATGAGGCATGACATTGTTTGTCACACTGTTGTATTAAAAATATTTATTGACATGTTAACTGAAGTAAATCCCATATGCAGTGAACAACATCTGCTTCTATGCCTGGCAATTTGTGGGGGTCACTCATTTACGGTCAGTAATCAATACAGGTTTAAATGAGAATTGCAAACTCAATTGAACTGGCATTTTCTTCTGCAAATAATGACCACAGGCTTTCTATGTGGGTTAGTTAAAAAGCACAAGATGGATTTAAAACTGAATAGAATGAAAACCCCTACCCCACTCCGACAGAAGATAGGAATTACTTATTGTAAATTAAACAACTTGATTATGGAATCAAAGCTGATAGTTTGGCAAGGGTTTCATCGACAGTCAAAATGAGGATGCAAGGAGAAAGGTAATGCCAGAAGCCATAAATCAATATGAAATACAATATTCAAATAAACCATTATGCAGAAACATATTTGATTCATCAGGTTTGACTTGGATAACTTCTAATAATGTGGGAACAACATGGTAAGTCAAGATTAGTGATCCAAAAAATAGACATTCTGGGTTAAACAGTATAGAATCTACAAAATCATCTATCCTCAGACACTGCTGACCTGAAGATACTAGTTCACCCTGTCACACAGACAAGCCTTTATCCATATGTTGCCATAGCAAAGTCATCAGGCTTTCATGACAATGAAAGTTTGAATATAAAGCACAGGTGAGATATAGTACCTATTATTACTGGGGACCAGTGTGTGAAAGAAAAACATATTGTACTGGTTTCCCTAATTCAGTTGTCATTGAAATGCGATCAGATATTTACAGTAAATTCAGGTGCTGTTTTGAAAGGAGGAGGTAAAAATCTTTTGTTAAAATAATATAGGCTAGCCTGATAGGTATAGGTACAAATAGCCAACAAAAGGTTTGCTCAGCATTATTGTCTTCAAAGTTTTGGGGATTTTTTCCCCCATTATATTGTCTTGACGTGTTTGCAGTTAATATTTTCCATCTTTTTAAGTTCATGAACCTAACTGAATTACCTCTCTGAACATCTTAGGAGGGAGAATTTCCAAAACTCTGATTGCATTCCCAACTTGATTACTGTACATTTTAAACTTCGTGAATCAGATCCAGAGTCCAGATATTCCAAGCTAAAGAATGTCCAAATGCACTACTTTCTCTTTGCTTGTTTTGTAACCATGGGCAAAATTTGAGAGTGTGCCTGCTCTTATTTAGTCCCAGATCTTTATTTAGCCCAGCAGTAAAAACTAAAAACTATATGCTGGACCACATTCATCTTTCTAAAAAGTGGATACACACCCACTTTGCACTAAGGTTAATAAATAATATGACATACTCTCTGGCAGTTTACATCTTCACTTATCTCACTGCTGACTTTTGTCCAGAAGTTCACATGGAAGTGGTACATATTTTTCTGAAACTTCTGGCTCTGTTTTAACTCATGATGGTCCTTTGCTGATGACACCAATGCTTCCCTTGATTTTCCACAAGACACTTTAAAATAAACATGCCAGGACTAGTTCTTCAGTTTAGCAAACTGAACTGTGAGAACTGGTAACTAAACAGTAACTGAGACCAACTCATCCATCATGACATTTAGAAATACCTTGAACTACACTGGTACAGTTTTAAAACATCCTGACATAATATCAGCAATTAGCAAACAAATGTTTTCACACTGTTTTCCACCAAAGGACAGAGATCTGTAGGAGCAACATAACCATGACACTTAATTAACAAAATGAAAAATATAAATGTTAATAATCACCTAGTTTTGGAAGAGAATAGCTCAAATTAAAGTACTGTTCAAAGAAGTCGAATACAATTTTTGTTACATTTGCTGCATATTGTGCCGTGTGTATTTGCTGTGGCTGGGCATAAACTCTCAGCTGTAAAATACAGAGAGACAATTAGTAAAGTTTTCAGTTAAAAGGAATCAGGTGTCAAACATTGAAAAGGCATTTAGCACACATATCTATAACACTGCAGGTTTTCTCTGAGACTGTCTTGAACACTGAATTCTGCTCGCTATCACATTTATTCAACAAAGTTTTTCAAATGTTGTACATAAGAGAGACCAAGTCAACATAATCTGTGCACACTTTCCACTGTTTGTCTGAAGTGTAAAACTGGCAAGATCCATGTCCAGAAACTCACAGTGGCCAAGCCTGGAGCAGGGCCTGAATGCGTACCAGCCCCTACTGCCCTGCGGCCTGGTTTTCTCAAGAAGGAATCTGAGCAAGCACAGTCAAAGGGGATTCACTTGTTCTGAACAGTTCAGTGATCAATGATCCCATCAGATCAATCTTTAGGAGCACATCTGTATTGAAATGTGTCAGAAGTCCATAGCACCTTATTTTATTCAACTTCTTCCTACCTTTCCTGTGTACTATCATCATAGTTCCCTCTTGTCCTTGTATGTTTGAAGATCTCAAACCCACTGAAGACAGTGCATTTACCAGATCTGTGACTCTTCCCAGACATGCTGGCCCATGCAGGTTGAGTGGCTGTTTGACCAGAACCTTGGGCCACACAGCCACCCAGTCACAGCTTTGGTGCCTTCTGGGGTGCTGTGCCTCAAGAAATCATAGGCAAAAAATCAGTTCTCTCTTTTATGGCCAAGCAAGTCCAGGAAAACTGGCACATTTGGTAGCCCTCTGTGTGATGAGTGACCATTTCTGTACTCCTCCTGTATATCTGAATAGGAAAAATGATGTGTTGAATGCTGACCTTTCTATCCCTGAAGCTTGATGCTTGGGACTGCTTTGTCTATTGCAGTCAAGCAGTAGGAAACAATCTCTGGAGAATTAGAGTCTTTATGGCACCCATGCCCATGATGAGGAGGCCTGCAGCTTGAAAAAACCTCTTGAGAAGTTATTTTCACATTGTGAAGACAAAGTTCGAGTTCAGAATTCATGGAGTCTTTTGAGGATCTTTCCCTCAATCTCTTTGTCTCAAAGCCTGCTGGAGCTGTATGTAAGCTGTTCCCTTCCCTGTCCCTGAAAATCTCCAGTGTGGATAAGATTTCTATAGGGAGTGAAGTTTCTGGTTTTAGGAAAACCAATCCATCTCATTTTGCCAGCTCCATGACTCTTATGAATGGGCCACATTCATCTGACTACACTGGTGTGGCTTGTTTACTCCTTCAGTGCTGTCTTACAGCCAGGAGTTTAGGGCTCAAGCTGAGCAAAGGAGCTGGTCTATTCCAAGAACTCTTCTGGAGCCTGACAACACATTGATTTCAATACATAAAATTACACTTCCTCCAGTGAGAGGGGAGGATGGGAAAGTGGTCAGAAATAAAACTGGAACAAAAAAAATACAAAACCAAAAAAAGCTTATGAAATTCAATCGGGAATCCATTCCAGCCAGGGGATTTCCCCCAGGGTCAGTTTGCAATTACAATCTGCAATTTCCACTTCTATAAGCTCTTTACCCAATTTAGCAGTTTTCAGTCCCCTAGCTGATCCATATTAATGGTTTCCAAAACCTTCAGCCTGCACTAGGACTGGGTTTGGGTTTCATTTGTAGAATCTCCTCTGTGATTTTCCAAACCAGGCATTCAGTACCTGACAGGTAATCGGCTCAGGAGCATTTTTTCCAGCTGTAGGCACATTTCCCACCATTGATTTCATTAATGTCTTTGTTAGGGCTTTCAGAGTGAACAGCAGAGTTTTTAAATAATTTACTATGTCATGTGAACTGTATGCTCTTGCTGTTGTTTACGAAGGTAATTTATGGATCATGTGGATACTTTCTGTCGGATGAGGGATTTATTGTTAGAAATTTACACATCAAACTATGAAATGTTCTTTTCAGTAGCTGGTGAATCTAAAAACCTCATTGTTCATCTAGTCTTCAAAGTTCTTGGACAGCAAGCCTTGGAAAGGTTAGAAGAATAACTTTTTATATGATTAAAAACCCTAAGTCTGGTTTTCCTGGGGAAAAGATAATTTTTAGTGATGGATCTTACACATGTATTTTATATTGGTACAACTATGTCCATGTTAAGAGAAACAGTTATGATTTTAACCTCACTTAAACTCCAAGTTTTCTAGTGCAGGCAAGTCCTCAGACATTGTTTAGTGAACAGCATTTATAAAATATGTAGTAACCAAAGCCTGAATTAGAAGATGTTTCTTCAGGCAACCTCTGTACTGACACGAATACCCCTGCTTCCACACACACACACGCTTTAATTACCATGTTTCAGTGAACACTCCCTTCTATTTAGAAAAGCTACAACCAGTCAGGAACATTGTGGGCTGTACTGTTTTACTTGGGGAAAAAAAACAAATAGTGACCTCAGGGCCATACTCTGGAGCATAGCATGGACAAGTAGTGAATGTTTAACTTCTGCATGTATAAAGTAGTGTTACACACTTCTTCAGTATACTTTTTTCCCCTACCGCACTATGTTCTGCACAAAAATCTAGACAAATTCTGATTCTTAAAGGAACTAAACTCTAGAGAATATCTTTTGAGACCAAATAGTCAAAGTTCTGTCGCTGATAATGAGTGGATCAGCTATGCTGAAGAGCAATTGGTTAACAAAATTGTGTGACTGGATGGCCTGAAAATGTAGTCCTGTGAATTACTGAGCCAAATAGCAGAGAACTAAGAATATTACATCTCTGTTTCAAATCAGGCTCCATTTGCTTGTCTAAGTGTAATTTATCTTTAGTTATCTGTCAAGTAGAAATATAAGCCTACAGCATGACACTAGTGAGGGCACAAAGGGAGGCCTCAGCACAGTGCTGTGACAGGAAGTCTTTGCTAAGAGCTGAATCAGAACTTTGGAGATTTCTACGCGACAGATTTTAACATCAGTGAACAGCCCTAAGCAGGGAAGGATCTGATGAGCTTTTTCAGTTAAAGAAACTAAGGAAGAGTTAACTTGCTAAGGGAACAGTAGCCTGGCTGGGGTTTTATTCCAGATTCCCTGTCCGTTTGTGACACTGTCTCCAGAAAACGAGGAAAGTACTGCCAGCTCACGTGAACAACAGGACCATGTGTTGCATAAGGGAAAGGAAGGGGAAGAAGCAAGGGCATACAGCCCTAGGGATCACTCTCTGTATCAGATGAGGAAAACATATAAAAAAAACCAAACCAATAAACAATTAACAGCAGGTTGAGTATCCCAAATTACATTTAGGCTAAATGAGGAATTTCTGTTGAGGGGCAAGTTGTATTTCGGATTTCAGTTTGTGATTCAATGTAATGTCTTGTGACTGATCAGCTACAATTCAGCTACATGTTCAGGAGATTTGAATCTAAGCAAGAAATGTACTGGCCTGACTACTGCATCTAAATTAAGGAGCTATTTTAATTTAATGGATTCAGATTTAAACCTCTTTGCTTCATTAGAGCATCTACCAAATATCCATCTGTTTAGGCAGACACTATCACTTCTATACTTATTTTTACAAACTTTACACTGGGCAGTTGCCTGTTGCCCCTGTTGTAAAATAAAGCAAGCCAGTACATAATGGCACATAGCACTGCAGTCCTATGTCTCAACAGCTGTAATAACACCAAATGCTTAGATTCATACTTTTTAACCCACAAACTATAAAGTATTTGTATTCATGGCCTGTGACTCTCCTGTACCCCCTAAATTGTACATTCCTTCAGTCACTAGGCTTCAAGTCAGGAATCAGTTCAGAGAAAGAGTGCCCCTTCCTCACCTGTGTGCTTATATGACAGGTACTGACTGGGATCTCACAAAGACGGGAGACAGGGAAGGACTGCAAAACACTGTATGTAGTCGAGATCAGAGGGACCTAACAGGTGATTAGGTGTGAACACCTAATCTGATAAAATAGGCTGCATAAAATAAGGTATAGGAAAAGGAAAATATGTCCCTATTTGTATATAAAGAGATTTAAAAAAAAAACCAAAGCAAATCAAGGCACATCTGTCACCTGAACCACGTTCAGGCTGCAGAAGGACTTACAGGTTTTCCACTAGCGGATATTCTCTCTACCCATTCAAACTGGTGCACTGCAAAGCATACCAAGTAAGTGCTCATGGGGACTGACTTCTCAAAAGTTGTTCGACTCCAGCCATCACTGTGCGGTACAATTTGCTGCAGAAATGCAAAAATAATCAAATTGATTTTTGAAATTACAAACACATGCATAAGAGTACAATATTTGTATGAAGGCTGAAACTGCATAGGAAAAACAAATCCCCTCTCCAGGTCTGCCTCTTCTGGCATTTCATTGCTAAAGGCATGAGAACAGACAACATATTTTTCTTCTGCAATACCTGAAATGGTACTTTGCTTTTTTGGCACTTAATAGGTTTACCTTGTTCTAATTTTCATCAGGGATTTGAAATCATTCACATGAACAGGAATTTTGCCAACAGGAATTTTCTGGTGTATGCTGTGCTTTGTTCTTGCAATAGTTGCATAAAAGAACATCACTTTGGACAGAGCAGAGAAGAGAATTCTCTCCTCTCTTCTCTTACAAACATGCATCACATTTTTAAGTCATGATGCAGGGATGCTACCTGGGATAAAGACCCAGTCTAATGAATCTATCCTGAACTCATTCAAATACAAATGAGCACTGCTAATTGGTGGGTTGCTTAAGTGTACATAAAATTTAGCGCTGACCATAGTTTTTATTTTGCAAATCAATTAAGAAACATTCCTGATTTTCCCAGATGGTTTTTCCTCTAAGTTTGCTGACAAAATTAAATAGGAAGGGGCAGACACTGACCTCTTCTTTCCCATAACCAGTGACAGGACTCAAGGAAATGGCATGAAGTTGAGTCAGGGGAGGTTTAGGTTTGATTTTAGGAAAAGGGTTTTCACCCAGAGGGTGAAAACTGGAACAGGCTCCTCAGGAAAATGGTCAGAACATCAAGGCTGACAGAGTTCCAGAAGTGTTTGGACAATGCTCTCAGGCACATGGTGTGATTCTTGGCATGTCCTGTGCAAGGCCAGGAGTTGTACTTTATGATCTTGATGGGGCCCTTTCAACTCAGCTTATTCTATGATTCTATTTTAAATATATATTTCTTCTATTTCTTTTCTGCTATGGTCTGATAATTTTTGTGCTTCTGACTAGATGACTAACTTAAATAGAACAAAAGCCAAAAACATCTAAAAGACTTTAGCCTTCTAGAAATACAGGAGTTAATGAGATTTATTTGTTATAAACACAATAAAACACAGACAGTTAATGTTACAGGTAATACAATTCCATAAGCAAAAAATATTTTCATAGATATATTCATAACCCCTTTTCACAAAGGTATTCACAATCTAATTTTCCATTATTTTACCCGTTTTGTCTCTATTTTGATATCTTTTGTTATTTCAACTCAGTCAGGACTTGAGTGGAAAAAAATTTGAAAAAACTCAATTCCAGTGAAAAATGCAAATGAAGTGTACAAGATTCTGATTTTGCTGATCTGCTTTTGCCATACTGATTATAAAACTCCATACCACCCAAACTACTACAGGACATGTAACATACAACGTGCCTTGCATTTAGAAACTGTTACATTTCCATCCGTGGAAAAGATATTTCCCCAAGTTTTTTCACTACTAAGACCAGAGCTATTGACCTTGACCAGATGAAAAAGTGCCCTGCTATAATCCTTTAGTCAAACCTCAATATGAATTCAGCATAATCTACATTTTCTTATCTGTACTTTTTAGCAAATCAATTAAGAAGCAGTAGTTAGCCCTTTGCAAGCTTATTATTGTAGGTCCATACTAGAGACAAGGTCCACATGTCAAGGTGTAAAGTAAATCTCTAAATGCAATAAATCTTGGTAACATCCAGGGTTATCCCTTTACTTCCTTGCTCATACCCTCACTTATCTGAGGTCTGTGAGGAAAGGTACAGCACTCTCCTTTCATGTGTTGTTCATCAAAGTGCCTCGTGCTCTGCTAGGTATCATAGAAATATTTTTAATAACAGTGGGTCAGAGCTTTAAATGTGTAAAGGGTATGGATGCATCTGTATCAACCTGGTAATAGATATCTCAGCTGCGTTGCTAGGAGAAGAAGTTTGGGGGACTCTAAATAAGACAGTACACAGTAAAGCAGACCTTTGTTTTCTGGGAGGGAGAGCAATTGGAAAAAATGCAAATGCCAGTAGCCTGGAGGCTGGAAGCTCTTTTTTCTGTCTTTCTTTCTTTCTTTTTTTTCTTTTTAAACATGGCACTTTATCTCCCACTTCAGAACTTATTAGTAGAAATTATACGATAGACTACGCAGTCACTTGAACTATTCAGTAGAAACTCTCTCATCTGAAAGCCATTCAGTCTTCTTCCTGAAGGCCCAGAGGTAGATAATAGATGCCATTGAATTTCATACAAAACTTGGAATTTGACATACTAGGTCTAGAAATGGATTAGTTAGGAAATTATAGACATGATGGAATGACAAATGTCCACACCCATGAGCTGACAGATGGGGTTTCAGATCCTCCATTATTAAAAATAATAATCCTAGTCTTTCTGGCTAGCAGGATTCTTTGCCATTAAATTGTGATCAGCACAACCTTGTTTTGGACCATTATGCAGTTTTAATTATTATTTCAAACTTTCCATCTGGTAAACAGCTGTCTTTCAGAGTACCCATTCTCCGAGCCTACCCAGTTCGACTGAAGAATCTGCCAATATCTATCTATAGTTAGCAGGGGATACTCACCTAGACTATCTGAACAGAGGATCAGCTGACTAACGACAGAGAGGATGTTTTATTTTTGCTTTGGATTTGACTGTGTGCTGCCACGTTGTGTGCTGGTGGACCACTTCGAGTCCTAACCAGCCAACCAGTTCTGTTCATGGAATGTTTATTAACTATGAGTTTTACTGTCCCTGAGTGGTAGAGCCTGTGAAGGTGCAAGAACCTGGCGACCCACACTACCTTTCAGTGGCTCTACAGAACCATCCCACTTAGGCAGCAGTTGGGAAAGACATACCTGTACCGGCATGTTTGAAAGTGCTTTGTACTCATCTTGATGGATGATGGATATGTTGTAAGTTGCCTTTTTGTTTGGCTCGTCAAAGCAGGGAAATGATTTCCGTGCATCTGTTGGCTCATGATCAGTAGCTGCAATGCTCCTGAAACAAACAACACATCAGCAAGACTTCATTATATAGCTTTGAAATCTTGTCTGTAATTTCTAAGCAATTTTTTTTGACGGTTTCGCAAACTAAATTCAACTACAAACATTTGTGCATGTTTTTCCATTCATAAAATCAGGTGACATCAGAAATGCATGAGCTGACTTTGCATAGTCTGTCTGTCATCAACATCTTCTAGGTTTCAGAGCAAATGCAAATTGCTTATCATCAAATATTTTTAGGAGCCAGGCAATAAGATAGGTATGACCCCTCATGGATAGTGAAAATTTTGCTCACCCTCCTGCTTAGCTTTCCCATTGATTTATGCCCCTAAAATAAAGAACTGATGATATCACCTGAAAGGAATGAATCACTCCAAGAGTTGTTTACCCACTACAGCATATTTTGGGATTAGGGTCTTGAACATCTCCTGAAGCGACACCTTGAAATTGTGTAAATGCCAATAAATCTCATCCTGCTTGTGTGTTTCTTTTTCTGCATTTACCACATACAGTTTTCTCCTGGTGCTGTTACGCTCCCCTGACTCCATTAGTGAAACTGCTGGGGAAAGCCTGGAAAATTCAGGTGAACATCCCGTTACATAACTGATGCTATGCAAGCTGTGTTGAGGGGGCTAGAAAGTCATCTCAGTTATGCAAAACCAGCTGGAGGAGCTAGACAATAGGGGTCATGTAAAAACATAAGGTGAAGTCTGTGAGCATTCATATTGTGCTTGCTTCTCTCAGTGACATCAGGCTCCCCCATTAATGACCCACACAGTGGCAGAGCATATTCTCCAGTGATTGATGGTGAAAGGGATCACAAATGCTCCTTCAATTAATCTGGAATGTCGAGCATTTTCTGACAGCACTTCTACAGCTGCTCCAACTATATTAAGGTAGTTTTCTTTCCAAAAAGTAATTAAAAGTGTACATCATAAATTACAGCTCTGCAGCAATCCTACAAGCTCACTTGACAACCAATTTTTCAGTGCTTCTGTTGCCCTTGGCATTTCCCTGTGATGGTTAAATACTAAGCTGGTCATTAGGAACTGGTAGTAGCAAGGGTCATTCAGAAGCCTGACAGAGGTAATATGTCTGGGTTCTCTCCATTCATGTTCCTTGGAATAGTAGCTCAAAGGTTCATGGGCAGAAAGCATTATGAACATTCACCCTAATGTAATTTCAGACTCAATACTGAGTTTCTTTTGCTTGGTACATTCTTTTCTGTCACTCTCTACTTTTCATAGGATTTGAGAGCTATTTCACAATTAAGTTAACTCCAAGCCTCCAGGGCAATGCTTCATAGCTATTGGTTAAAAACTTGGCTCTATATTTTGACACATTTATGTCTTGTTCCTACAGACTGATAACATTGTGATATATCTGTTGATTTATAAGGTGATAATCCATCTATCCTCATATGTTTGTGAAGGCAGACAGACATTAGGAGTGAAAAATCTTAGCACTGCCCTTCCTATAGGCTAGCTGATGAGAAATCCAGACTATGGCATGCATAGAAGTGGCAGTAGAAACATGAAATGTTGTAATTCACTTTCAAACTGCATGATGTAGTTTTTAGATAAGATTTTCTTCACTTCTTGGTGGCTTCTGCTCTTGAAGTTGATGTCTGGACCTTTAAATGTGAACTGGAAATGGCAGTTGTAAACATCATAGTAATAAGAAGTGAAGATCTGGCTGAGACTGCGTCCAGCTGTTCTCAAAATAAACCAGTGATGCACGTAGAAACATGATGAATTTTCCTTTTTCTTCTCTCCCCCAAAGTACAAAGTGTTAGTGTCAAACCCTTCCTCCCTGAACTAATTAAAGCATTTTTCTCCTTGTCTTTCTTAAAATTCCAATTCATTGCTTCTTCTGAGAAAACTTTCTCCTTGAGGAAGAAAATCAGGAGTGTTACTTTTGTACATAGAAGAAAATTTTGCCCTTCTGTATTCAGTAAAATCCTAAATACATCCCTGTTAGCCATGTCCCAGCCTCTTGTTGTCTCACGGACAACAAAGAGAATTCCTACAAAAGGGAAGCCATACCTTGCCGTTAATAGTAATGCAAAATCCAAGCCACCTTCTGTGACATGTTTGTATTATTTATAATATTAAGGAAAAAATGCAACGGGGTTTTAGCCCATTCCTTGAGAGAAACTAATGACTTGAATAACCCATTACATCAGGCAAGGACTCTTCTTTTGCTCCTTTCCATAATATTTGAAAACAATACAAGTGCAATGTAGTTATGCTCACTGCATCATGCAAAGTAGGGAAGGACTGTTATTCCTTTTACATCTATGGGGAAATGAAATGCACAGAAAGAGGAACAGTTTTACCAAAGGACTTAAGTGCTTACAGCTAGACTTGGGAACCCACAGGAGCATCTAGGCAGGTCTATGTCCAAAATCTACATTTTCAAAGTTTCTGCTTTCTTCTTCCCTACCTGCATGTGCACATCAATTTAAACAGTCATGATTCCAAGGTATCTCAAGAGCTGCTTCAGGGCATGTCCAAAAGAACCTTTTCCCTGATGGGGATTGTGTGATCTGTCTGAACAGGATGCCCAAATGAGGTGGTGTTCTCCCTAAGCCTCTCAAGTATCCCAGACTTAGAGGCATGTTCAGCATATATCTACCTGTTTTCCACAAAGTGTGGTGGGAGATTTGAATCTAAGCAACAACAGAGCCTGGACATGTGCCCAGTTTGTAAACAAAAGGCCTTATAGTAATGCTTTGGCAAACCTTTGTCTTCACAAATAAACATCTGGGGAGCAGCTCAGCCCTAGGAGCTGACTTTTCAGTGTTACTAAGTCTCTCAAAAGGTCCTGCTGCTTCTAACACTGCACAGAAAGGATAATAGAGTAGGTTAATTACATGTTGGATCTCTTTTTCACCTCAGCCCCCTTCTCTTTAACATTCACTATTAATAGACTTGTTTGATCATTGCTATTACCTGATCTGATTTGTATTTGCATGCAACATGACAAGAACAGAACTGTTCGGGTTGAAATTTTCCAAGGATTGTGTCTACCTCAGGCAAAGGCAAAATAAAAAAAGCTAATTCCAGTCAGCATTGTTTTTGAGTAGATATCCAGGGGAAAAAGCATTTTTAATAAGTAATGCAGTCTTTCCCTCACTGTCCTTCCTCACCCCATCCCATCCCCTATCCTCTGCTGCATAGCTGCAACTTGGCTGGTGGTTGCTTTACTTTCAAAGCTGTACTTACTACTATCATGTACATCACCTCTTGCCACCCCCACAAACAGTCTGCCCAAACTCAATCACATGAAAAATATTTCAGAATTTACCATTCATTCATTCTTACTAAAGCCTTTCTCAAGCCTAACAAACACCTGTGAGTTTCTTTCTGCATTGAGAGTTTTCAGACTGCTGGCTAGGATCATCCTTGCAATTGTAGCTTCCAGCATCCAATTCAAGAAGTATTAACAGTCAAAGTGAGCTCACATTTTATGTTTTCTTTAGTTTTAAAGTTCTCCTTTCTTCCTGGCATCAGATGCTTGGGCCTTGTCTACCTATACTGTCTGGATTTGAGGGACAAGCACTCACCTCTCCTGCTCTGCAATTCAGAAGACCTGTGTTCTGGTCCTGCTGTTCTGGTGTTGTGACAGACCTGGGGCTATAAATTTAATATCTAGATATCCTTCACCAATGAAAAGAAAGTAACACACCTCAACTTAGAAGGATGCCAGGAGGTTGGGCATTAAAACTGCTGTGGAGATGTCAGATGTTCTAAGTATGAAATCAAAGCTGCTCAAAGTATAAAACCAAAGCACCTTTCAAGTCAGAGCAATGCTGAGGTCACAGATGGAGGAAAACAAGAGGAAAAGAGCTGCCTGGTGTTCGAGCTGTTCCCTGCATGACTTCTCCACAGGAAAAATCAATGCTTGCTCTATCCACTACCTCTTGGTTTTGCTGCTGCTGGTGCCTGCACTGCTGCTACTCCTGGCATCGCCTGTCAGTGGTTGAATGGAGCTGATGAGACTCTCACTCATGACATCATTGTCCCAGGAGGGCAAAGAAATGCCATGAAAACGCATCAGTGTTTGTCTCCATGTTCCTGCTACAGGGCCTTGTAAAAGCCTAGCCAAGTTTATCTCCCAGCTGTTAAAGGCTGGAATGAGGCACTTCAGAAATGTAAATATCAGAAAATGGGTGAGTATCCTCTTCATACATTAACTGAAAAGAAAAGACTTTCAGCAGTGGGAAATGGCTTTTTCAAGCTTCCACCTTGAAATAGTGCAAACCTGGCAAGTGGAATGAGTTAGCTGAATTGGTAGAGGCTTTGTAATCTTTCAATAACTGTTGATATATTAATAAGGAAGAGATGGAGCACAAAAAAACGATAAAAGATAACCTTAATTGTTTGGACTTTCCTACATAAAATTTAAACCAACTGCAAGAGAGATAGGGAAGTTCTGGTTTGAATATTCCTCAGGCTTACAACACCAAGGAGCTTTGTTATCAGGAAAACAATCAAAAGAGCATTTTACACCAAAACTGTTGCCTTGGAGGTAACAGGAGAGAGTGGTGATAGTTGTATGCTATATATTGTACTATAAAGATAAAAACAGGCCTTGATCCCTTCAGCTCTTTGAGGGAGCCATTCAGTTCAAAGGTAAGGTTGTACCAGTAGAGTTTGAAAAGATTTTTCAGAATAATAATAACAAACCCCTCCTCTCTCCAGCCCACATTCACTAGTCAGCAGTCAAAGGGTTTTGAATACAGCATCTTCCTTAGGGGAATGAGAAAACTAAAGAACAGCCCAGAAATGTCAGCAAGTTGATGAGAGACAAGACTGAAAAGCTGAAACAGGAATAGAGCAGGCCTGAGCAAGTAAAAATAGAGAAGAAAGTTTAATAAATAAAACTGCTTTACTTGATCTGTCCATTTTCAGTATAGGTGGTCCTATAAAACCCAACCAGCGAACCATTCAGCCAGCCTTGAAACTTCAAGGTGAGAATGTAGGGGTCACTTTCATCAGTGACAGGGAGCTCTGCTGCTGCCTTCATCACTATGTATTCTTGTGGCTTGTACTCAAAGCAGTCATTCACAGCAATCTGCTGTCCTGAAGATTTCCGGAGTGTGGGTATTTCTGTAATCTTGGTCTCTCGTAGGTGAAGCCACAGGGAGCTGGTTGGTTTTTCCAAAGCAATAGATATATTGACTGTCCCACTGTAAGTGTCATTCTCCATTTCAGGCTTGATTTCCAGATCGTAGTGGATAGGCTTGATATAAGTGGGCAGCCTAAAATCTCTCCAGTCTCCAGTCGCATCATCCTTGGAAGGACAGGGACCTAAATCCACTGGGGGAGGAGGCTGATCTGTTGTTGTTGTCTGATCTGTTGTTGGTTGCTCTGTTGCCTTTGGAGGTTTAGGTCTGCTCAGTCCCACACCAAGACCCACAGCAAGTCCTACAATGACCACGACTCCACAGATGATAGCCACATGCTTTGTCTTCATGCAGTACCTCTTGGACTTCTCATCCTCAAAATCCATGCCCTCCATCTCTGCTCCTGGGTCTGTGCTCAGAGCAAAACATTAACCACAAAAAAAGTTATTAGTCACTTCAGCACTTGCATTCAGTAAACTTGGCAGTCTTGGTTTGTATTTTAATTGTGTAGCTATAGCTGTTCTCTGCCTGTCTCCCGCACCTCGCTTTCCACGAGACACTCAATTAATTAAAGACAACATGCATTTGGAGGAAATGTGAATGATCAAAAGAAGTGCAGCTGGGCTGGGAGACGGAGGGAACTGACACAGAAGAACATTGTTTCTGCCGTGCTCCCCTTATAAGCAGTGCAACCCCACCCCCCAGCCCCTCCTGTTCTGGCCTGAGTTAAATATAAAACAGTGCTATGTTAATCAGCAGTCAGGAGATGATCAGATGCCAAAGCTCTGTCAGCAGCTTTCAGAAGGAGTTTGCAGATAGAGGTGTAACTGCTCCAAACCCTCAACCTTCACCACTACCTCTTCCTTTTTTTTCCTCTGCTGTGTCTTGTTCAGGTTTTTGAGGTTTGGGTTGGGTTTTTTTCTTCCTCTTGCTAACAAAGATTTCCTTGAACTTCCACCCTGTAGTTTGTGAAATGACATCTCAAAACGTGCAAAAATCACATATATCTTTCAGTTGTTTCCCCTCCTTTCTGGGCTCATTTACCTTTGCCGAGTAACTCAAGGCAGTCACAGACAGATGAATGCACCGCGGAACAATAAATTTTGATCACTGCTTCAAATTTTAAAAGTTGTCTAATTCCTCTCCCCCTCACAGGGACAGTTTTCCAGGAGATTGACCATAACTGTGCATGCAAGCTGGTAGCCTGGGATAACATTGCTTTGTTGGTCAGCACAATTACAGTGCTGCCTGTGAACCCTTGCTGTGAGGGACACTTCTAACTATGATTTATGCACTAAAGATCTAATTTAGCATTTATTGCTTGTCATCACAATGTGGCACTTCATTGAAGCAAATTAACTGAATAGAGCCTGATTCTGCTTGAGGGAACTTATTGTAAGTAAGGTCTTGCTAAGCCTGCAAGCAAGATGTTGCTAATGCAGTATGAAACTGAGCACAGCAGTAGTCTTGACCTTGTTTGAAACTGGAAACACAGTAACTGAAACACAGGAAAATAGTGTAGAATAGAAATGTCAGTCCCTGCATCTCTTAACCCTATTTCTCCACTTATGTAGTCCAGCTGAGTAGATTTTTTAATCAGGCTCATCATTTTGGCTTTATGCCTCCTGATTTAGGTTATTAGGACACAGATTATTACCACTCTTTACATCAGTTAGCCATGCCTCTTTTATTTTCTTTTCCCTTCCCTTCCCTTCCCTTCCCTTCCCTTCCCTTCCCTTCCCTTTTTTTCAGATGGGTAGTTTCACCTGAATGGATTGACACAGGCTTCAAGGGAGATGCACTGAACTGGGGAATTTCACACAGTCTGTTTAGAAATGGATCTGTTCATAAGCTACACTTCAAAATACTGTCAGTCACCACAGGGAACTTTAGCCACCCAGTTTGCAGCCACACTCTTCCAGCACACAGTTATTTATATATAATTTTGTTTTAAAGGCAAGGCTTTCCTACAGAAACGGAGAAATAAAAAGGTCTTTTTTTTTTTTTTGGCAGATCATCACATTAACTCTTACATATTTTCAAAAGTGAGAAACTGATGCAAAAAAAAAAAATCAAGCAGAAAGCTAAAAATCTGTTTCACGTTATGCCTGTTTTTATTGTTTCCCATTTCTCTGCTGTGATCAAAACTAGATATGACATGGGAAACCAGTGCCCTTTAATGGATTGAGTAAGAATTCAACTTCTAGCAATAGAGCCAGCACTGAAGATCATAGTCTTAACATTTAAAACCATTTCATTTTGTTCTGATTGGGCAGGACAAGGGAAAAGAGTTACAATAGATTTTAAAAAAGACATCTTTAGCCAAAGCAGGCCATAAATGAGGAGATAGTAAATATGTCTTGATTTCGGATATGGTTTTTACATCACTCCCATTTTCATCTTCCTTAGCGCCAAGTTTTCTGTTACATTTTTAATCTGAAGATGGAAAATGCTGTTTGAGCTCACAGTCTGCAGAGCAGGTTATTTACTGTAGTTTTGAAGAGACTTGAAGATTTCTTCACTGGTAACAATTACCTCTTTGAGGAGGAGCTAGAAAATGTGGACGAGTTAGTCCTAAACGGCAAATATATATGTTTCTTATCCTAAGCCTTGAAGACAATACTAGTAATAAAGTCCATTACAAGCTGTGAGCCAAGAACAGTTGTATTATACACAAGTTCTAGTGTTGATCTTCCCTTTGTAATGACTGAGGTTCCAATCTAGTTGCAGCCAAAATGAGATGCAATATATTTCTGGTATGGGTAGCTATGAGCAGACTTACTCCTCCCATATCCACAACGTGCTTGGTTACTGACACTCCCGCAGTCAGCCAGCAGTGCTAACAAGCCTCCCAGCTGCCAGTGACCCAATATACATGTCCAAGGACAAACAGGGCCCAAACTATTAATTCCTCTTCACAGGAGCAATGCAGGAGGGCAGAGCACAAAGCAATGCCAGCATTGCCCCTGTTTGGCTGTCTCCAGGCGAAAAGGGGCAGGGAACAGGATCTACCCCTGGAGAGGAGAGCACCATGACCCTTATGGGCAAGGTAGAGATACTTTGTTTTCTCTCTCCCCACCCATCTAAGGTGGTGGATACCCACCTGGAAGGTCGAAGAAACCACCCCCCCCAGCCTGCTCCAGCACAAACTACAAACACTTCTGCAGGCAAGTGTTGGCCAAGCTTGGATTGGATTCAATTCCTTTAGTTCAGCTTCTAGAAAGAGATTTAAACAGTCTTTGCACTCACCTGGGCAATGCTAACACCTGTTATAATTTGTTTGGTGATTTTTTGGTTTTTTTATCCAATCAATTTCACTTCAAGCTAGGATTTAGTTCCCAGTTTTACCAGAATTTACCAGAATTACCACAACTAGCTTAACCCTGCCCCTTTGGATACCTAAAATGCAGGGAGGGTTTGGAATCATGGTGCTCCCCCATGACATTGCTGGTGTAGACATGTACATGCTTTTCAGAACAATATCCAGATAACTTTTCAGACAACTACCAGGAATGTAATGAATGCTAATTTCTATCCACAAATTGTCAGCCATTCATTTCTAATGTAATTTCCAATTTTAAGTATGGAAAGTGGAAAAAATTTCTGCAAGTGACAGCCAGGATCAACACTAGGAAAGGCCTGCACCAGGCCTGCAGGGAGATGTCACATACTCCCAGGATATCCTTAATTGAAGCTGACAATGAGAAAAGAGCTGCTCTGGAAAGCATCAAAGACATGAAAATAAATGAAGTATATTAAAAAAAAATAAATAAATAAAAGGAAAAACCTCTACTGCCACTCACAACAAATGAAACTCCTCTGAGCCAAGTCTTCCTTGGAATTACATGAAACACTTACTGGGCCTATGCCAAGGAGCTCTTTGTCTCTCTGTGTCCAGGGACTTTAAGGCAACATGAGGGCAGCAGAGTCTAAGGACCTCTGATTGCCTTCTGCTTTCTGATCTGCCCTTGCAGCAAGATTTTGAAATAATAAATGGATCCTCTCTGCCTCCATGAGGAGGAATTTGTCTCTCTTTATGCTAAAATAACACTCCTTCGATTTTTCATTGCAAAATAAGAAGACATGAAGCAATCTGCTGTAGTGACTGGTTTCTGGCAGAGCTGCACTTGTAGATTTCTCCCCTGTGGCCCCCTACCAAAAAAATCTTTCGGACATTAATTTGAGAAATATGGAACTGGTTAGAGTGTTGTTCCACCAGATCAGAAACAAACGTTGTCAGAAATAATTCCCTTGTCCTGTGTTTTCCTTTGTCTGTAATGACTGATTTTGTCTCTATCTTTTGGCTTTGAATCCTCTAGTAATCATTAATCCCCTAGAGTTCACAATTTTTAGTAATTACTGGCTTGCAGTGGTACTTGTTCCACTCATAATCTTTCCTATGACAGTTTTTAACTCCAAAACAAGTTATTTTGGGTTTCTTTTGTTTGGAAGTGCAAATGTTTTGAACTGACTTGAGAAAGACACTCAGGATTTGTTCAGTCATAGTTGTTTTCCCATTTAGATCTTTAAAATCTGGACTCAGTTTGTGGGATACTGTTGGATGTAGTGCCTTGGCAGGGCTGTATTATTTCCTGATGCAGACTGACAAGTTCTGTCTGTAACCCACCAGTTGAAGTGCAGTGCAGCCCCACAACTCATTCTGGGCTCTGCTGTATTCCCCCAGCAGGTCAGTGCTAGATGTGTATTTATCACCAGGGCTGAGGCTGAGGGGAGTCACCTCACAGCCTGTTCTCAGTAAAATAACTGTGAGTTACTGTTAGTACAGGCTTTGTTTCCTTCCTCTTTTTTTCTCGTGTTTCAAATTCCTGGATGTAGATTCTGTGCCTTGAAATGTGAATGCCATATTAAAAAAAAATTATGTAAACAAAGCAAGTCAAACTGCATTCATTTGGTTTGTTCTATCATATCATGTTCATGATAAGATATCATATCATGTATCTTATCAAATGAACACTTATCATAAAATCATAGAATGGCTTGGGATAGAAGGGACCTTAAGGATCATCTAGTCCCAGCCCTCCTGCCATGACCAGGCACATTTTCCACTCGATCAGGTTGCTCAAAGCCCCATCCAACCTGGCCTTGAACACTTCCATGAATGGGGTGTGTCTCACACCCCTCACACTGAAGAACTTCTAATATCTAATCTGGGCCTACCCTGCCATTATCCCTTATCCTATCCCTACATGCCCTTGTATGAAATTCCTCTGCAGCTTAATCATGATGATACAGTTTGATGTGATATTGTATCATATTCTATTATACAACTTCATCTTCCACCACATTGCTACCAAGATGAGATTCTTTGTGTTCTTTCATTCTAATTATTAGCCTTTAATACAAAACCAGAATAGTCTGGATCCTGGTGAATACAGTTCCAACTTTCCAGTTCTACCATGTTGTATTTTTTTTACATTTTTGTACCCTTTTTCTTGTCAACATTGGTCATTAAAATAGTTACAGTTTATGGCTATGCACTCTTCACCTTCCCATGTCTTTAAAAACATGCCCGAGGAGAATTCTACTGTATCAACAAAATATGATTTCACTTATACAGACAATTTTACCAAATCACTCAACATGCATCTTGTTTAACAAATTCCTAAACAAAAGTGAGAAACAAGCTCTTACAGTGTAACTTCCAGGATATGTCGGCATACCAGCAGATGAATGGGACAATGAAATACGGCATTTTAGAAATTCCCTGTGAAATTCCTTGATGAACTTTTGGATGCATTTTATCCTCATATAATGAAAAACTTGCTTTCCACTCTCCTCACTTTGTTTTGTGAGTGGGGAGCTCCTCTCTGCACTTGAAATTCAGGACACTACTTTTAATCTACTTGAAATGAGTGGCAGTTCCCTGAAGTGCCACCTCTGCCCTCGAGCATTGCTGTGTCACTCAGTATGCACTTACATTGATCCCTTTCTATGTCTAGAAAGCAGAGCACAAGAAGGAAAGCATTTTGATGGAGGAGACGTGTAAAATTTCCTTCCTACCTTGACTGGCCCCAGCCTGAAACTGTTAACCTTCAGGGCAAGCTCATTTGTACTTGCTTTCTCCTTTGAAAGTCAGGGGAAGTTCAGAAGCCAAATGATCAGTCAGCCCAGCAGTGGTGTCTGCTCAGCATGGAGCAGACAATACTAAATCCAAGTGTCATACTGGCTTCATTGAGCAGGTAATGGAGATTACTGTGGAAAACAGTGTTTTCAGTGGAACGCATGTTTTCATTTACTGGAAATTGTGGGTTACTTATCTTACTAGAAAAGGTATAGTGGAAGTAAAATAAGTCATCAAACCAGTTGGCAAGGCAGAATGGAAGGATCAATCATCCTTTTAATTACTAAAAGAGATTAAGACACTGAGTCTTACATTCTTACAACTGTGTGGATTGGGGGTAATTCCATAACAGTCAATAGCAAAGTGCTTGAGAATCTGGAAAAAGAGCAATAGTATATAATAATAGTGTAAAAATAATGTGTATCTTAGGTTAAGATAGCTTGACTGTGCTGTAGTATAATAGCAAGGAAACTCATAGGTAGTAAACTTTCAAAGGTAGTAAATTTGGCACAAATTAGAAGGAAACCTTTCATGTTAGTATCACATATATCCAATCCATGGTAGCATTCTTAGTGAAGGGCTATAGATGCTGTTTATGAAGCATCTAATGCCTTCCACTGAGAAGCAGAACAGCAGACCAAGAAGATTTCTGATCTCTTCTGCTCTTGTGCTGCTGAAGCTGCAGCAAAAGTTATTCCAAGTTGCAGATTAATAATTGCTCGTGTGGTTTTAGCACTAGAAAAGTCTCTTAAATGAAACCAAGTTAGTGAAAGAGGATACAATAGTTTAACATTTTTGCTTGGTTGGAGATGTAGTCTCAGGGCAATTGTCTGTCAACATGTATTTAGGTTACTTCACAGTCTGTTACCTGTTTCATTTTCTTGGCCAGGGTGATGAATCTGATGAAAACAATTGCAGTTGCATAAACTGTTTCATTTACTATTATATAAAAAACCCCTCTTTTCCCCCTTTGCAAACAGGATTGTGGTTGTATTAAGGCATTTCAAAATGAATCAAGAGATTGAGGGATGAAAGAAAGTCAACAAATATACATCTGTCTCTCTTCCCTTCCTCCCTCCCCATTGAATCTTTTTGAGTGCAAAATGGAAATAGAACAAGCTGCATCTTTGGGACTTTCACCACATTTGCTTCATCCATTTTGCCCTGCATACAATATGCCTCTCTCTCTCTCAGACTAGCTCTGTTTTCATCAGTCCTTACCTCCCCATGCCCACTAGCAACAGGTGCTGCAATGGTTGGGTAGAGCAGGAGATAGGCAGAGATCAGTGCACTGATTCCCAGGCAAGTCCCTGAATCACTCCTCACAAGCCCTTCCCAAACAGGGGTGTATGTGAGGGGTGGTGAGGTGTATGCACTGGGAGTACCAGACAGCACGTTTGCCTGAAAGAGGTTCACATTAGGAAGAGGGCTGTGAAATGAACAGTATTTATTTGATGTTGTTTGGGAATCATGTCCTTCACTGCAGGCTGAGCAGACACCATTACTGGGCTTCATTTCAGTGAAGCATTTAGTGCTTCATTTTCATTTTTTGCCTCTGAACTTCCCCTTGCTTTTGCAGGAAAAAGCAGTCCTTCAGAGCAAGAATCAGCCAAATGCTTTCACACAGAAAGAATAGTATTCTTTTTTATTTTAAAAGAATTTTATTTTTTATTCTTTTTTATTTAAACCCCAGCTGATCTGGGAGAACATTTTTTTGGCCAACAGTAAGTCCTCATATCTAAATTAATTTTTATTATGACCAGCAGCTTTGAAAATAATAGGTGTTCCCACACAAAGATGAGGATATCTTTACTCTTCAGGTGTATAACAGGTTATTTTGAGCTTGTGTGCAGGAGAAAAGGTTGCCGAGGACATAAATGAACGGACCAGGAAAAATTAGCACTTGGTAAAGATTGCACTGAAGAAAAAGTGGCACAAGCAAAATCAAAGAAACACAGGAATTTGAGATCTTAGAGATGTTGAGTATTTAATCTTCCTTCTAAAACCAAATGCGGAGTTGCATCCTTTATATCCAACACCAAATGGAGCCAAGGAGGCTTACCATTGGGGAAATACCCAAAGAGTGTCTTGTGCTATCTGGATTCTATTCAAGGTTTTAACCTCTTGTCCAAGACCTTCTCCACTGATAATCCAATGCCAAATGACATTGGATCATATGCACCAATTCACTTTTAATTTTTGTAGGATTGCTGCCTTTGCTGTCCATGGAGAAGTTTAAATACTGGTGTTTTACCAGATAAGCTATAGGATGGGATATTGTACAGCCAGGTGTTTCCTGCAGAGCCTTCTTTCCTTTCTTACTTTAATTCAGTTTTTTTTTTTTTCTCAAATCCCAATTATAGACTTTAAGAGGAACCTACCTTTACTATAGAGAACTTCCTTCCAAGAGCTTCTGACAATACAAGCCACAGAAATACCAAGTAACAGAAATTATACAACAAAATAATGTAAATTATGGATGTATATCCATGATTCATATCTATTTTATATATGAATAAAAAGGCCAACTTTTCAGTCTCTGTCCTAATGTCTTTTACAAACACATACCACTGTTTGTATATGCTGTTTTTAGGGTATTTCTGGTTCTTTCTGAAGTCAGTAATACCATTTCTATGATGCCTTGGGTTTTAACTTTTATATTTTTCAAATCCTGTACTGCTAGAGTAACTCTGAAGTTTCCTGTAGCTCGTTAAGTGCTGTTCTCTATGCTAAGATAGACATAACAAACCTCTGTAACTTTCTCTCCAAGGACACCCAGAACAAGAACTGTAAACCATCATCTTGGGGAGAGGAGGGCAAGCTTGGGGGAAATCACATCATTGGCTGGGTTCTGGTTGGTGAATTTATGTTGATATAAAAGTGTGAAGAACTCTTGACCTGTCGTCCATTTTGGGATCCACTGACGCAGGACCCTCTGGAGCCCAAAGTGTACATCTGAAGGCCTTTCAAATAAATATCACCTTTTTCCTTTATTCCTATGTAGTGTCTGTTTCTAGGTAGCCATTTAAGGCATCGCCTATGCACTGCAGAGAGACCAAGAAGTAGACCACAGAATTGCAGGCCTCCATATATTACTAGATCTAAAGGCAATGTTTAGATGTAGAATGTTTGGCGCTCCTTCCTCACAGAGCTTTTTCCTATTTATGTACATACATTCAAGAGCAGCCAAATTCTTTTAGACAGAGCAGAGGCTTGGTCCTTGCCCAGAGACTGTATCTGCTGGTTTTAGATACAACAGAAAAGTAGGGCCCTAAAAAATGAAAGGGGGAGTATGAAAGGAAGTGTAAGCGCACTTATATCAGCAGAGCCATGCAGGCAGGTAGGTATTTGCTATTCATTGTGATTATTTGTAATCTGACATATGTAATTTGGATTACACGTAATTCATGTTACATGGCAGGCTCTCATTCTGATGCCTTCCTTCTCATAATGACACAACTTCAAATGAAGCTCTTTTAAATTAAATAAACTAAAATGTCTGCTCAGCTGAGAAGAGCACTTCTTAGACTCTCAGACAAAGCAATTGCCAACTGAATTATCAGAACTCGTATCTATGCAGTAAACAATGTTTTTCAATACTGATGCATCGGTCTAAAGATTAAAAAGTCAAAGGACAAATGTTCAGTGTAGTTTTACAATGCCCATATCATTATATTCCAAGATTAGAAGGTTGTTTCTGAAGCATTTACTTAGGATAACAATAAAGCAAAGTGCAATCTATTGAAGTCCTCACACCTTTAAGTTCAACGTGACTTTTAGAATGGAAATAAGTTTTTTGAGGAAGATACACTACTACAGTGGTACACGCCAACAAAAAGCTAGCTCAGAGACGAAACTGTAATAATTGTATTAATTTTATATAAAAATTTGTACATCAAGTGGGCTATAAGGGCACCTCTGTACAAGATCTGAGTCTGTCTATTCTAGCTGGAGGGTCAGCTGTTTTCTTTCTAAAGCTATGCCACTGTCTTCCTTTCATGTAGTTTGGTCTGTAATATCTCTGTTACTGACAAAGATGTTCAAATCTTCATACATGGACCATGAGAGAGAAAAAAGGGAAAAGAATCTAAAGCTAATCACAAATTATGGAGTGGCTCAAAACAAAATAGTCTTTGTACTGACTTTGCAACCAAGTTGGTAATGTAAAAGCACAGTGACGTCTATTTCCATCCGCCAGTCCTTCCTTCTTAATTTTCCAATTGTCCATTGTCCCAGTGCAGGACAGGTATCTGAATTGCTGATATTCTCGAGATATTTCACCTAGATTGCAAAGGAATGCTTGTGACTATGTGGAACATTTTAATAGTGCTGTTTTATCTATACCAGGTAAAAACCTCCAAATGTTCTAGATAGAGAAATAGAAAGGCCTTTTTCTGCTTTGCCAAGATGGAGTTTGGTTTTCTTATCTTCCTCTAAGAGACAGCTGCACATTTAGTACTGGAGAGAAAGCAGAGTTCAGAGCCTTGCCTTCAGGCAGACTCACTGGAGTTTACCATGCTGCACAAGCTTTTCCCTATTGTCCTGTGGCACTCACTATTTTGACACACACTCATCTGAGACTCCCAGATTCATATGAACCATTTTAACAAGCAGCCCAGTTTTTCAAGTGCTTCCTAGTGAACTCAAGTATCCAATTCAGCACTGAACCTCCAGAAAAACAAAATTAAATAATAATCCCACTCCCAACAAACAAAACAAAACAAAACAAAAAAAAACTCCTAACCAAAACCAAAACATCCAACCACCAAAACAGTAAAATGGTAATTTAATTTACAAGAAAATGTAAGTAGTAGAAAGAAAAATCAGTACATGCTTTTCAGGGTTATCCTGAAAGCATGTATGTATTACATGCTGCAGCTCTGCACTCCTAGAATCCTCGACTAGATCTAGGCTTGCAGTCTCATTTTAACAGAAATATTTTGGTTATGCTTCTCTGATCATTTGAATTATTGCCATTGCCATGTTGAGCTAGGTGTCTGCATTCACCTTGTGCCAGCCCTTTCCTGCAGAATAGTAAGATGTAGGACTTTTTGTCTCCTGAAATATACTGAAAAAGTCCTAAAGAAAAGGGGAGTTGTTATGTTGCTCCAGGTCATGCACATGACCAGCAGTGGTGTCCAAGCAAATTCTCTCTATGGCCTAGTGCCTTTTATCTGATGACTGCAAATGCAGGGCTCCATCATTCCTCTAGAAAATAAAATTTAGTACTAATCCCACAGCCTCACCCAGGGCAGAGCACCCAGTGTAGCAGGGATTAGAGTGGTTCTTCCAAGCAGTGCTGATCCCACATTCAGCCATATATCCCAGCTCCTCTGAGTAGCTAAATGGGGTCCTGTCTGTCCCAGTAAGGGGTAGTCTGGTCATGCTCTTTGCTAATCAAGTCCTTGGGAACTCAATTCAGACAGACCATTGTTTCTACTTTCTCTGATTTGCTTCTGCAAAACTAAATATAATGTCTTCAAAGCATTTGAATTCCTCTTTTGTGGTCAGTAAAGTCCCTCACATATCATTGCCTTTTATCAGGGAAAAATTTATAAAATTCACCTTCTCAGGTATTTTCCACCACAGGTTCACAGCTTTAGTAGTGTCAGAAATCATTGTAGCAAGGGAAAGAAAGTGCTTTTATTCAGCAAATCACTAAAGCTGCCTTCTGCCTGGGAACAGCATGAACTAGTCTCTTAAATACAGTTCTAAATCCCTTGATCTGCTGGGATTTACGACCTCACCCAGAAAGAAAGAGGTGAAGCCAGGCAATGACCAGGGAGCAGAGGAAATGGCCTCAACTGCTCTGAATAAAAGCACTGGGAGGAGAGTGGTCAAAGGAGGTGATGGCTAAAGGAACTTGCTTTCTAAGGTGAGGCCTGATAACTAAGATTTCTATATATATGCTGTGGAGAATGGATATATGTAAAAATATTTCCCTGGTTGGGCAGTTAATGAAGAATTCTGGCTGGCTTTGGTTAGTTTATTTTTGGCACCTGCATGACTTAATGAGACATGTATAACACTTCTGATTCAATTTCCTCTTCCATGTGTAGCTTCTCGTGTCCATCTCCCATCAACGTAAGAGCAGCTAGGACCAGACCTGTGTTTATGCCTGTCCCCAGAGCTGTGTGATTATTTCTATACCTCATATAATCAAATTCCAAAAGTTGTGAGTTAACTAATCCAGCAGTGCTGGAAATATGGCTCTGAGGGATTTTTATATCAGATTATGATTTACCTTCCTGTTCCAAAATGTGGAGACCCATGCTGCTTTCCTGAGCTGCCTATCTGCAAAAGGTACTTTTGCTATTCTCATGAGGACAAGCTTCCATTGTCTTACTCTGTGGCAGCTTCACTGCTCATTTATAAATAGGAACAGATGTTTCACTTTCATACCAATGAAGAACAGGTGTGGAGAATAAAATTATTTCCTCCTGATGTAGTATTGTTTCTCTTTCTTCACACTAGCTTCACTGTGAAGATAATCTGCTCCACTGTTGGCCAGTCACTCAGACTGAAGTGGAAAAGCCAGGCTGTGCTTCTGCCCATCCATGTTGCCCTGAGGACATCTGGATTTTACTCTCCTGTTCTCTTCTCCTGCCCAGAAGGACAGAACAGAAGAGTTTGCAGCTGTATGAAGGTGGCAGTGAGGGAACCCTAATCAATGGGTCTGGTTGCACAAAGGGTGTCAAGGTACTGTCCTGTTTTAGACTTGGGCTGATAGATTTGCAGTATTTTGAGTATAGGTACCCACAGCTGTTGGCTCTAAGTGCAGCACATTGCTTGAATGGAAACTGGGTATTCATTTTAAGAGGGATTCTTGTACTATACTATTGCAATTTGTCTTCCAGGTTAATAGTTTACTCAGGATTCAGCAGTACATTTTGAAATGCTAGAAATGGTTCTATCATATTACATCAAGTTGGACTTTATTCTTTCATCAGGAGTGGCTTTAATGGTTGTCAAATTGCACAGAAATAGCATTAGTGTTCTCACATATGGAAAAATGAGCTAGTATAAAAATAGACTGATATGAATGTTTATCACCACAGAAAGATTTTGAAAAGTGACCTTCAGCTAAATAACCTCAAAGTTGTAGGAACGAGGCCCCAAGTTTTGAATACTGTTTTGTTTGGGAGATTGCCCAGCACGTGCCTGATAACTTCTGTGCTTTAGGTACATCCTTCAGGGGTTGTTTTTCTAAAAAAAAAACCCAACAGGCTAAAAAGTCAGGCTCTTATTGCATCTATGTGACCTCTGTTGTAACTCGTGTTCTCATATAAACAGCAGAATGATAATGTTTCCCTGCCATCCCATTCTGAATCTAGGTGTTTAATCCTGCTAATAGTTAAGGTGCACTCAGTCATTCTGGGTCCCAAATGCAATTTTTATGAAGTGAACTATGGTACTTCTTTGTACCTAGCTGTTTTTAGAGCCAGACTCCAACATTTCATTTCTACATAACTTGAACTGTACCATTGCTTGTGCCTGATATCTGTAAGTTACTTTGCTGTAATGAAGAAGGAACCTATTTCATTAAAATTCTCAAAAACCTGATGTACACAGGAATCATTTACAAGACAATGTATAGGCGCCCAAAGTTTAGCTGTTCAGAGCCCAGTGCTTATTCTAGTGCTGTGTAAGAGAAGTGCTGCACTTTCTAGCATAGGACTGTGAGGTTCCTTCACACTTTGCTGACGCTGTTCCTGTTGTGGTCATTTTTGCAAAGCAGTGAGAGGTACACTTACTCAGTTGCTTTCTAAATTCATCTGAAGCTGTTTTCCTCAATTTTGTTATGCATGACTGCCTTTGTTCAATCTCTGAGTCCTGGTCAACAATATACCTGTACAGTACTGATCGTCAAAGTCTTAATTTTGTCTTTTTTGGTGTGTTTTCCAGTAGGCAATGTTAGTGCTTCTTGCATGAGCTTTCAGAAGGAAGCACTTACAGAAGTGAGTTGTTTAGTGGAGATGGTTAGAAGCCTTTGTCCATGACCAGGGCTAAAGTATTGTCTTTAGTGGCAGTTTCTGACAGGTGGGCAGTACAATGATTAAACTCCCATTCGTTAGGGAGCAGTTAATAGGAAGAGCCTGCAGGCTTTTATATCACACAACACAGCAGGTAGTACAGCTTGCCCTGACATGAAATGCTGGGTTTCAAGCTGGCAAAGCATGCTGTTCCTCTGGGTTAGAAAATCAGAAATATCGTAAGTCTATTAATTTTCTACTGGTAGAAGAAAGATGTCAAATGAAGAAGGACTCATGTTCATATTGGCCAGCTAATAGGATACTGAATGAGAATATAGTCTGAGCAATGAGCAGGAGGAAAGATTTGTGCCATGAACAAAAGGAATGTGCATTTCATAGAAGCAGACTTGACATGCCATTTCTTTCTAAAGTTATGCTAATGGTGATTAGAGTAGTGCTTATTTTTCATGTTCTGGAAGTTTCAGTGGAAAATGAGTCATTTTGCCATAAGTATATTGACAGTTATTAGAGAAACATTTGCAAACCTCTTAATAAAAATCAAATCCAGTGTTCCCATAAGATATTCTCCCGTTATTACTATGCCTGGGTACAAGACATGTTATAAGACTTCAGTTTCCATGACCAGAAAGTTACTGGATTAATATTTAATCTCATCCCAGTATCTTTCACTGGATGACTTTCTGTCAAAAAGAAGGGGGTATAAGAGCTCCCATTAACATTATAAACAGAGGAGTCAAAATCTTTTGAACCATTTTTAAAATTGGTGCAGTGGTGGGGCTTTTGAATGACTGTGTCTTTCCATAGTATGTATGTGGCAGGATCGTGAGATGTCACACCACTGCTGATATCTCACAGCTTGGAATATGAAAGCTTGTGCAGAGATTAGATACTTTTATGCAAGGCATTTAAAAACGAGCAAGCCAATGACAGCTCCAAATTCTTAAGTAGTGTCAACTGATGATAAAGCAATAAAATGTTATATTGTACAATAAGACAGAGCACAGCCTTGGAGTTTGACTACATGTTAAGTATTCCTGGAAACATTTCTTCATCCTGGAAGCATCTTAGATTTAAGATTGAAATTTCTGTCCCTACTTCATCTCTAATGGAAGATTTTCAAAACTCTGCATGGCCACAGAACAGATATTTAGCACGCTTCGGTTTTTCCTCAAACCCTAATTTTTTCATTTGCTGTCGTTTTGGACTTCAGAGTAGGCTGGTTTTGATGTCAAGGAAAAAGCTGTCATTCCTCAAAGGGAAAGTCATAGACTTCCTGGTTATAGGACCAAAAACCTATAATCCCTTGAAGAAAGTCCCCACCGTTAAAAGCGAGATTTCTAACAGAGCACTAGAATACCACGAGTTCTAACAGTGGTGAGGCAGGGCCAGGGTCTAGCTGGGAAGTCGGTCCAGAGTTTGAGAGTCCTTGGCCAGGCTATGGCTATGACAGAGCTTGAAGAAGGGAATAAGGGAAGAGCCCAACCTGATCCTAAAAAGGGCCCCAACAGGTAGGGGTGTGGATGGGGATCTGAGGTGAGGCTGGACAGGGCCTTAAATAGTGCACTCAAGACCTGACACAGAGGTGAAAAAAGGGCTTTTGTTTCTTGCAAAGTACTGAAATGGCTAGTGTGTGTTATAGCATAGCTTGGCAAAACAGGTGAGAGTCAACATTTCTAACAGTTCTAAGAGGTCTTGAACGAGGAGAACTTTATTTGAGGAGGAATAAAAAGAGAAGCCTTGCCAAAACACTAATTACTATGATCAGCAGCAATGACTACAAGGTAAAAAGTTGCAAATAGGAATGTGCTTAGCAAGAGATTTGCTTGAGAAACTCAAAGTACCTTTAGCCAGGCAGCACCTGACAAGATCTAAATTACAGATGAGGCCTTCCACAAAGATAACAAAAAGCAAGGATAGTAGATGACATGATACGCAAATTACTTAGATAACTGTTTGAAAAATATATTGTAGTTATAGCATGGTTACTGTATATATGGAATAGCATTGCAAAAGAATTCAACTCCCTGATGACACTGACTTGGGAACCTAGCCCTTTCAGTTTAGTGATAATTTGTGGTGGGTTGGACACAGCTGCATAGGGACATTCAAGGCAGTTCTGAATAATGTGGTGGTCAGAGTCACCTACCTAATATGCTGTATTAGTTAAACATTGCTGTATTTATTTTTATTATTATTATTATTATTACATTAATTACATTTTATTAGTTAAAACATTAATGTGTTTCAAATTAACTACTTGATTATGGCATAACAATACAGCCAGGAGAGATGTGTCAGAGTGAAAATAAGAATTTAGGATTCCCTCTTTGTAGCCTTGTGATCTTTGTAGGTCTAGAAAATCACCATAAAGTATGGTTTGGCTTAGATTCTGTAGGAAAGTACAAAAAGCTGGATGCAGCAGCTGAGAAACTGACTTCTTACCTTTGGTACCAGCTATGCTTTTCCTATCCGTGAAGCTGAAAGAGTGTGTGAATTCACACCACAGTTTCTGTTGGGCTGCAGAAGTGGCTGGATTGGTTGAGGGAATAGCTACTTACAGCGTATGTCTCATCAGGGAGCCTTGGAAGTTGCAAGGATGTTGAAAGCATGTGGAAGACATAGAGCTACTGCAGAGCTTCTGTGAGTACATAAATAGAGACATCTGTTTTGGAGAGAAGAACACTTTTTAATCTCTAGAATATGTAAAGACTTCAGGGCCACAGGAAAAAAGCTGTACAGGTGCAGTAGGAACTGTTGAATTCTGTGTACGGGGGACCCTGTTGGAGGAACTATACTAAACACACTCTCTCAAAAACGTGACCTGGAGAGGAAGGAATTGTTCAGCACTTGGTACATGTGGGAGGAAAGGACTACATGGATCATTTCTTTCAAAGGAGCTCTCTTGGGGCTGTGATTTCTAACACCCAAATGCAGTAGCTGAGGGAAGAAGAGGAAAACAGATCATGCATGATGCTAAGGGTCCTTATTTGACTTCTGCTGCCTGCCTAAGAGTTGAATTGGGTGCTTCACTGAAAATCTGAGCAGCAGAAGATGAGTGCTGAGTTTGCCTGTGTGGCTGAGAAGGGGCTAAGGAGATTCTTTACTGATGCAGGTCACTATCCAAAGGGGAGGATGATCTCTGAAACAGAGGTGAATGCCACAGAGGTACAGGGGCTATTTTCTTCTTTTTTCTTCAGCCAACAAAACTGACTTGCTGGCTATTTGTATGGCTGTGGAATAGCACTGAATGTGCTCCTTTGGAAAAGGTAAAATGGGGTATCCCTCAAGAGATCAGAATGACCCATTGCCCTTGTCTGTATGTTATGTTCCTCTAGAACACTACCCTCCCTCTTACACTAGGCCAGCTGAGGGACATGTTAACCCTGAATCCAAATGGGTAGCAAGAAAATCTTCTGGAGGCAGAGCTTTGAATTTATACAGTTGCTGCCATGCTAAGGCTTATTGTTAGATTCTTTAGACACTCTTATAGCACAATAAATACAAGATATTTGCAGATGCAGAAGGATATTTTCTGTACAGTAGGAGGTAAGATACATACTCATAGCATCAAGTCAGTTTTTCTGTACTGTCTAGACCAAGATTTATTCTAGGCTGACAGGATGCAGTGATGTTTAATTCAGTAGGAGTACGTCCTGTTTCTTAGATATCCTTGTATTAAAGACCATTATTATTGGTAATACAGGTTAGTCTTACAAAATTTAAATGCAGGTATAAAAACTTTAACAGAAGTGCAGGAAGTTCATCCCAGAAATAGCCTGTACTATTGTAACACTATGAAATAAAGAGGGAATGGTGAGATCAGATCAGAAATTAGAGATTTAATCTGTACTGTAATTTGCTGCTGACATCAGCTGGCAGGGAGATAATCATTAACAGGATGAATGCAATAAAGATTATACCATTTATATGATATTTTATTATTCTCCCCCTAGTGTGACAACCTTTAACCAACTTCCCTTGGTGAAAACCAATTTAGATAAAAGAGGAGGCTTGCAGGGAACATTCTGAGGCAAGGGTCTATTTCTTTGTCAACCCACTTTCTTCTTCCCAATCTCTGATTTTGCAGTCTATGGGCTTGCACAAGTTTCATTCACATCACTCATTTTATAGCCACTTTCTTTGTGGTCATGGCCTGGTGTAGAGGCCAGCCTTCTTATCATCAATCATGGGTTAATCTTAAAACCTGGAATCCTGATCATAGCGGAATGAAAGGGTCGGAAAAGAAATTATAGGTATATTTTTGCTTGTGTTTCCACAGATGTCACTGAAAAATATGCTCCTTCTCTTCAAAGGGGTTATTAGCACTTCTTAGGCTTCCATATCTTTAGTAGGTATTCCAGATGGACTCATAGTGCAATCTTCTTGAAATAGGCAGCACTATGACCTTGTTAGGAAGGATCCAGGTCCTTTTAACACTAAAGAGGAGTCAACAACTGATAGTGCATTGTCAAGTGGATACTTTTTTAATTGTCAAAATGGCAGGAATCCATTCTGCCAAGGGTCCCTTGTCACAAAGGACTGAGCACAGTTCTTGTGTATCCCCAGCTATTGCCAGTTGAAGGCACTGGCTTTCCTGATAGAGCAGAGGCAGAAGTAGTTAATGTTGTGCCCAGTACCACTCTAGACCTGGTGCTCATGTAAGATGAGCAAACTTCTAAGAGCGAGTCTAAAGGCCTACTGTTACAATAGCAAAAATGTTACAATTCTAATACTGGACTGAGTCATCACCCTCCATAGTGAAACTTTATATATGGAATTCCCTGGAAGACAGTAATTCCTGCTAATCTGCAGACATACAAATGAGGTGAAGATTTTCCCGAGAACTCTGAAAGGCCCAGTAAAAGAAAGATGCTTTTGTCACAGATAATGCCTCTTCCTTCAGGTTATGACAGCGAGCATGTCCTCAAGCAACCCTCTATGGCATACAGTGGTGGTGGCACAGTGGCATATTCTGGCAGTCTATGTGGCAGTGCATACTCAGCTGTTGGATCTCTTGTGGGTAGACAACACAGCTATACCCCCTGCAGGCAGATTAACAAGAATGACTTGTAATAATTATTGTGACCACAAGTATGAAGGATGGCAGTGAGTATTCCTTACTGTTCATGCAGAATAGAGCTGTCATAGACAGATTTTTTGGTCAGTACACTTTGAATATTATATATCTTGCTATAATCACAAATATTCCCACATGAATATTAAATAAACTGTTTTCCTTTGGTATTGTATGATATTTGCATAATTATCACTGAAATTTGTGGCAGATTCAAGCTGTCAAGCCTATTTACATTGCAGTGGAAAAGTATTTACTGATCCATACAAATGTTACATTTGCATCTGTAGCAGAAAATGCATACCTTTTCAGTTTGCTAATGAGAAGAATTATACATCTGGTTAAAACTTTGTCAAAGGCAGAACTGGCATTTTCCGTATCCCGTTAATGTATGGAAACACTTTTTTCCCCCTTGGAATTTCAGTTAACTCTGAGAACATGTTGTTGAGGAAATTGAGTGGTACCAGAATTTATATGAAGTATTAAACCCCAGGCTTCCAAGCTGTTGACTTATAATAGTCACGGTCTTATTTGGCTGGCCAAGTAACAAGTACAGCCTTAATACAGGATTTAAAACTAGAGGAGCAAAATAAATGGGACATTGTCCTGTTCTTTAAGGACCTAAACATTTGGGGCCTCAAAAACAGTGTCTGAGAGAAGAGGTGCTGAGTACCTGACCAGATTTAGTACCGGGACACTCTCCATTGCAGCTGTGAAACCCCTGACTGATAAATGAGATGCAAACCTGTGCAGACTAGCTCAGGTCCTGTTAGGCATATTAGCTGAGCCTCGAGAGAGATCAAATGAAGCAGCATTGATCCAAAGCTGGCTTAGGGACCATAAGCTCAAACCTGGAGGGGCATGGTGGAGCCGTACCCAAAGGACTCTTCAGAAGTCAGAACAAGTCCAGATGGATTTGGCACATCCGGGCTGGAGCTGGCCATGCCAGCTGTGAGCTGGTTCAGTGCAGAGAGATTCAGTCTTTGGTGTGTGCTCTTGTGCTAACTGCACAGGAGAAGAAATCAGAGGAGTTGGTTCCCTGTCAGTCCAAAAAGAGAAGTAGTGGGGCACTGGCTGCAAATGAGTAGTTTTGTCCTGTTGGACGTAGAATGAAAATAATGCACTCTCTAATTACAAAAAGAAACTGAATTACAAGAATTAGCCTGAAGAGGCTCTTGCGAGACTTAAAAAAAAAAAAAATTAATACATTTCTTCCAATTAGACATAAAATTTGTGTTTGTTCTGGAAAGTCTAATGGTAGAAAATGATGAAGAGCCCAAATATAGAATATTAATACACTGTTAGTTTTCCTGGAATGCTGCTGCACTTGTTCTAATATAGACTTGCCAAAGTTTGACATTTAAATACTGTGCTACAGTCATAATAAACAAACAAAATAAAACTGGAAATATGCAATGCATTGAGTCCCCAAGTTAATGTCGTGTGCATGTGCATGTAGCACATTTTCTTTTTTTAATAATTTAGGTTCAGACCTTGTCAGCAGAATTTTAACTCATGTTATAAATTAGCAAATTTCCATCAAAATTTGTCACTGAGAATCCTATACAAATGTATAGTATATGTATATTTATAACTGCTTTAGAATGCTTAAAACAAAATACTTAATTACAAAGATTGCAAAAATGTAAAGATCAGAAAATAGTAAGTAATGACTTTGAGCTTAGGTTTTATGATTATTATCTCTCTGTCAATGAGTAAAATAATATAATCTACTACTAAAATAGAACAATTTAGTTTTACTTCAAGGAGTATTTTGCATTAATTCCACAGCATTTTTCTTACTTCCACTTAATTTAGTTAATACCATTATTTAATCTTCCCAGCTTCTCATCTATTCATAATACTTCATGAAAACAGTTCAATAAACTGACCTTGCACCTAAAAGCCAAAACCAAGAAGGTTCAGTCACCTTTTCAACAAGATCAAAAAATTCGCTTTCCCACTTGTCTGAGTGGGTCAGAGTCCAGCAGCATATGAGCCAAACAACAATTCCCAGGTTGTCTTCTCTCACTGAAGTGCTCCATCACCCTACTCTTTGGAAAGTAATTAGCATTTTTATATCTCTCACTTCTTACAACTTTTGTTTTTTATGTCATCCCAAGTTGTGGCTAGGATATTATTGTGATGATATCATGCAGGCACAATGTGGATGTGCCAGAATATGATATTTAGGGTATAATTCAGGTGCCTTTGACAAGTTGCTAATTTTAAATGTCATCAGGAACATATCTCTGGTGTAAGATGAGAGCCACCTCTTACATATGTGTTGAACTATTTTTCTTCACTCCCTGCCTCCTCCAAACTCAAGAGAAAGTCTGTGAATCCCCTTCCCTTCAAATATAAATTGGCATGTAGACCCAGAGGCCAACATTCCTGTATTTCATTTTTCAAACCTTGCAGAGCACAGAAGTCCTGGGGTGGGGGGGAGGTTTGGGGGAATGCTGCTTAAATGCAGCCAGCAGCTTTAAAGTGCCACCTGAGGTGGAATTCTGCTGGACCTCAGCCTGGGGGACGTGCCAAGTGGAACACGCTGAACCAGCGTCACCGTGTCTGTGCTGCCTTCCAGCCCTTCTGCCTGCTTCTGAGGCTGCAGGAACCATGGTGTGCAGGGAATGGCAGGTCTACTGCCCTCCTTCCCCTCTTGACTGTTGCTTTTCCCTTGACTCCTCTGTACGTAGTGTCTGGAGGACTCCTCAGCCTGAACTGATTTTTTTTTTCTCCAGCTGAGGGGTCAAACCCTTGGCATGAGTAGCCTCACAGACATCTATTTTTACAGAAAAGTAGCTCATGGCAGACAGAAACCTAAATGATCAAATCTACATTTCTCCCTCAGCAAAGGGGAAGAACAGGACACAACCCCTTGCCAGCAGAGCCTCCCCAGAGGGAATGCTGCTGTCAGTGCCGTGTAGACTTGTCCCAAGGCAGCACAGACTGGTACCAAGAGCCAGCAAAGTCCTGAGGAGTGATTAAGATGGTTTAAAAGTACATGCACCTTTCCCCAAGCCCAGGACTCACTTGGGTACCGGTCCCAGCATGTGTGTGACACATGCTGTGTCGTTGGTTGTTTCTGTCAGCCAAGAGCATTTACTCAACATGCTGATGTTTCTGCACACTTATGTCTGTGTTGGGAAAACCAGGACATCCTGCTGTGCTTCCAGTCACCTGAACATTCGACCCCAGCTACTCTCAGATACATGCTTGCCGCTAAGAACTTCTTCCGTGGTGACGAGCTAACTTTGTTCAAACTGGCTTTCTCTCGAGGATGTCAAATAAATTCTTCCAGAGTGCCTCTACCAAATCTCTCACTGAAGCCTGTATTACATGGCTATGGATCTGTGTGCTTCTATCCTTGCCTTATGTAGCTGTCATGGACTCTGTTTGACCTGCAAGTGGCAGTATGTGGCTTAAAATGCTTCCTTCTTCTAAGGCTCTTTTTTATCCAGCTCAATGACTTTCAGAGGGAAGGATGTGATTGGAGGGCTGACTGAATTGCCCTGACTAGGAGCTTAGTTAAACAGTCTGCTTGTCTGAATGGTGTCACACTGATTGCTATTATTCCTAATACCGCTCAAACATAGGAAAAGATTTTGAATTGCTTTCTTTCCTCGAGCTTTTAAAGATGCTTTTTATCGTAGTCAAAAGATTCCTTTCCCTGCATGTTTTGAAAGCTTTTATTTCCTGTGTGAATTTTAGAATAGCGCTGTGTGGCTCATTTCTACATAGTGCTTGGGTGTCATCATAAATATATGTAGAAAAATAAATACATTCAGTCAACAAAAGAAATTTAACTTGTACATATGATTTCCTTCACAAAGCTGGTGTTAAAATTCTCAGCAGGGATAAATTCTGCTAAATGTTTCCTGGGTTTTATGCCAACAAAGTGGTTCAGACTTACCTATCAAAAACAGAAAAATAGTCTCCTCCGCTTTCTTTTGAGAGACTTCAGCCTGATTTGTTTATTTTTTGGTTGTCATCAAAATTGAAAATAACTTGAGTGACACCTTGCAAACCTCTACTGTGCAGATGGAGTAAGAAAGCAGAGTTTATACATACTGGGTTTTATTCTGCAGTCTCACCCATGAGTCAGCCTTCCTGAGGACTGAATGATAATCATAAATGATGCTGTTCTCTCTGCTTCCCATCCTCCCTCTGCTTTATGTGTAAAGGTGCTATGCTTCTGCCTTGTCAGCTGCAAGTCTGGTGCTTTTTCGCAGGCTTTAAAAATAAATCTTAAAAGAAACTCTTCTGTTCTGTTTGGCTATAAAGGACACTGGAAGTTTCATATATAGCACATCATGCATAAAAATAATCGCTGGGACTGCAATGTACAAGTACTTATTGTTCCAAAGTAAAATGAAGAAATGCCACAAATGAAAAATACTACTCTGAAAAAAAAGTTCCTTGCTTTAGGATGTAGAGAAAAACAGCTATATCAGGGAAAACGCAGAACACAGAGAGGGCTTTATTTGTGAGTCAGCCTTTTTATGGTACTCATCAGAATCCTTTTAGTACCTCATAAATATGAATTAATTTATGCTCATAACTCTTCCATGAAGCATGGAAATATTATTTTCTTCAGTTTAGAGAAGGGAAAATGTGCCAAGGAATGACCAAATGAATAGCCTAACATCGTAAGGATCACCTGTAGTAGAGCAGAATACAAATGGAAATGCAGGCTTCCAGAGTCCTAAGCCATACTTTTAACCACAGAAAAATCTTTCTCTCAAAGATAATTGTTGCTATCTATCACAGGAAAAAAATATCAGCCCTGCTTTCAGGAAAATAAAAATATGGTGACATAGATGAAGTGTTTCATCTGGAAGTCTCTTGAGATTCAGAAGCATTTAGATGCTAGTAAAGTTTCCAAAAACTGACTTTAGATTCAGCTATGTTCATAAGGTTGCAAGATTTAAAAAAATTTATTAAAATAAATTATAAAGAATAGAAATTACAGGTGAAGAGGAGAAATCATGAGCTTAGCTATTTTTTTGGCTTTTCAAATGTTCATGAATATTCTATTTTTAACACCATGGATTTCCCTCTCCTGTCAGTTTCATAATCCTCAATTTCAGAGATGATGTAAAATACACTCTTTAGTCAGTACGTGGATGGTTTCATTCCCCTGCTAGGGCTGCCTTAACCCCAGTGTTCTGAACCCAGCAAAACCAGCCCTGAAGTCTGGAGATTTTCAGAATCATAAATATTTCTGGTTCAATTTTCTCCAGGAATACCAGGAGTTCTCAGGTAAGAGAAGGCCTACATTGTGCCAGATGGAAAGCAGCTGATGTGAGACAAGGTCATGGATCATCCTTTTCCTCAGTGCTCTCTGGCCGCAAGCAGACAGTTGTGACATTAGGAAAGGTACAGCGAAGCGTCAGGGGTGACACTGTGACAACTGCAAAGCCAGCAGAACATTCCAGAACCCTCCCTCACTACTGATATGATGACTGTATTGTATTGGAAATAGTGCTAATGTGTTTTGTTTAATGACAAGTAACTGCCTAGCAAGAGGATGCAAAGGGTTTGGAAGGAGTTAGGTGTGCATCCATCCGCATGACTCTCTATGAAGTGGCATGTATCTCAGCATGCCTAAGGTGGGGATGGCTTTAAAATAAGAATATATATTTGCTGGCCTGTGCCCTGAGCTCTTCTTCCACTTTTAACTTTTCCTGCCCTTTCCCACCACAATAATGTTTTCAACTCTTGGTGTTTTGAAGTTTCCTACCAACTTGAAGGTTTAGTTTGAGATGCTACAAAGGACTTTTGGACTCGTTACTTTCATCTCAGTGGTTTAATCTTGGACACAACAAAGTTTTACTTTAAGACTTCTTCTGGACCTGGAATATAAGTACCTATGGATAAGAAGTCTGCAGGGTTCATATTAGTGGGGAAATTAGGTAGAAGGCAAGGTGGGAGAGAACGTCTCTCTATGTAAAAGCAGCCAGTGATGTATTTCATTGAAGCAGAGGGGGAGAATGTTACACCAGAAGAATTGCACTGTCACTGTAACAAAATGCTTCCTGCTATACATTGCACTAGGTGTGCTGGCTGTCCCTCACTGAGTGCTGCAGGAATTTGCCTGGGGTCACAAGTAATCTCTGCAGCTACATCCAGCTGCACTGCTCTGCTGATCTCTCTGCTCTGCCAATTTAACTGAAACAAATTTCAACAGCAAAATGTTCCTTGCTCTGAACTCTTCTCCCAGGCGTGTGTATGGTGTCACATTGCATAACACACTGTCAACAGTCCAAGAATTAGTACATTTGCCTTGTGTTACCAGGAGTGACGGCAGCCTACAGGTATTTCTCATGTGTGTCTGTGTGTGGCGAGAGAGACTAATAGATCAGGAAGTCTGCTCGGAAAAAGCTGTTTGTTCTTTCACAACAGCGCAGTACAAAGCCACTCAATGTCTCCTTCTTTTGCTTGTTTCTGCACCTACCTCTGCAAAATGCTGTTACCTGACAGTCTAGGAGGCAGAAAGGAGACTTTTAAAGTATTTTATTCCTGACAAGTCAGACTCCTGCTTGAAGATGAAGTTGAGCTCAGCACTCAAGCAGAAACCCTTTTGGAAGAAAGAGGCTCTTTTGGAGGCAAGAGGTCATGTGGCTGATTTCTTGCAGCACCAACTGCTCAAATCTTAAAATAATTAAGTAAGAAGCAGTAGATTTAATCTTACTGTGGTTTGGTTTTTTTTCTCTGACCATCTGTGAACAGAAGTGTTTCGTCCCTCAGTGCTGAAACAAGGGAAGATTTACCAGCAATAGAGACTGCAAGAGCAATGGCAAGGACTTGGGGCCTGCTGAGATGCTCATCACTTCAGGAGAAGGAGAGGTATCTGAAGAAACATGAGCAGTAGCTGTTAGCTCTCTCTCCCTCTTTCAAAAAATTTCTTAAAAAAAGCACCCTGTTTTGCCTCTTCTCTGAAGAAAAAAGTGTTCAATGTTCTGCATCTGTGGGGAAGTTGGGAAGATAAGAAAAGACATCTTGTCTCAGAGAAGGATGATCACAGACACATTGAACTGTCAGGTCCAACATTTCAGGGTGTGAGCAGCCTGGAAGAATAAACCCGCGAGGAATCCTGAGGACATTTAAAAACGCAAGCACAAAGTGAAAATAAAAGAATAAAAACTAGGTGAATAATAATGGGAAATTATGTTGAATAATAAGGGGAAATTATAGCAAATAATATGGAGCTCAGCAATAAACTGAATGATGGAAAGAGGTAATTACTGAAAGACATGCAAATAAGCAAGAAAGAAGAGATTCATGATAAGCCTTGAAAGAAGATTAGGAACAGAAAGTCAGTGTCTCCCACAAATATTTTTGGAAGCTTTTTTTCTTAATTCAGTTCCATATGCTAAGACTTGATCCCATCTTTAGAGTTGATGGGTTATGCCTTTTTATCAAGCGTGTTTTCTCAGCTGTGCTAACACGTTTTTGAGCAGGAATGCAGTGCTGTGTTTAAGATGGAAAATAGAAAAGCCTGATTTAAAAGACTTTTAAGCTTCCTGAAACTCCTGCTTTTTGAAAAGCCATTTGTTCCGAGATACAATCTATTGAAGAATAAACTATGGCCAAGTGCTTGCTGTTCATTGCCGTTTTTATGGTCAGGAGTTCTATATAGGCCTATTTGCTGAGAAGAGTTCATTGTTGTTCAGGCTCTTTTTGGACAAGAATAGGATTTCTTACAGTTGGTGCACTAGCACTTCTATACCAAAAGCATAAATAAAAAAACAGGTAGTAATAAATAAACTCTATATGTTTTAAAGGAATAATCTTGGACTCTGTATTAAAGCAGCTCTGAGAACCCATTATGGCAAAGCAGATTTCTCCAAACTGGTACTTCTCTCACCACAGGTAATATTCTTTAATAAGGTCTTCAGCAAGTTATTCACAGTGCATTTGCAATAGAGAATTTGCAGTTCACACCCACTGCTGTTCACAGAACTTTCAGGGCATGAGGTGTACAGGGATGATAAGCAGCATTAGCTGCCACCAGAAAACCAACTATAAGATACCCAAGACTTCAGCTTTATCGTGGATATAGATGTGAGTATTTTTGCAAGTGATAGGATGGATATTGCATCACTGCGGCGAGCTCCGTTCCCAGTTAGCAGGTGTTGAAGCTGACAGTGTGTGCCTTGCTCGCTCCCATGCTCAGGGAGCAGGAGCTCTGCCAGCTGCAGTATCCTGCCAGCTCCTCAGATCACAGCCTGCAGGGACTGGAGGGATGGCACAACACAGGAACTCATTTACAAATGCCGGAATTTCAGCTGCCCAGCTGAGGAATCAAGAACTTCTCAAGATATTTCAGGATCATTTCTGAGCTGGGGACTCAGACAACCTTTACAAATACAAGGGAAGCATTATAAATGCAGTGTACTAAAGTGAGCTGCAACTAGGGCTGACATCATATTTCCAGGAAGTCAAGTTGGTACCTTCTAACTCAAGATATTTTATGATTCTAAAATATGTGTTTCCTGTGTGTGCATCTCTGCTGCTAATTTTGCAGGTGCTGATGTATTTTTCTCTGATTTTTCCCTTCCTATTATGAGCCCACAGCCATTTCTCCTCTGCATTGCAAGTGACAACTTCAATAAACACAGAGGATTCTGTCTGTGATACTCAGGAAGCAAAGGCCTCTTTCATAGAATCATGAAGTATTATAGAATATCCTGAGATAGAAGAGTCATTGAGTCAGCTCCTGGCCCTGCAGAGATCAACCCCAAAAATCACACCATGTCAGAGAGCACTTTCAAAAGCTTCTTGAACTGTGTCAGGTTCAGTACTGTGAGCAGTTCCCTGGAAAATCTGTTCCAGTGCCCAATCTCCCTCTGGGTGAAGAGCTTTTTCCTAATATCCAACTTAAACCTCCCCTGACACAACTTCAGTCCATTCCCTCTGGTCCTGTCACTGGTCACCAGAGAAAAGAGATCAGTGCCTGCCCCTTCAGTACCTCCCAGAATATTATCCATAATTTTACCAGTCACTGAAATGAGAGGTCTGTAGTTTTCAGGCCCATCCATCTTGGCCTTCTGAAAACTGGGAAAATGTTTGCCAGGTTCCAGTCCACTGAGACCTGTCCAGATTCCTAAGACTCTTCAAAAATCGAGAGAGGTCTTGTGATCAGCTTGCTCTTTGCATACCCTTGGATGAACCTGATCAGGCCCCATAGACTTACAGAGATCCAACTGGAGTGGCGAATCCCACACAAGTTTGGGATTGACTAGGAGTTCATCATTCTCACATTGTACTTTTCTGTATCATTGCTACTTTCAGTGGGATGTATTTCAGAAGAGGACAGCTCTCACAGCTGCAGCCTGCAATCTGACTCCGTGAAAAGCTTTGGTATCACATCTGATCTCAGTGAACTACGAGCAACCTCAGTACCTGAGTTACCCTGTAACTTTGGCTCTCAAAGTGCAGGGTGGGATTATTGACTGGTTGAATATAAGCATATGAGTTTTCAAAGAAGCAGATGGAAATGTGATGTCAAGAAACAAAACAAAACAGTTTGGAAAGTCAGCTATTTTACAGTGTTTAAGGTTAAATCCTCCCATCCTTGCTTCTGCTGAATAGCATTAATTATCTTCTCTAATATGCCTCCAGGAGTATTTAGGTAATAGGAGAAAATAAAGATGTCAAAATCCCTTCTCTACATTGTCTTGCACCAGGTGTGCTCATTCAAAGGTGATAACAAGTTATAAAATCTTGTGTCCTTTCTTATGCTGGGAACATCAAGACAAATTTGACTCCAGACTGACCTATGGTCAGGGCATGGTACACTGTGCAGACTTCCCGTCAGGGGTGAGATTCACTGGCATGGAGGTCTTCAAGTTTTTATAGGGCTTTCTTAGAAGTAAAATAAGCTGCTTCCTTTCAAGATAAAGACAAGGATATGTTGTGGCATCATCACTGGTGCCAGGTGACAGTAACCATCAAGTTTTTCCATTATGATTAACTAGTTGAGTTTAGGTTTATGCAGAGCACAGCACAGTCCAGAAGGCCAAGAAATATGTGTAGAGCAGTGTGGCACAGCACAGCACAGCATGTGCCTGTGCCTCCTCTGGATAACCAGTGCGTGGATCACAAGCTCCTCAATGTAAAACAGTCTAGTTAGAATAACTACCTGTGTTCTATAATCTTACGTGGATGTGAGATGTTCCAGGAGGAAAACACATAGAGTTCTGGACAAAATTTGTAAATGGCTTAATTTTCATGGCTGACTTTTCCTGGGGGAAATTTCTGAGTAATACCAGCTTTTCCAGTGCTTTCTGTGTGGAAGTGCTTGTATCATGGTAATTAAAAGGGCTATAATTGCATGGGGAGGAGCGTTTCCACATCATTTACACTAGTTGTGTGTTGGTGAGAAATCACAAACAGGCACAGGACTCAGGCAGCTGTGTTGGTAATTCCCAAAAGAAACTACATGAAATCCATCTTCTCTGCATTGCTTAACCCTAGTAGAGCAGAAACTGCTTTCAGAGAGGAGAGGACTGTTTTCCCTGTTCTCTTCAGTGATCTTAATCAGTATGGACACTGCCAAGGAAAAACACTCAATTGGTGCCAAATCTGGGCTGTGAGAAACAGACCTCAGCCCGCTTGGAAAGCTCCACAGCCTGCCACTTCCAGGCTTGCAGATGCCTGGGATGAATGGTCTGGTCTGGCAATGCTTCCTTTCTCCCTCTTTTGGTAGTGTGTGCTGAGCTCTTCACAGCCCGAAGGGGCCCTTGCACCAGCTGCTCCCAGGAGGGCAATGCTTTTCCTATGCTGCTGGAGTTTCCTGAGCCACAGAGGGTCTCCCTTTGTAGCCAAAGCTCCAGGAGATCAAATTAGACCTCCTGACCAAATATAAAAACTAGCAGTGTCTAATGGAGTCTTCTTCTTCAAGCTCTGACGATTTTAGCCAGGAGCATGAAACAAAAAATGCTATGGATGTCTTTTTTTTGTATCTTTCCCTGTACTGTGCAAGCCCACATCATAAGGATAAAATCTGGGCTGTGCTGAAGCAGGTGGTAAAATTCCTATTGATTTCAAGAGAGCCTGGGTTTTGCTTCAGAAATAAATGGCAGAGCTATGCAATAAATTAATTCAGCATCCCAGATGCAAACTCATACATTTTACTGTTTAAATTGTGCTACTCTGAGTGTATAGTGGTGCTATGGGAGCGTAAATTATTCCAGTGTTTCCTGCATGTTGTTGAAAATCAGATGCCAAACTTAATCTGCCTAAACTCCAAAACTAGTGACACGTACTTCCAACTATAAATTGTGTGCAAAAATGTGCAAGCTTACTGAAAGTAGCTTCAGTCAAATACGTGCCTGGGGCTCAGTAATGGATACCATGTTATGCTTGCCAGTTCACTGCTGTCTGTGCTTTCCTCATGCATACATCCTTGACTTACATTTTTAACCTAATGGTAGGCCCATTCCTTTCCTCCTAAAATACTGAGAAGGGAACTGAAATGAAAAATTAAAATCATTGTCTAATTTTGTACAAGCAGAAAGTTCTTTGGCGTGGATTTGCAGTGAAACAGGCATTATTGACAGCTTTTTCAAGTTTCCCATATGGACAGTTTATGCTGATTTCCAGGCAGTTACAAATAATTGAAGTTAAGGATCTCTGTAGCTTGTCTGACAAGGCTGAAACAAGAAACACTTACATGTTTGACTTCAGGAAGTTTATCATTTATGGTGCTGCTGGTCTGATTCTCCAAGGAAGCAAATGTCTCCAGAAATGATCACAAAGTGACTTTTATAGAAGATCACACAATGCAGCCTGAAGAAATTTGGTAATGTCAGGAAAAATGGAGCAAACCCCTATGTCCAGTATGTGTTGACCAAGAGTCCATTTCACCTGTCTTTGCTGTTCTTCGATCTCATTTTCAATATGCAATAAAAAGAGATGTAAGGAAAGAGAAGCTTGCCAGCCTGGCAGCTAGACATCTTTACTTATGGTGAAGATGGCTGTGGCAGTAAAAATCTGTTTGTTAAAGTCTCTGAATATGTGTAATTATAGGGTACTGTGTGATGAATAAAGATGAAGTTAGGCATTAAATAAATGGTATTTTAGACACTTGCAGTAGTTTTTCTATACCTTGAAAGCACCCTAGCTCACACTGGTAATGTATGGACAAAATGGACTTTCCTTGATGACAAAAATTGGCAAAATTACTGATGATCAAATCCAACAAGCAGAACCACCACAGTGATTATTCCTAAATTTTTGTGTGTATGACAAAATTTGCATTGTATATTTTATATGTTTGTACTTCTAAAAAAGTCAATAGGGGCAGTACCGAGAATCTACTCATAACTGATGTGTGTTGTAATTATGTTGGGTCTGGTTTATGTCTGATGATAAGATTCCTGTGTTTATATAATTTAGACACCTGAAAAGAAAAATGGGAGTTTGGAACCTCAAGAACCGAGGGAGTTTCTGCTGATTCATGGAAAATAGTAGGGCTGAAGGTTGAGAGGTTATCTAGTCCATCCTCCTAAATCAGTGTAAGCCCAGTGCCTTTTGTGCAGCCTCTGAGGAACTGGGAGCAGATGAAGAGCATTTATATATTCCGAGGCTACTCTCATGCTCATTCTCCAGTGCTCTTTTTTTAGATTGCTGCAGTAGTCTTTTCTACACCAGTGCTCCTGACCTTTTCTTCTTCCTCCATAAGGTTTATTAGGGGAGAAAGAAAACTGCAGAAGCACCTACTGTTCTTGAAAAGAAGGAACTCATGGTTGACCTTTTCAGTGAAAATGAATGCAGAATCTTGGGTTTATGCACCTTCAGTCAATAGGTTTGCCCACACATCAGAATGATGCATTTATGGGATGTCCCAGCTTGTTCCCCCTGTTAGAGGCCTTTAGGATTAGCTGGTTCTGGACAAGAAATAGGAACTTTTTATCTTCATTGACATATAAGCACTCAGTGAAGCTCAGGCTCATACCTCACTAGAAAATTTTAATGGGAGTCTATACTAGAAAAGTCCATCTCCCAGTTGTACCAGTATGGTGCATTTGCTGGCTGTTGGGAATGTTCTGTCTGGGAGAAAAGGTCTGAAGTATCTATGGTTGCTGCTTAACTTTAGGAAGATGTGACACAGTATGTAGGTCAGGTATGGAAAAAAGTGCTGGGATAGTCTCCTGTCTGGCTAGAGAAACGCTACCTTTTGTTTATTCTGATAGCAACACTGAAAATCATGAAACTGAGAAAAATAGTATCTCATTTGCCAGGTTTCTGTTTCCCTTCTCAAACCATTACAATTGTATTGATTCAATTGAGCTGATGTAATTAAGAAGTTGAAATTACCTCTGAGTTCTGATACTGCTCAGTTCTTTGCTTCATCTTATAAAAGATGTTGGAGTTTAATGCATGTCTTACAGATGTATGGTACCTTCAGTAGCAATTGCTTCAACTAGCTCTATGTAGGATTTATTTTGAACAGGAAATTCTAGGAAATTCTGTAAAATCTAAGACTAGGTGTAGTAAATAATATAAATATTTTTTTTATGCCTACAGTCAAGATCTCCCCCTTCTCCTTGCAAACCTTGTCCTGGAGCATTTCTTCCAGTGAATTTTGATTATGATTTACTGAAACCAGTGTAATTTTTTTCATTGACACAGGAAAGATGTGGTACAATTGTCTTTAAACTACTCTTCTTTTGTGTCTCCTCATTGTTGTGCTTGGCATTCTCAGTGTCACCTCCTAAGCTTACAAAGAGTTCTCTCTTGACAATTATAGTGTTGGCTTCCACCAGGATTCCTAGTGAATTTGTCCCATAACCTCAGAGTGCTCTCAGAGTGTATGTGATTTCTTTCTGAAGTCACTTTGTTTGTCCTAAAAATCTCATTCAAATATCTAAAAACCTACTTGTCAGACTCTTAAAAGGCAAGCAGTGATTGTAGCTCTCCAGAATTCATCCACTGGTTGCTGCCAGAGTTCAGCACCCAAAAATCCTGATTAGCTGTACCAGATTGATGTTTGTATATGGAACTAGTGAACATTTATGGCACCAGCACACAAAATATCACACTGCATATTTTCCTCTTCCTCACAAGTACAAATAGTTTAGAATATTTTAAAAGTCATTAAAGACACAGAGAACTAACTGGCCTAGTTTTAATTTAAAAATAATGGTCATTTTTAAAAAGTTCCCTTTGCAAACCTATTTGATCAAATCCTCACACTTCTGCATCCCAAAATTTCATCTACATGTCATCACTTTCCACATAAATAGCAATGACCAAGCATGTAATCCTTAATGGTTACAAGGAATCTCTCCCTTTCAGAGTCTGAATTTTACTTGCAAGGAGCTGGAATTAAATTCTCATCCACTAAGTGTTCTGCCTTTCAGAATAACTAAGTTTTTGTTTACCCACAGATTAACTCCATGAGTGTACCATCCTCAGGACAGATAAGGTTTTAATGTCAAAGAATTAAATCTGTTTTACAAAGTCAGTGTGCATTTCAAGAACTCTTTGGGGTTTTCTTAATTTCTATCAATTTATATCTGCATTTTACATTTAATGTGTCCTTTCTTTTCTCTTCCCTAAAACTTTACATTTTTGTCTGCTGATTCTAATTTCTTTCTTGTCTTTTCCTCACTTTTTGCTTCTTTGAGGAAATCAATTCTCGAATTTTTAATTAATTGTCTTAGCACTGTCTTTATCTTGGCCATGACCTTTGAGATTTTACAGTTTTGGCTGATTAAATTGGCCAAGTGACACCCTCTTCCTGTTTACTGAATTTCTCTCCCGACTATAGAATCCCATTTGTTACATCTGGGTGACAGAGTTCTCTCAGCTGCAATAGTTGAAATAATTTCAGAAGAGTTTTTTCTTTCTTATCACTCTCTTCTTTCTTTCAAAATGAATTGTATTAATTAGTTTTTAAATCATAAGTTTGAGGATCTCTGTGTAGTCTCATTCTTATCTCTCAGTCCTTTACACTGAGGCTGTCCTCAATTAGGTTGTGATGGCTATTTATACCACTCTGGAATGTTCATCTCCAATTATAAATCTGTACAAAAGGCCAAGTCTGAATTTACACGGAGCATACTTCACCAGTTCTCATAATATAACTGACTGAAGTGTGATCAAAGAAACTAAGAGAGACTTGTGAAAACAATTTAAGGTTCTGTTGAAGTCATTTAAGTTACTGAGGCTCTATTTAAGTGATGAAATCAGGATTTGATGCCAGAATGGGGATTTTACATTAGATTTGGTATCCTATCTGTCAGGCTGTGAATTTCTTTTCTATTATGCAGAATAGAAATAAAAACAAATCTCTTAGCACCATTGCAACTAGTTTACAAAAAGGTTTTTATTCATCTATACAGATATAAATTTTAATATTTGTCTTGGGAATGTTTTTTTTCTAGCTACCTAAGCTGGAAAAAAACCCCACCTATCTCTTTTCTCCCCAGTGAGTATCCAGTAACTTCAGGTGAATTTCATATGGTCAATGTTTGTCATAAAACATTTATTTTTAATTTTAAATCTTGTTTTTAAATACAGCACAAGGAAATGGCATGCTACATTTAATGTAATAAGCCTCTGGGTAAAAGGTTGATGCAATCAATAGATTGAACACAAGTGGAATCAGGGTAAAGATATATGGGGATATTTTTCTACTCTTATCCTTTCTTTTTCTTTCTTTCTCTCTGTCTTCTTCTAACTTCTTCTCCAAATATATTGTAAGCCAGACTAAAAAATTCCAGTCAATGCCTCAGTAAGCGCCTTGTGTCTGGATAAGTTAAAGTTGGATAAGTTTATGTTTGCTGAGTTAAAATTTATGAAGTACCTTACTTTGTCTGGACGTTGTTTTAAAATTTTCCAAGTACTTTATTCTACCTTGTGTCCTAAAGTTTGCAAGTAAAAGCTTGTCACTGAAGCTCCTGAGAATATTGTTGTTTGTCCCACACACCACCCAGAGTGAATCAAACAACATTCCCCTAAGCCCACCGATCAGACCAGGGCACAACAAGGTGTTCAAACCCTGTCATTCACCTCTGTGATCTACCCAGTGATGCTTTTTTTCCTGCTGTTTTAATGAGATGGAATATATTCTTCAGTCAGATTCTGATATGGAGGCTGATTTCAGGATTTCTACAGCCATCTAGAAGTATCTACTGCACTGAGTTTTAGCCAGAAAACTGCTTATTTCTGGACCCTGATTTCACTTGGGCACTCTGTAGAGCTGATTCACTCAGCTATGTCAGGACCAGGGGTGAAAAATCTATGGAAAAACAGTGCCTCCAACATGAAGACCTAACTCAGGGCTTTAATTTGAGTGTAGACATCTAAATGAAACTTCACTCTTTACTCAATTTCATCAGTTTTTTTCCATCTTTGAGACCTGTGTGCTTCCTTGATTAGTCTCAGGGTAAGGAAATTAGTCTAAACTGAAGTTGTAGTAACTGGATAGCCCCAAGCAGTGGTTGATTTCAGTGCCTAATGTCATTGGGATTACAACAGTGATGAATTTAATGCAAGCTTAACAAACACAGTCCAACTATAAAAATGTCTTGTATAAAGCTGAAGATCCCTTTACTCACTTCATTAAACAACCTCCATATTGCGGAGTTCTTCAGTGACACTTTTTTTCCCCGTTTGTAAACATTTGCTTCTTGCTTTAAAATTCCCAGTTATAATGTATCCAGTTGTAGATCTTATCTACAGTCTAGGGTGAACTGTACAATAACACCCTTTAAACACTGCAGGGTCTTCCCTCTAAGCACTGCTCTCTGGAGTGGTTCTGTTGTGAAAGCTTCTGCAAGGGCTAGGACTGTTTTCTTTAGTACTTTTCACTACATCACAGAATCTCTCTCCTGCTTTCCTGCTAAACAGGACCATATCTGGGCTAGCACTGGCACTGAAGATAACTGCTTCCTGCTAATGAGGCACCATAAATTTGTGTAGGATTCTTCAAAGAGCAGAACTGTCTGGGAGTTCAGGTTTGTTCATAATAGTCCCAAAAATATTTGACTTTCTAAAGAGTTATAGTTATGATTTATATTTTCTTTATAGATGTCGTGAGATGATGGACTTCATGTGAACAATGTTGTTCTATAAATGGCAGAAAAAAACCAGGAGCTGCACTAATAACCCTCTTATTTCTTATATTCCAAGTCAATGTTTCTCAGACAGTATGTTCTGGTCACTGGGGAGCCAAGTCAGAAGTCTTCACAATTGAGTCTAATATCCACCTTGGTGTGACTGATGTCCTGTCAGCAGTTAAAAGTAGCTCTTATCCTGGCTTGTGTAAACTGCAAAAGGAGATGCATCTGCAAAAGGTTTAAGGAACACTGCTTTAGAGTTTGTATAGAAAATGACAGTTTCCTGAAAACTGGCAAAGTGTTCGTAGTCTAAACTTGAAGTCTCAGATAGGATTCATGAAGAATCTGACGTTTATTGTGAATTTATTGAAGGAGAATAAAAAGTAAATCCTCAGGATCTCTCTGAAACATCCTGTTTGAAAATGTCTATTTTGAAGGCACTACTCATATATTTTCCTTTTCTCTATGAACACCTACAATGTTTTGATTCAGTACAGTTGACTAGATCAACACCTTCTTGCAAGTTGTCTAACAAGCTTTTCATGACTTTTCATCCTTTCACTAATTTACAAACCAAGCAGTAAACTTTCATCAATAGCTGCCAGCATTTTAATTCTGATTTTCACATCAAAATTAACCAATCCCCTTCTTAAGTCTACCCCTCCCCTTTGTTTTCTTGTCAGCAGATAGCACAACAGAGCTGAGGAAAATAAATTTAAACAGACCTGAGAGAAAGAAGTTCAGTGTGACTATCGTGTCTTTCTTTCCATTGTCCTTGTTTCTGTCCTTAGCATGAAAAAGCAAAAGAATTGTGAGACTGGGAGGAGCTGAGAAGAAAAGCTGTCCTTTTTTGCCTGGTGAAGGACAAAGAAGCAGGTGTGGAACAATATGTATCCAGACTGCTCTTCGCAGTTCCCATTTACCTGCACACTTTAGCTTGGAATTCACTGTGTTCATTTTGTACTTACATCTGCAATTGATGCACAGATCCTGTAGAGCACTGCCTTGAGAAAATAAATCCTCCAGTATTCCTCTAATGGTGCATTTGATTTCTTTTATTTGGGCTCATTTTATTTAAAGCTTTCTGAGAACTGAATCACTAGTATGTGAATAACCTCAGGCGGTCCAATCTATTGGGAAGAACATCTCCAGTTATTTATTGTGTTTCTAAAATGGCACATATGCACAAGCAGACTATGAAAAATATCACTGCGCAATAACATTATATAATTGTGTTTATCATAAAGAGGGCAATGTGCTCTCTGCTCTTAATTGCCACTTCCACTGTAGTATCTTGAGGCACAGGTCTTTTCTTTCAGCCGTGTACTGGTTTATGGAAACAGTAACTCCCTGCCAGATAAATGGTGCTGTCATTGTTATTACAACCTCATAGTCATGTCCTACGTGCAGTATTGGGGCAGGATTTCAAACTACTTTGTTTATCCACGTGTTTCCTTGTTGTGGATAGCTGTGTTTCAGGGAAAAGCTAATACACGGTGATTGGCAGCATTTTGATAGTTTTTTGCACTAACCTCTCTTCAGTTTTGCCGGAGTCTGCCTAGGGATGGCTCAGTGCAAAGGAAAAGCAGACCGTAGGTGTTAAGCATTACTTTGTATTTTCAGTAGTATGTGCACAGTGTGATCATCTGTCTGAAACAGGCAAAAGAAAAACCAATTCCAAGAAACCAAAGAGCAATGTGTGCTATGTAGGAAATCCTTCCAAATCAATTTTCTCTAAAGACAATCACAACGCAATTCTTTTTGTATTTGTGTGAAACAGGTGAGCCTGCACACTGCTGAGCTTTTTGCTTTTCCACATCCAGCTCCCCATTGGCAAAGGTAGTCTAAATGCTTGGTGCAGTGGGCTAAGCTCTGTCAGTACCTCTCAACAGAATCACAGAATCATTAAGGTTGGAAGAGACCTCTAAGATCATCAAGTCCGACCATTAATCTAGCACCACCACTTTCATCACTAAACCATATCCAGTGCCACACAGGACCAAGCTGTCCTGTCCCAAAGGCAACAAACATCAAGCATTTCAAAGAGTCCCAGGGAGTGCTGATACTGTGCTGCCTCTGTAGACATTACCTTTACAGGGAAGTTTGACTATCTACTTAACTGCTTTGGGGCACTTAGTGCAATGTACTGGGAGGCTGAAACAAGTCCCCAGAAACAAATAATTCTGTTAGCTGAACTCCCTACTTCTGTTGAGGAGGAAAAGATGCTTTGAAGAAGATTTCCTACATGAGACACGTGAGAAGCAGAGAAGATAAAAGATCAGATAGAATCTGTAGGATGGGCAGCTGTAGCACTCAACACTGAGATCTTAGCTTGGCTGACCTGTATTGCATTAGGAGAAGTTTTGAGTCATTTCTGAGTTTGTAGCTGGTCTTAGCCATGGGGACAACTGGGAGAGGGAGGAGGTCACTGTTACAGTGCAGAAGGATATTGCAGCAACAGCTTCTGCTTATTTGGTGAGAACATCTGTCTCTGCTTCAATTCTCTCAGCCTTTCTCTATAGGAGAGGTGCTTCAGCCTCTGATCAGCTTTTTGGCCCTCCTCAGGACTCTCTCCAACAGATCCATGTCCCTCTTGTGCTGGGGACCACAGAACTGGATGCAGCACTGCAGGTGGGGTCTCACCAGAGCAGAGCAGAGGGGCAGAATCCTCTCCCCATCCCTGCTGCCCACGCCGCTTTGGATACAGCCTGGGACAGTTGGCTTTCTGGGCTGTGAGTGCCCATGGCTGGGTCATGCCCAGCCTCTCACCCACCAGCACCCCCAAGTCCTTCTCAGCAGGGCTGGTCTCAGTCCCATCATTCCCCAGCCTGCACTGATATTGGGTATTGCTCCAACCCAAGTGCAGCGCCTTGCACTGGGCCCTGTTGAACATCACAAAGTTCATGGGGGTTCAGATCCCTCTGGATGACATCTCATCCCTCAGGCGTGTCAATCGTACCACTAACCCTGGGGTTGGGAATCTCAATTCAATTAAGTTTCTTGAATACTAATTTATTCAGCTGAGACTAGATCTCATTAAAATACCTAAAAGATATTGACTGTCCTTTTGTCCATAAAGAACTGTTACATTTCTCTTAAAATAAGACAGTACAGTGCATTTTTGCAAATGGAATTTAAGCTCCTTTCTAGGCTGGGTTTTTTTGGACAGACACAGAGAGATTTGGGATTTCTTCAAATGGAATAAAACTGTACCTGAAAATACAGTTTCATGATAGAACACAAATTGAGTTAGAAAAATAGTATTTTTTTCAACTAGTGGGAATTAAACTTTAATTAAATAAAACAAGGAAGGAATTTCCAAGTGTAATATACAACATTAAATTAGCAACACATCTGGCAAGGATACAGAATATTCTGGAATATCTTTGCAATTGTCAACTATTAAAATTGTTGTTTCATTATCAATAAGGCTCAGCAAGGTAAAGAAAAGTGACATAGGACCAGAAAGTGGAAAGAAAAAAGAGTAAGGGTGAAAAGGGATAGGAGAGAAAACTGAGTTATGCAGCAGCAAAAGAAGGGAAGGAGGCCTCCACCTATTCAGCTGACTACACAGCAGCTTGAAAAAATAAATTCAAGCTGTGAAAGGCAGCCTGTTACTGGCATCATCAGTGGCCTTTAAAGACATGAGGGAGAAAGCAGAAAAGCTGTCGTGCATCATCCCATGCTGTACTGATTTATATCTGCTGCTGAGGACAGCCCAGCTGGCAGAGGCAGCCGCTTTGGTGGCAAAGAGGTGCTGCTGTGCCTTGTGCTCTGCCCCTCAAGGCTGCCAAAAGGAGCTGTGTGACAGTGACTGTGTGACCCTGGGTGTGTTGGAGCAAGGCACAATTCCTCTTCATTGACTGCAAATTACTTTCTCCCACGTTTAACCAGGCTCGTGCAAGTGGGGAGTTTTTTGAGCTTGCAGGGAAAATAGGTCATTGCAGGAAACAGCTACTATGTCAACTCTGAGATACTATTTTTGGATACCAAAACTCTCAGAGTTACTTTTCAAAAAGTAGATAAGAAAGGAAGGAGAGCATCCTGCTCCTGCAACTTTGTCATCACACAACTTTTTTCTTACTAATGTCTTTGATAAACTTATTTATGAAGTAGTACTAAAAGTGAATGTTCAATGTATGGTTTGAATTGCAGTACAGTCAAAACACTACTTTTTCTAGCAGACTTGCAGCTACTTTTCAAATGTAAGCATCAAAGGTTCAAATCTAGTGCCAGAAAGCAGATATTCAAAACACATACTGAGGTCTTTGTGGGCTCTGCAAAGGCAGATGTAGCAGTGTCAGGCAGAGGTGACCAGAGAAGTTCCTGCTACCATGCTCTGAAGCCTTCCTTGCGCAGGTCTGCCAGCTCCTCCTCCCATCCACCCTGTTCTGCCTCCTTTGGGGCAGTGGCTGTCCATTATTATGAGCTTCTGGTGTCCTGTGGCATCCCAGAATCACAGAACCCCAGAACAGCCTGAGTTGGAAGAGACACAAAAAGATCATCAAATCCAACTCTGGCCCTGCACAGGACACACCAAGAGTCACACCGTATGTCTGAGTGTATTGTCCAAAAGCTTCTTGAAGTCTCTAGGCCTTGGTGCTGTGAGAAGGGTGCTCCCCTTCCCTGGGGAGCCTGTTCCAGTGCACAACCACCCTCTGGGAGAAGAACCTTTTTCTGATATCTAATAAGTTTTTTCTAATTTTCTAATTTTCAGTTTCAATTTTCTAAGATCTAATAGCCTAAACCTCTCCTGACACAACTTCAGGACATTCCTTCAGGTTGTGTCACCACAGAGGGGAGATCAGTGTCTGCCCCTCCTCTTCCCCTCACGAGGAAGCTGTAACTGCAATGAGGTCACCCTTCAGTCTCCTCTTATTCAGGCTGAACAGACTGAGTGACCTCAGTCTCCTCACACAGCTTCTGCCAAAGGCCCTTCACCATCTTCATGGCCCTCTTTTGGATGCTCTCTAACACCTTTAATGCCATTTTTATATTGTGGTGCCCAAATTGCCCCCAGCACTCGAGGTGAGGCCCTCCCTTGCCCAACTGATGATGCTGGGCCTGATGCTCCCCAGGACATGCTTGGCCCTTCTGGCTGCAGGATACAATGACTCATGTTCAACTTTCCATCAACTCAGACTCCCAGGTCCCTTTCCCTAGCACTGCTTTCCAGCCTCTCATTCCCCAGTCTGTCCCTACACCCAGGGTTGCCCCATCCCAGGTGCAGAATCCAGCACTTTCTCTGGTTGAACTTCATACCATGGGACTATGAGAGACATAAGTGTGCTACATCTGGAGTTTTGGAGGAAGTCAGGGTAGGTAAGCGAACTTCAACTCCAGCACTTTCATTTAGGGGTATTATCACCTCTTATCTCTAAGCTATGTTAAATCTAAGGGCCTCTCTGCCTTATCTGCTGCCAAATAAAAAGGGAGTCCAGATATTCTGGCAAGGTTTATAGGCAGGCTGTCGGATAAAATCTGAAGAAATACAGGCATAAAAGGACTACAGACATCATATTATTAGCCCTTCTTTTTATTAAGTCGCTTTACTGGAGAAAATGGTTTATTTTAGGTAATTCCATCTTTTCTCTGTCTCTGTGTGTTGCAGGCAGACAGTGGTACTTGTAAATACCATTCTCTTCCTTCCAGTGATTTAGCAGAAAGGCAGCATGTCTGCCAGGCAAGTACAATACAAGAAATTGCTAAGATGGTTTTGAAACATTGAGGGAGGTCACAGAACCTGGAATGGCAATGCTTCTGCAGGTCCTTTATCTCTACCTTCCTGCTTCACCCAAATAAATTCATACATTTAAGTTTGCTCCTGTATATTATGCCCAGTGGTTGTACCAGAAGGTCTTTGCTACCTGCCTACATCCATTTTTAGCAGCTGAGCAGTACCTTTCTATTTTGAGTTGGATTTTCAAGAGGGAAACGGTCTCATGAGGAGCTACAGCAATCTGAAGGAGCAGTAAGTTAGTTAGTAGTCATGAGATGCTGCTGGGAAGAAATGTAATCCCCACAATTTAAATATGCTTAACACAGCCCTGCCGTTTTGATCAGAAAATAATCTTTCAATTCTGATTGTGCCTCCATTCAGACAGTGGCAGAATTTTGGTCGCCAGGCAGGGCTGCAGTTTTGTGTTAGGAGAAGGCAGAAAGAAACAAAGCCAAATATTTTACCACACTATTTCCCATTGCTTTTTTCATAGGTATCCATAGGTTTGATATAGTGTGGTTGCTGGAATAACCCATGCATTTAAGCCAGTCCTATAAACCTGTTCAAGGAAACAGAGTAGACCAGATGTAACTTTTCATACCTTTTGCACTCAGTTGCCTAATAGTAAATAGGATTTGCCACCTATTTTTATCTGATTATATAAACCAAGCTTGGTAGTACTGCTAGGCACTGATTTAAAGCTGAGATAGTCAAGGTCACAAATCCACCATTTACTTGTGAGGTCTGTCAAGTGTTGAGGCATATTTATGGGAAAGTGTGGGAGGAAGTTTGTGCATTTCCAGTGACTCGCTCAGACTGTCGGTCAAGGTGCTTTAAACACAAAATTAATTTAATGTTCATTTTAATCTCATTCATTTATTCCATGGCAGAAGTGTTTGTTTCTCAGATAAGGTTTTAAAACAAGCAGTTATACCAAGGGGAAGACATGTAAGGTGCTTTTATTTTTCTGAGACCATTGACCTCCCAGGCTCCCTGTCAGTCACACCGATGGAAGTGTGCAAGGAATTAACCCTGGTTCAAATTTCCATCACACTTTGCAGACTTTCTTTTTTTAATGCAGCCTGGAAGTTGCCTAGCCTCAAATATCTTAATGACCTGGAAAAAGCAAATGCACCTTCTAACTGATTATGGATAATATGTTATGATAAGCATCTCTGGGAGGTTTTTTTTTAAGAATAAGATTGATAGTCAACTTTTAAATGGAAGGAGCTGGCTGAGTCAGACCAGCTTTGATGCCAACTTCTATAATGGAAGGAGAAGATACTATCAGTTCCAAAGTATTACTACTTTCTTCCTAAATTGACAACACCATGCACATGGTGAAATCCATGTTCCTCATTAGGACTATATAATAGGAGTCAAGATGTGGTTTATTCAGGACAGTGGAATAGGAATTATAGGAGCAAAAGGGATCTTTGCATATTTGAATAAATAAGAAATATCCAAGTGACCTAAAGCAAAGAAGGTACTCGCTCATACCACAGAGTATGTTCATTCTGGGAAGAGAAGAAAAGTGTAATTGATTTAAATTCAATTAAAAATGTTTAACTAACCAACAGTTAATAGTTAATTACAGCCCACTTAAAACACTATAGGAGACATTGGCATGAAACAGCATTTAGCTATACCTGATAGACAGTGATCTAATATATCCTTCAGCTGTATACAGCATCCAGCCACAAATTGAGATTTTTTCATTTTGATGTTCAGTTTGGTAGGAGAAAAGTGGTCAACAATTCTAGCAATGTAATTTCCCTTTCATTACATGAAAGGGAGTCAGGCAAAACCAGTATTAGCACTCTCAAGGACAGCTATGGGCAGTCCTACAAGAGGAGCTAATTCAGTTCCAGCCCCAGTTCTGACAGTTAAATTCAGCTGTCAGCATTAACTGGGAAAAAACCCGTAATTTTTGAGTGGAAGTTGGAGCACAGTGTCTACCCTGTGATATTCACTTTAAATTTTTTTCTGGAAATTGGAATGGAGCTGGGCCAATAACAGCAAAAATCAGCTTTTTGTTTAAGAAATTGCTATAAATGGAGGTGTAAAGTGCTGGGCATATACATTTCTAAATAGCTAAGGAACTGTGCTTGAAAGAGCATGCAAGAAGGGGCTGGGATCTCCCTTGGCATACTGCTCTTGGCAAAGCACAGATGGAGCTCCATGACTCAGCTTCCTTGTTCTGATGGAAAGATAGAACAAGTCCTTGGTAGATCCAAAGTGTTGTTCTCTCTGTGCCTAGACAGCTCCAGAGACAAATTCAGTTTGGTGGTACATGCAGTCTTCTTCCCAGACCACAGTCCTCTCTCCCTACCTGGTTACACAGGAGATGGAATGCTGTCAGCATTATGTTGTATAACTGTCAATGTATTTTTCCCTTACAGCTACTGCCAAGGTAAAATTGCTGCTTATCCATAGGCTAAAACTGTAACTCATAGATCTTCATGCCCCTTAGACTCCTTAAACTGCTTGCTGAAAATGAAATATGTAGTCTGTATGGACACAGGCATTTATGACTGACTGGTGATACCAAGTCTTCAGAGAGAAACATTATGCAAACAGATGGTAGCTGCTTTCAGCTGCCTTTAACCAGGAGATGAAGGGACCTGCTGGAGTCTTACTAGTGCTTGAAAAGCAAAGGCAGCCACTCATTGACATTTCCATGAGCCACCCAATTTCCAGAAAAATGATTTTTAATGTCTGTTCTGCAGTGCAGAGTTCCAGCCAGGAGCTGCAGCCCAGCAAGTAGAAAGGGAAGAAGAGGTTTTATCGCCTGGGACTGATACTGATGTTGTCACTGGCTGTGAGAACAGAAGTTGATTGCCATATAGGCATATGAGAGGGAGCCATCTAAATCAGGAATTAATTCTTAGCCAGGCAACCCACTGACAATGCTGAAGTGCTGATGGGGTTTCTACACTGAAATGTGCAGTAGTTTAAAAGTAGACAGTATGTGCACTATGAAATCCAAATTTCCCTGTTGTAGGATAACTTGCTTTTTTCTCAGACTGAAAATTGGAAATCAGCCTGTTTATTTCATATGCTACTCAGGAGTGTCAAAATGTCTCTGATAGTTTAGTGCTGTTTGCAAACTATATTATGCTGCATATAAATGGCTGGTTATAATATGAAAAAAATACATGGAAACTGGGATTGCCTGGAATTAAACCACACAGCTTATTTCAATTCTATATTTCTTTTTCAAAGGCTTTCACCTTTGAATTTGGACAGTCCTCTCTCTTATCCAAGCATCATGCCTGGCAGGACCAGCCTAGAAGCAAATCCCAGGCCCTTTCCTTTCTGCTTGCAATCCTTCTAATGATTGCAGGCAGTATTTTGGCTTCCGTTGAAGTACAAATTTTAAAGTACTAGAATGGATAATTTTGGAAAACGGCTGCCTGAAGTTCATATGTATGCGTGCAAGGGCACGGAGCAAATATCGCTGGTTGGGAAATATTGCCAGCATCCACTTGACTGCTGTCTGGGGAGCAGACTTCTGCTCTACTCTCTCGGAAGCTGTGAAGCAGGAGCTGGAGGAGCTCTGCTGCAGTGCTGTGCTCTTCTGTAAAGCCTCTCTGTAGTGTGTGCACATCATCACTTGCATAACCAATGCCCAATTGACCACCAGATGGCCTTTGCAGAAGCAAGAAGTTAAGGTCAAGATTTTTATTTCCGATTTGCGGGTAGACACTGTTTCCAGTCCTGCATAATCAGATTCTCTGTGCACCAGCTAATTTCCTAAGGCATAATGTATTTAGATGGGTAGAAAATTGCTTACATTGTTCCCAAAGCACTACAAAGGTAAGCACCAGTCCTCAGTATCCTTCTTGCAGAGAGGCAGGATAGAGACATGAATTGTTAATCACACAGGTTCTCCATTCACTCCCAACAGGCGTTGCAAGGTTGTGGTGCCTCTAGCTGGCTCAGGAGGGCTTAGTTTGCAACTGAGTGGGTAACATCTGTCTGTTGTACCCACAACATCAGGGACTGCAGAAAATGCTGCAAAATGGGTTGCAGAAACTGAATGAACAGCAGGGTGGGTATTTCAACACTGAGTTTTACAGCTGGAGCAGTAGCTAAAGAGTTTCTAACTTAGGTACATCTGCTGTATTCTGTCATTGTGGCAGTGGAGTCGCTGCCAGGAAGCTAAACATTGAGCTGTGCAACTTTCAGCATTGGTAATGATAATGATGCTGCACCTCAGCCTTTACCTCTGGCATACATGGAAAATAGGAGTCTATACTGGACTGCACTGGAAGGAATTACATCTGTTTTCAGGGAACTGGACACTAAAAAGCATTTCCAAGGGATTCCAGTCCCAGTTAAAAATTGCCCTTCCTATGTCAAACTGACACAAAGCTCCCACTCCTCCTTCCATGGCTCCCCTCAGGTCTACAGAATCCCAAATCATTCTCTGCTCCCATCTCACTTTGGCTTCTGCTGCAGCTCTCGGCCATCAGTCTGTGTTTGCATACGGTATGTGAATGTGCAGTATTGCCTCTCACAGCAGTCCCAGGTAGTCTCAAAGAATAGGTGTGCTATTTAATCATTCAACTTTCTCAAAGACTGTTTCCTTCTTTCCATATGAAGCCAAGGATGCTTGTGACTCTGTGTTTGTACCACATAGGGTGCTGATGAGGGAGGGACATGGCATTTCTGGTTATGAAACAATGAGGATGCCTGGAGTTCCCAGTACTATCTCACCCTTGTTTGTTTTTTTCCTCAATGCTGACAGGTTAGCAGTTACCTTAAAGCCTTCAGAGATTCATAGCAAAGGGTGGACTTGAAAACACACTAAGGAATCAAATTCAATTGTTGTTTTTAAATTAGATGGCTGGAATAGTCTTCATGCCCTCTTCCAGGTTCAAGGAAAAGTCTGACCAAAATACTGATGAATTTTGCCTTTCACCATCAATAGAGATTTTTGAAATGCACTTGTATTTCCATGACTGTGAGTTTATTGAAGTAAATCACCACCTATTTCTTGTCATTGCCAGACATGCCACAAAGTGTGAATGAGTAGGACTGCTTGTGAACTTCTACATCTAGAATCATGGAAGCATTAGAGCTGGAAAAGATCTCCAAGGCCAAGTCTTGGACTAAACACCACCATGTCACTAAGTGCCATGTCCCGATGTTTCTTGAACATTTCCAGGATAATCAGTCCCCCATTTCCCTGGGAAATTTCTGTTCCAACACCTAGCCACCCTTTCAGGGAAAAAATTCTTTCCAATGTCCAATATGAACCTCCCCTAGTGCAGCTTGAGGCCATTTCCTCTCACCTTATCGCTGGTTGCCTGGGAGAAGAGACCAACACCTGGCCACAACATCCTCTCAGGTAGTTGCAGAGAGAATTGGGTCTCCCCTGAGCCTCCTTTTCTCCAGGCTGAACAACTCCAACTCCCTCAGCTGCTCCTCATGTAAGTTATTTTCTAGACCCTTCAGCAGTTCCACTGCCCTTCTCTGGACACGCTCCAGCCCTTCAATGTCCTTCTTGCAGTAAGGGGCCCAGAACTGGACACAGGATTCAAGGTGTGGCCTCACCAGTGCCCAGTACAGGGGGCAATCACTGCCCTGGTCCTGCTGGCCACGCTATTGCTGATACAGGCCAGGGTGCCATTGGCCTTCTTGGCCACCTGGGCACACCCTGGCTCATGTTCAGCTGCTGTCAGCCAGCACTCCCAGATCCTATTCTGCTGGGCAGCTTTCCAGCCACTCTGCCCCAGCCTGTAGCACTGACCAGGATTGTTCTGACTCAAGTGTAGAACAGGGCACTTTGCTTTATTGAACCACAAACTGTTGGCCTCAGCCCATGGATCCAGCCTGTTCAGATGCCTCTGCAGAGCCTTACTAACCTCCAGCAAATCAACACTCCCACACAACTTGGTGTCATCTGAGAACTGGCTGAGGGTGCCCTTGATCCCCTTGTCCAAATCATTGACAAAGATTTTAAAGAGAACTGGCCCCAACACTGAGACCTGGGGAAGCCCCCTAGTCCCCAGCCAGCAACTGGATGTAATCCATTCACCCCCACTCTCCGGTTCCAGCCATTCAGCCAGTTTTTAACTCAGGAAAGAGTGCACCTGTGCAAGCCATGAGCTGCCAGCTCCTACAGGAAAACGTTATGGGAGACAGTATCGAAGGCTTTTCTGAAGCCCAGCTAGACATGTCCACAGCCTTTCCCTCATCCACTAGGCAGGTCACCTGGTCACAAAAGAAGATCAGGCTGGCCAAGCAGGACCTGCCTTTCCTAAACCCATGCTGGCTGAGCCCAATCCCCCAGGTGTCTAGTACATGCTGCATGAGCGCACTCAAGATGATCTCTTCCATAACTTTTCCTGGCAATGAGGTCAGGCTGACAGGCCTGTGGTTCCCTAGATTCTCCTCTAACCATTCTTGTTGCTGGGTGTCACATGGTTAACATGGAGGATGTTAACCAGGACCGATGATAAATGATGGAGAGTGGTTTGTCAAGCTCGTCCACCAGCTCCCTCAGTACCTTCACGTAAATCCCATCTGGCCTCAGAGACTTGTGAGTTTTTGAGTGGCTCAGCAGGTCGAGCAAGGAAGTCACGGGTGGTGTTCTCATTGAATATATCCTCCAAAAAAAGTAGGGGCAGAAAAGCTATGGAGGAGCTGCCAATGGACTCCCACAGAACCAGGAGGAGTACAAGAAATTCTCCCAGAAATACCACTGTCACAGAAAAGGAGAGGGGTGTGGTGCATCTTATGAAAGTGTTTTTACAGTATTCCTTACCATACAGGTTAAGATGTCAAACCAAAATCACGACTATTAAATGGATAAAAGTGGGAATCCTGAGCAGAAACTATTACAATGGCTGAATTCACAGATCAGATCTGCTTCATTCTGTGCCATCACTAATTGTTGTTCATAGGGTGCAATGAAGCTTTGGATGAACAAAGCCAAGAACAGGGGTCTTACTTGTATAAGCCAATCATGCACTTTTTGCTGGGTGGCAGACCAAAACCGTGGGAGATGTTTACATTTTCTTCCAGCTCAATTGGAGCCCTGTTTTGGCACAAAATCAGGACATACCTCATTCAGCCAGAAAAATTCACCTTTGGTTTCTGACCCGCCACAGTTCTCCTCATTCCATTTCCTTCCCAAAGCCAAGTTTCAATTAGTGCATTAAAGGGCAAAGGCTCGGGCCCCACATGACAGTGTTTACCTCGGTGTGGAAACCACAGGAGATTGCTGAGCGACCAGGACTGCTAAATAGTTCTTGGGAACTAGTGCAGAAAGAATAATTGAGGAGCAAATGAGGAGTTTGTGTGGAACTCGTTCACACAGGCATACACAAGCCTGCTCTCAGTTGCAATAGCTGAAGTTGTGCCTACTAACAAGTCTCAGCTGAAACCATCAGTTTTATACTTAACAAAGGGTGTTTGTGCAGTGCCAAGGAGTTAAAACAACAGGTTTGAGCTTTTTTTCCCCCATTTTTAGTGTACCGTATGTTTTGTGAAAGCAATCACTTGTAAATCTCGATTATGTAGTGCTGTTTTAAAACATTCCTAAGCTCCATTAAAGAAATCTTTTAATTACATGATCAATTTCTTCCTTTAGTGTGCTTTTTGTGCATGCTACATGCCTTTCTTTCTACCACATTATCTTCATGGGAGGATAAAGAATAGCACTATTTACTCTTCTAGGATTACAGTTTCATAAATAAAACATATAGTGAGAATCATCACGTCTAAATAGGATTAGCATTATTTTTCTACTTTTTTTTAGGTGGATTATTTTTATATAATTTATTCACACCCATCTTTTGTGTAGCAGCAGAACAGCTTTAAGCTTCTAACCCTCTTCTCCCCTTCCCTGGTCTGATGAATATTTTCTTAACACAGAAGTTGCTGAATAAAGCTAGAGGCCAGGTCATCAATGAAACAAGATCTGAACCGGTTTTTTTCTTAACTGGAGATATAAACTTAAAAATCTGTATCTCTCACCCTTTGCTTCTCACCAGAAAACATGTGGGGGGAAGTTCAGGCAGGAAAATGTGCCTTCCCTGAGGATGAATTTCTAGGAGGCGTTTTACAGGCTCTGTCTAGAGGGTGCTGCTGGCGGGGCTCCACACACCCTTGGCTGTGGGGACAGCTGAGCCCCTGGATAAGCAACCCCTGGAAGAGTGTCCTTGCTAGACCTTGGCCCCAGCTGTGTGGACAAATGCTTTAGGGAGTGCCTCTTGAAGCCTTCACCTCATTTTAAATCCAGGCTGGTGGTAATCCGCTAGGGACGCTCCAAGTAGGAATGTCCTCTGAGGATAAGGGCAACAGCTAGCTCCCGTCTCACCAAATCAAACTGAAAAGCCCCAAGGAGCAGGTGCCTCTGCCTTTCACACTGCATGTCACCTCCTGGAAAGGGCATATGGGGCCTCAGGCTCCCCACTGAGCTTTGTGCAAGAACCAGGCTCAAGGGGCCGCTGGAGATGCCTGGAGTTTGCTAAGGTGACACCTGTGAGAGCTGCTTTTGCAAGTATGACACACGAGCAAAAGTACCAGTTTGACTGTTCGGGGGGAAGAGTTTCAGAGAGAGAAATACAGATGCAATTGGGATACTACTGGTTCCAGGGGTGGGTGGCAACTGAGGGAAATCTTGAGGGCACCTGGCAGAAACATGGAGCCATCACTGATAATTTTGTTAGACAGTCTCACTGTGTTCTCAGAGAAGTCTGGGACACATTAGACAAAAACTTCATTAAAATATCCATTAAAATGAGAGAAGGAAACTATTTTGCTTTCTCAACAGCCAGGAGTTTTAAATGAGCTGGTTGAGGACCTCAATATTTCTAGGATGAATTTTAAATAACTATTTAGAGACAGAGGCATCTTCAGCTCTATGCCAATGTTTACAATCAGAAGATGGCATGATTCAGATGCTTTCCACTGCTATTTCTCATTCTGACATTCATTCTGGGTAAAATATTTTAAATAGGATTCAATAATAAAATAGAGGAGAGAATTAACGAGCTTATAATTATTACTTGCTATTTATTAAAGAGCTTAAATGGATGCTTTCATATTTGAAATAGATTGCTAGATAAAGATAGGATAAATTTGGCTAGCATTGGGGGATATAATGTGCTCAGACATCTGGTAAGAGTTTGATTAGGTCTTATGTAATATTTTGATAATAAATAAGACTGCCACAAAATTACTATAGCACATCTTAAAAAATAAGATGGGTGACAAGTCTTCAGTACATATAAGCAGGTAACCATGAGCAAGCATATGTGCTTCCAGAGTGGTCAGCTGGTGGCTGCTTCTTGATCCTTGACTAACTGCCAGAAACCAAAGAAGTTTACAATGGCAGCAGTGTTGGGCTTAAAAGCCAGACAGGACAACGTGGTTCTCTGAATAAACTGAGAATAAGATAAACAATGTAGGTCTTAAACTGAAGTTTATTACCCAAATACATGGTCTGGGTGCAATTTATAATAAAAATGAGGGGAGGAAATCTTCCTGTGTCCCAAAAAGCAGCTTCTCTGTAAAGGATGGGAAGGGTAATTTGAGCTGCTGGGGTAATAAGCTTCTCCTTGACAGGGTAGTGTCTAATGCAGTCCTTGGATGTATAAACAGAAGTATCTCAAATAGCAGTGGAGCGATGATATTTGTGTTTGGCACTGGAGAGAGCACTAATGGAATCTGCATCCAGTTCTGTCATTTGAGAAGGATATTAGCAAACTGAAATGGGTTCAGAGAAGAGTTAGAGAACAATTAAGACTCTGGAAAATACTTATTATGGGCAGAAATAGACCTAGAAGCTAGGGTGTATTTTATAAAAAGAAAGTTAAGGGGTGGCTAATATGCAATCCATGCTTTTGCACAGGAGGACAGCTTTGGTGATGGCTTCCTGCAGCCTTGGAGCCAGAAAAATGGGACTAGAAACATGGCACAGGATTTAACAGTAAGGCTGTCATAAAAGTTATGGTAGAAATCGTAAGACTTTTTTTTTTTTTTTTTTTTACAGCTACACTTTAATGAGAGTCAACACAGGGGAGTGCTGCTCAAGAATCATCCCCATTGACCTTGGGAGCTACAAATCTAAGAAAACTACTGAGAGTATCTTAAACAATAAGTGAGTTAAAATTGCATGATCATCCACAGAGCCCTAAGTATAAGCGCGAGGTCAGAGTCTTACCTAAACCCAAATGCTTTGAATATTGAGAAAGTTGTTTGAGGCTGTTCACAAGTACATAGAAAACAGGCACGTTACAGCACACTGGCTGTCCAGAGACATGTAAGAAAGTCTCCCGTGTTTGAGACTGAAATGAAAAAGGAATCCAATATTGCAAGTGAAAAGGGTTGGTTGGGCAAATAGTGTGTATAGGGCATGGAGCAATAAGAGCAGCAGAGAAGCCAAGTAACTTCCTGCCATGCAAGGAGAAGAGTGGGGTTTTGTACAAACACATGAGGGTGAAATTAATCCTGAACGGAAAATGGATGAGGTAGGGATTTGTGTTAGGCTCAGTTTTTATGCAGGTGTTCCCATTAATGTGAGAGTAAGGGAAACTGCAGATGATGTGAAAGTATAAGTAACTGCCCTGGAGGAAATATAAAAGAAGATACAAAAAATGGCTGTAGAGGATAATAGCAGAGGCACAGAATAACAGTGTGAGATTCAGAGTGAAAATATGCAAATTAACTCATTGAGGCAGAGGAAAAGATGGAATTAATCCAAAGGATGGGAAAGTTGCACAGAGCAGCTATGCTGAAAGATAAGAAATGTGAAAAGATGGAAATACATAGCCAGTTAAATGAGTCTGCAGTGTGATTTGGTAGCTTAAAAGATGGCAGTAGTTCCGGATTTCACATGTTAAAACACAAGCTCAGAGTCTAGACCTGTAGGAGAGTCTGCTGCCAGGCCCCAAGCACAGCATGAGGTGAAGATGTCATCCTAATATTATTTTTTCTTGGAAAGAAAAATACCATGCTGTGAGTTGAAATACCAATAATACAAGGCAATTTTGGAGTCACTGAAATTAGTTCAAGTAGGATCCAGATATGGGTCAAAGTATATTTGGATCAGAATTTAGCTGAGGTATTTTGATATTTGACAGGCTCTAGCCAAACTCCCATTTGCTCATTGAAAAGTGATGCCGATTGGATTGAGGCATGCTGCCCAGGAAGCTACAGGCTGAAACTTGGAGAAGATTAGTTCTGAAACTGATCTGGAAATCTGGGTCTTCCTTGGTTGTCAGACAGGGGATTTCCCTAGAAAACTTCTAACAACATTTTCACCATCATAGATACAGCACTTGTACAACTGTACCATAAAGAAAAATGTTCCAGAGTCAAGGAGATGGATTAGATGACCCACTGGGTTTTTCTCTACCTTTATGATGACTTTATGAAAGCACTTTGTCAGATCTTCACTAACTACTGTGTACTTAGCTCTGATCTGTCCTGTCAGACTACCATTTGGCAAGTTAGATTTAGCTATAAATTCCAGCCTGTATCTCTCTGAAATCTAAAAATAGAATAGTTGAGAATGTATGGGCTGAATTATGGATCAAATGTGTCACTGCAGAAACCAAGGACAAAATGTATGACATTAAACTGATGTAAAAGAAAAACTCTTTACTTGACTATTTCTGTACTCATGGAGTACATTTTTCATGCACAGAGCTCTGTGAAGACATTAGCTAATTAATCCTCACAGGATGTCAGGGGACCATTACTCACACTTCCATTTTTTAGGCAGAAGAGAAAGTTAGAGAATCTTTTCATCTTACAACTGGAATCAGGAATATAAATATCTTCCCCATTGCCCCATACTGAAGTTCCCAGTCCATACTGCCACCTAATGCCTGTCTAATACATGTGAGAAAATGCAGCTTTGAAAAAACAAATTAAGTTGATATTTTCAAACTACTCACAATGTTTAATAATTAAAAAAATGATATGATACATAAATTGACTTGAGGGAAAAGCAGGAGAATGTGTGATACGAGGTTGATGGTAACTGAACAGAGCAGCATTGTTTCCTCCTGTGAGAGGCTGCAGGCAGACTTCCTGTGCTGGTTTGGTACAAACGTGATCCGTAGCAGCACAGGCACAGTTTCTGAACATCACTAATGTGTCACTCTGATAACTCCTGGCTGGGGCCAGCAGTGACTGGAAGAAATTTCCTCATCACTTAGGGGGCTTCAGGATTGATATTCCACACCTTTGCTGAGGCAAGCATTGGTGTAGGAGCTCCACCCTTCTGGTAGAGGGGGAAACTAGGCCAGCCTGTGATTGCAAGTCTTCTCAGAGACCTCAGGAGCCCAGGAATCCCAAGCCGTCATTTGTGATTACAGCAGCAGCTCTGCCCTACATACTGATGAGGCCAAAACTTGTCATGGGACCACAATGCCAAATAGCTGCTCCCTCCATAGCAGTAACTTCTACCGCATCATCGGTCACAATTTCATCAGTTTTCAGATCTGCCACAAACAGTTACAGTAGCTATTATTCACAGCTCCATCCCTAGCAGGGCAATATTCATAGCCACACAGGCCTCTGTGTGCTGCCCCTGGATTGTTTGCAGCTGCTGAGGCACACACAGACACGTCCGCGCTGGCGCTGGACCAGGGGCACACCGTCTAGGCAGCCATCGACTGCGAGGTGCAGGTGTCCTTAAAACAGAAAGAGGTGGCACACTTGTTGCACCCAGTTAACATTCCTGATGTACCTACACTCTAGACTTGCTAGCAAAACATGCTTGAAACAGCAGCATGCAATTAGCCATTGCCCAGAGGCAGTATAAAGGAATTGTAATTATTTTCTCTCAAATTCTCTAATAGAATATTCCATTAACAGTAATATTTGCATGGTCTTGCTACTCATTGAGCAATTTTCCTGTAACTATTAGGTTTAGTACTGGTTTAATAAACCCTGATATTTTATTGTCCCAGCAGTGCTGACAGCATTGCCACTGGTAGAAAATAACACGGGAGAATGAACTTATATTGTCATCTTGTTGCCATTGTTATAGAGGTGAAATTCTGTTTTGCTGTGGTTGAATAACCTTTAAATTGGGGAAAAAATCAGGCCTATACAAGTACTCTGCGTTTTGATATACAATATGCTGAACGTAGGAGATTGCTGGCAAGCAAGGGAAGCATTCACAGTGAAAGCCAAGCTTTTCCATTGGAGAACATTTCTGTCTTTCTGACCATCATTCAGAAATTCCTTATTAATAAAATAATGACTTGTCCAAAGCTACAAAGCTATGCACAGAAATGTAAATCTCTGCCTTTGAGGACTGGGAGATTACACAGTTCGGTTTTGTCCTAATTCAAGTGGAAAAACAAAATGTTTTGAGTCCTTTATATCAGGACGTGAAGGCATTCTTACTCTTGATTATGTTGACTGCATAGAAGACATTGTTAGAGACTTCAGTTCTAAAAGTATCTGAAATTTTTGCCTGCCAGGGATCTGTACACCAGGCAGACTAGCTTACCTGGCATCTTTTCCTTTTGAAGAGAGCTGCCAGCTGACTGGGAAATGGGACAGGCAAGAAACCTGCTGAAGAGACCTTGTTTGTTTTCTTTCTTTCTACATTTCACTGGCACAGACACACATTTGCAAAGCATTTCAGGTTCAGTTAATTCAGCAACTTGTAGTGAAAAGAGAGTTTTCTCTGTTCTACCCTCCCCACAGTGGTTCTAATCTTACCAGAAGATGGCTAAAATTACTGAGTATTAACTTTCATTAGAAACTGTCAAAGAGAAAAATTCATAGCCTAATTTTTAAAAGGTAATGACTGCAAACTTTCCCACTGGAGTGCACATACTTGAAGAAATTAGGTTATTTTCCTGTTTCCGTATCTTTCAAAATAGGCCAAATTCAGCTCGGGAGGAAGTAATTGTATTTATTACAGGAGAACTCAAGTTTTCAGGGAAGTCAATGGTTTTTTTTCTGGGAAAACTTCTGTTGTTGTTATTGGTGGTGGTGATGGTGTTGTTTCTGTTAATTCTGTATGGCAGTCCAACTATGCTATGTAATGTAAAAGAGAAAATACCCCCTACCCCAAAGAAGGTAGATCCCAGGAAGACAAGAGCAAAGCAAGGAAAAGAAAGAAAGGAGAGAAGGAAATTGCAGTTTCCCTACAGGATCACATGTATAGGCCTTATTGTTTCTTATCAGTCATCTTCTAACTTTCCCCCACTGCCACTCAAGTTTAAAAAGCAAATGTTTTTGATAGCACCCACCCCATCTCTGAGTACCACAGCGTCAGTGCTCTGTGCCGGGTTTCCAAGTGCATTCCCAAGCAGCCAATTAAAGCAAACAAGATAGGTACCAAAGGAAAAAATAAATATTCGTCAGCTGCCACCTCATTATGGAAAGCAAGAGCCTGTCTCCTGTCAGAATCACTGGAAGGTTTTTGCAAATGCATAAGTGCATAAATTGTGTCTGGGAGATTGCAGCTACCATTGCTCCCAGAGAAGTGAATCTTGTTAGCTTGCTTTTTAGATGTAATAATTAAAGGCATAAGTAAGGATTGTGCAAAATTCAGACATACTGAATCTAGAACATGGACTTTTGCAATATTAATTCTCCACGTTTCTTGGCAGATATTCTCCTTTGCCAAACACTTCCATTCTGCTGTTTACTAGACATGGGACAGGCTGAATTCAGGAAGAAGCAAAATCCTGGTTTTGCCTAAGAGTGCAGACACAATTTCTTGCCTGCGCAGCCATGTACATGTAGTAGCCACTCAAATGCTGAGACTTAGTACGTCAAGAAACACAAAATTGTCCTTCAGAAGAATAATATCTTAAGCCTATGAGGCAGCAGACATCAATTAGAGTATTTATCACAGATCAGCCATAATTAGCATAAGAGGCACACTCCAGGCTTGAGTATTTTATCACCAAAGTTATGTGGATACTGTATTTGTATAACAGGAACGCTATGCTTTTTGTTTTGTTTTGTTGTTGTTGCCAAAACTGGCATATTACAGTGTTATTTGTACTGAAAGGGCAACTGTGGGGAGTAAACCTCCCCTCTTCCCTTTCAGCAGATGGTGGGACAGAGGACATTTTGGACTGTGATTTCTACCTTCAATTGCTACTCTTCTGTCCTTAGAGGTAAGTTACAGAGAATGTGTATTTCTGAGCCTGATAAAAGAAGCTGAGACCAAAGGGTTGATCTTTTTCTTCTTAGTGACATTGCTGTAAGTAACTAAACTACTTGGGAATGCAAAGATAATGAATACAGAAAATGCATTGGAAATGTTACCAGAATACCTTAATGAAATTAAAATTTTAAAAAAGCATTTCAGTAACACACTGATTGTCCCTTACAAAGTCACATGTAGTTAGTGCACAGTGCAAAGTACAGGAGGAGGAAGGGCCTACCACACTGACCAGCTGCCATTAAGTAGTAAGACCTGATGACTGAAGGTTTTGTCTTTGACCTCACCTTTGATGAGCCTTTATATTCTCTATGAAGATACTTGTGAAACTTTAGGTTTCTCAGGTCATTTTAGGTGACAACAGGAGGGAAAATCTTGCCATTGTAAGTTGTTGATTTAAATATAATCCCAATTGCTAGTGGCCAGAATTCATCACTGTGTGACAGCTGCTTGCTGGCACACATGGCCACTGCTGGCACCCAGGCTCTGGTGAGATAAATGTCTGGGTCCCAGAGATCACCATGACTGGCTTTACTTGCATTCGCAAGGAAGGGTTGTAGCTGGAAATTTATCTGCATTTCCACTTCTGGAGGCCAGCATGATCATGCATACTGCTTTTGATATTTCTTTCTGGAGGCAGATGATTTACCTTCAGTCCTATCTGAGGCTCTCAAAGACACCTTACTGCCTTGCTGAAAGGGAATGGCTCATGCAGTAGAAAAGCATGTTTTCCCACACACCCTTTTCACTCTCTGATTCCACATAAACATAACCCTTACAGACTGAGCACCCCATAACAATGCAGTAGGAGTAAAACAGTACCTCAACTCTGTCAGTTCCCAGGTGTGTTCACGTAGCTCTTAAAAGCCTGGCACCTTCGGCAGTAAAACCCTGCTTTGTAAAATCTGAGTTGCTGTTTTTCTGGCAGAGCTGAGAAAGTTGTTGGCATCTGAGCTGTACAGAACACCTTATTGTTCTGCTTGTCAGCTACGATGCCGGGATCATCGCCTGCACGCTTCAGTGCACACCTCACAAATTAGAGCTGTACCTGTATGTGGGTTCACTTAGGTTCGTTTGCGTACAGGGGAGCTGAGGTATTTCAGTGCTGGCTCTGGCAGTGCCTATTCCCAACACTCTGACGTGAAAAGAAAGAATAAAAGGACTCCTTTTCACAAGAGAGAGCAGAAAAAGCAGAAAGGAAACCTACAGTGACACTGGTCAGTGCTTCCCATTGTATCTTCTATAGTGCAGGCTGAAAGATCCAGGGTAGTAGCAGGGGCCTGAGATGTGCACAGGCAACTGGGAAAGCGGGAAAGGAGCACCAGTGACATCGTGGGGAACCCAGGCCAGACCTTTAGGGCCAGAGGGAGGTTGGGAATAGATGCAATAAGCTTGAAGCTGATTTATAATGTCTGGTTTTTTTCTTCCTTCCCCCATTCCCCCATCAAATTAAAAAATGGGACAACAAATTAATATTTCTCTAGTTTTCTGGTAACTGAGGCCTTTAATTTTACTCATAAGCTAAAAAAGCAATTAAAAAAACCCTTTTCAGAAAGAAAATTTGAACCTTTAGGTTTCAAAGGCGTTGACATGAAATTTTGGCTTATCCTAAAATATGTTATCGGGGCAGAGAGAAACATAGGATCCAATCTAATTCAGCTGAATTCACGTGTGATCACTTGAGACTGAATTGTCTATTACATTTAGCTGCATCTGCTAACAAAGTCTAATCCAGTCTTGCTTTTTCTTTTTTGTTTAATAATTAAAGTTTGTGGTACAACTATGCTCATGCTGTAACCTAGACAGTTCCCACATGTGGATGTCTGGCTGTAATGCAATTTCTAATAAATTTGGACCCCTCTTTATTTTTTATTTCTCACTATTTAAATGAAAATAATTTCTGATCTGAAATAGTTTTAGATGTTGAAGAAAAGGTGCTATAAAAATGACAGATTGCATGTTTGAAGATTTGATTTCAGTAAATACATGTGGATTTGGACAAATTAAACAAATCTTGCCAGAAGATCTGTGAAATATTTTTATCTAGGTGGTGAGAGACGCTTATAATTTATAGAGTAGGATTTGCCCTTAAAATGTCTTCTGCAGTTAAGGTCCTTATGTCACCTGTCCCGGTTTGAGACACCTGTACTTATGAAATATTTGAATAAAGGAGATATCAACCAGTTCCTTAATATCTGACTGAGGTGACCATTTGTCAGCCGGGCTCTGAAAATGTGAAGATAGTGAAGAAAGAGGTGTTGGAGCAAGGAGGTGATTATTATGGCCAGCAGGAGGACAGGGGCTACAGATGTGCTATAAAAGCCTGAAACATGCATTTTCATCATCAAGCTTGTACTTTGATTCAGTCTTCCCTGTAGCTTGAGCTACAACACAGCTTTTTGCAGAGAGAATTTGTTCTGTTAGAAAAAGAGGGTGGTGACCTTCCAGGCTGGAATTACAGATGAATGCCTTTGGAAAGGCATCAGGAAAATTGTCCTTAGTTTCAGCTGTCAAAAATAAAAGGCCTGTTTATGTCAGTCATGATACACATAGGCACACACAGTTCTGAATTAATCTCTGGTCCTACTTCCGTGTTACAAACAGGTTATAGTGTACAAAATGCTATTTTGTTGCATGTTACATTGAATTTTCAAAATACCTAGGAGGTATTTTACATTGAAGGTAATGTTGTTTACCATACACCTTTAATAATGTGCATGGTAAAGAAAGGTGCATAGTAGTTTAAAACACAGACATAAAAAAGAAATTTATTTTTTCATTATTTCCATACAAAAAAAATCAGTGGTGACAAAGTTGAATGAATATAATTATCTAACACTCTCCCAAAAATAATTCCCCTTCTACTTCAGTTTCCTTTCTCTCCGCTCTTCGTAGACCCTCAGTAGTTTTTGTCCCTGCTATTCTTCTTCTAGTTCAAAGCATGGCTTCCCTGCAGCGAAAACAGATGAAAGGAGTTCTGCCATTGATTTCAAAAGGGACTTGATTTGACTCCAGATCGTCTTCCTGGCCATCACAATAAAAGAGTAAGAGCTGAAACACAAAGTCTAGGAGCTTTTATGGAAATTCAGGGCTTTATTCTGAATGCACTCAGGTGCAGCATTTCACAGGAAATTTCCAAAGGTTCAACCAGATGATAGAAATCAAAAGTACAGTCTCACAGCCAGTCTGACCACTTTGCCTGAGTCTGAAAATCATGAGGATCTCCTTTGAGCAGTGCTGATCCCAACAAGTGCATTGGGCCTTTGAGGTTAAATGTAGCCCGCATGAAAGGCAGTCATTAATGTCACTAGAGTTATAGCAAGGATGTATTTATGCTGAGAAAAATCTGTGGTGTAAAAGTACAAAATGCCAAGCTCAGTTGAAAGGTTTTGGGGCATGTGTGTGCAGATGGGTAGAAAGATGTGATTTCTTTCTGCTCTGTTTGGTATTTGTTTTTTTATTTACTAAATTTTTGGAGTAGTAATTTATTCTATGCAGCATGTAGTGCTATTTGTCATCTTTATCCGCTCAACTACTCCAAAATCGAGGCTTACTAGTTTTGGGTGACATGTTTCAGGTCACTAAATCGGGAAACGAAATGAAACTGGAAAGCCTGTAGAAGTAAACCACCAGGAAAAACTCCCAAAGAACTGATATTATCAGAGAACTGAAGAACAAATATGGAAAAAATATGCCTGTGTTTCCTATTTATCTGAGCAGAACTGTTACTGTGGCCTACATAAGCTGTGGACAGGACAAGGTCTGTTTGTCCAGACCACAACATGGACACTTTCTTCAGGGTTCCTGAGGGGATACTTGAACCTGTCCACAGCAACTCAGTCTGGGAGCTTTCATTTATAGATGCCAGAATGCCAGTAGTATGGTAGGGTTTTCTAGTTTTGCTCTGTAATTGGATCGAAATCTCTCCCATCACTATGCAGAGACCGTAGAAATTGTGTGTGTGCATGAATATTTGCTTTTTTTTCTCCCTACCAAGGAATCTCCCCTCAAAAATGCCTAACTATTCTAAGGTAAATTCAAGATGAACCCACAACCCTTCTTGAATGTGAGAGAAGAAACTATTCCCAAAATGCAGATCACTGGTGTCAATTAAGGCATCTCAGAAAAAGTAAGTAAGTCAGTTACACAAATTTTATTATTCACTGATCTCTCAGGGGTCTTTGCAAAACCATTTAATGAAAACACGATTTGGGATGTTTGCACTGGCTGTGGAGATGATATAGACTCCTTCTCTACATTGCTGTCGGGAGAGGAAAAAGCTGTGATGGAATTCACAGTAGATTTGAACCAGCTGATGTCAACTGTCCTACCTTCACTGACTTCCACACAGCTAAAGTGGTTGACCCTCAGTAAAAATCTGCCACAGTAATTCTGGTCCTTCCCAGAATCTGTCTCTTATTTGCAAATGAGATTCATGAAGTACCTTCATCCATCTTGTGCCCTTCTTCCTATCTAATATTTTCCAGAGTAAGACATCCTTCAGTAGAATACATTTCACTAGGTTAATTCCCCTAAGGTTTATAAATAATAAGTTGCATAAGCACAGCATCTTATTTGCTGTATCTGCTTCATTTAGCTCCATAAGAGTTGTACTACCCTGCATGGAAACAGCAGGAAATAGCCTGCAAGTACCTAACAATACAGCACAAAAGATGGTACTGAGTAATGAACTCAGCACAGCAGACATCAAGTGAAGCTGTGACAAGAGCCTCTCACAGACCACAGCTTAGAGAGCCAACCTCCAAATTACCTCTCCGTGCAAGAGTCTTGATTCTCCCTGCCAAACAGAGGAGGAAGCAACACTAAAAGCTAGTTCAGCAGCTGGACCCCCTTATCAGGGTTTCTCAGTCCTAAGGCTGGTGCTCGCCATCCCTCTATTCAGTGGTTGGCACTGGGGAAGAAAGCCTGCTAACAGGCTGGAAATTGCTGTATAGACTGCAGGAATTAATTAAACTCCCACTGGAGCAGAGAGGAACCAATGGTGAGAACTCTTGTGCTCTGCACCTAAAGTTTACCTGGGAGCACAACACCAGAGCTCAGGTGCCTGGCCCTAGGGTTTATTCAGCATCTGTCCCAAACCCAACAGCCGACACCATTGCAACCAAGAGAGCCTTAAAATCAGCGGGGGAGAACTGCTACTGGCCCCATCCCTTCAATCAGCAGCTGCCTGGAGAAGCCCTCAGGGGCATACACTGCTGGGAAGGGGGCTGTGGAGGGCTTACTTGGATTTTAGTGCTGACTGGCCCCTTTGCCCAAGCCCAGTTTGGGGTCTGGTCGTTACCCAGCAGTGTCCAAAATGCAGGCTCCAGCAGAGGGCACAGCCACCCAGCAGAATCGAAGAGCTGGGTCAGCGGCAGAGGCAGCAATAGCAGCAGGATGTTCCTAGGAGCAGAGATCACACAATCACAGAATCTGCTGAGCTGGAAGAGACTCACTAGGATCCTCGAGACCAACTCCCAACCCTGCACAGGGCCATCCCCTAGAGTAACACCATGTGCTCGAGAGCACTCTCCAAACGCTTCTTGAACTCTGTCAGACTTGGTGCTGTGACCACTTCCCTGGGGAGCCTGCTCTAGTGCCCAGCCACACTGTGGGTGAAGAACCTTTTCCTAATATCCAGCCTAAACCTCCCCTGACACAACTTCAGGCCATTCCCTCAGGTCCTGGCACTGCTCACCACAAAGAAGAGATCAGTGCCTGCCTCTCCTCTTCCCCTCACAAGGAAGTTGTAGACGGCAATGAGGTCTCCCTTCAGTCTCCTCCAGGCTGAACAGACCAAGTGACCTCAGCTGCTTCTCCTAAGGCTTCTCCTGAAGGCCCCTCCCCATCTTCATTGCCCTCCTCTGGGCACTCTCTAACAACTTAATGTTTTTTTTATACTGCGGCACCCAGAGCTGCCCCCAGCACTCGAGGTGAGGCTGCCCCAGTGCAGAGCAGAGCAGGACAATGCCCTCCCTTGCCTGGCTGGCGATGCTGTGCCTGATGCCCCCCAGGACAGGGTTGGCCTCCTGGCTGCCAGGGCACAGTGACTCATGTTCAGCTTGCCATCACCAGGACCCCCAGCTCCCTTTCTGCAGTGCTGCTCTCCAGCTTCTTGTTCCCCAGTCTGTATGTATATCCCGAGCGCTGAATCCAGCACTTTCCCTTGTTGAACTTCACATGTTTGGTGATGTCTCAACACTCAGCAGAAGTGGCTCCTGCTGACCCCAGATGCATCCTAATAGGAGATGAGGTCCTCTTTTGAAAACACTCTGATCCCTGCCACTTTCAAGGGAGGCACAGCATCTGCTTTTAGCACCAGAGCACATGAGCACCTGGTCTGGGCAGGTGAAAGGAAGGAAGCACAGTCAGAACATTGTGCTTTTTTTTTTTTAATGTTATGTTTGATCTTATTTTGGATATGTACATCAGGCAGGCTTCCTGAGCTGGCAGCTGAGGTTTTACCATTTGTTCCCACTAAACTCAGGTACTAGACTCAGGGATAACTGATGCAAGGTCAGGATTTATGACTGACGTGAGAATTTGGCCCTCGTTCTCTATTTGTGAAAACCTTCCACTAACTTGGGAGTTACCTGGTTAGCAAGGTGGTTGCCTTGCAAGAAACAGAAAACCCACCAGCTCTACCCTGTAACCAGCTTTTCTGCCTAGCTCAACACTGAGCCATGGGCCTGAGGTGAAGTGGGGCATGGAGGCCCTGCCTCTCCAACCTGGGACAGGTCTGCTTCCTTTCCCCTCTCTTAGCCTGTGCAGAGGAGAAAAAAAACAGAGGGAGGGCATTCCTCCTTTTCAGCCAACATGTGCATAAGTCCTTCAGGGAGTTACAAATCAGGACATGTGCCTTCCTTGTGTGAGGGAGAGCTCAGGGACCCCTTCTTCCTGTGAGGCCTCCAGTGATGTTCATTTTAGCTCTGTGTTTTCCCCAGTCAGGGCTCTCCCTTTGCGGCATGACTAAAAGCACACTTGAGTTTTCTGTTTGTCTCAGTAGAGCATCATGGCAAGTGCAATTGTCATATTATGCAACATGACAACAATTACCACCTAGCTAAAGCACTAAGGCATCCAGGTCTGTCTTCACTGATGACCACAAATCACAGAGAATATTTACTATGAACAGTATGAATAGGTATCTTTTAATTATGTGGACATTGTATGTAACAGATAAGCAACATAACAATTATGCTTTGTGTGTAACAAAACACTTTCTTTCTAAGGTTCTCCCTACCTATAATAGTCAATAATGAATTTAGTCTTCTGTATCAGCTGTGATGGGAGAGTTTTGCTCTTTAGAGAGAAAATGAAACAGAGCAGTGACTTGTCAGAAGCATCTTGGAAGCTCTGCCATTGCCCCATTTAGGCTTAATGAATAAAACCCTTTAAGTTCACAGTTTTGGAGTATAACCATAAACTGTGTTTGTGCATGCTTGCTTCTGGGGCCCAACAAATATTCTGTTGATTCCTGTAATGAAGAATCAGCACTTTGACCTTCAGAGACCATGCCATGACACAAGTTATACACATAAGAAGCAAGTGATGAAATTTCCTGTCTTCTGGGTGTTGATTTGAACAGATGAGGGGCTCAGATAGGAAATACATTGATTTGCTGTCCTTCCTAAGGAAGCTAGTGAGGAGGCCCATATGGAAATGGAAAGAATTTTCCTCTGGTCAGTTCCTCATGATGATCAATGCTAATATCTGACCTATGCATATTCAAACCTTCATCCAATAATCATATAAGCATGTTGAAAAATTTATCTCTTTTCTTTGGATTGTCCTGGAAAAGAGAGAGAGAAATGACTGGAAAAAGGATCTTGGGATGAAGGACAGTGGTATATTTCTGTATCTTCCTATGGGAAGGCAATTCTTATCCCTGGAAAGATCTCTCCCTATAGCTGTACTTTAAAAAAGGCTGAAAAAAGCTCCCATAGTTCCAGATTTTATCACCCTTTCTTCATGTTCAATATTACTTATACTGTTACATTAATGTCCTACCTTATGTGACAACTCATGTACAGCCCTGATACCAGAACTTTGAAACCCCTCATTTCCAATTGGGAGCAAAACTTTAAACAGAGCCCTCTCCCACACTGAGCACAAGTTAACTAAGCTGAGCAAACCTGAACCTACCCCTTTCTGATCAGAATAGTTAGCCCAAGGCTAATCTATTTCAAGCACTCTACTTCTCTGAGCAAGAAGTTGCTTCTGCTGTAAGCTTTCAATGCTTATTCAAGGCTCATCCTTGGACAACACCTGGCTGTAGCAATATGCATTTCCCAGTTTACAGATTGGTAGATAGATGACCACTGAAGCAGTAAAACAAGATTAAAACAAGCAGATAGCTGAAACTGAGAAACAACCTGTCTGCTCAGTAATATATAAAACCCAGAGAACTGACATGTGACACTTTAGCACCCTTGCCATACCCAGCAGGTGGTCTTTCTTCCCTGCCCGCCCTACAGCCCCTGAAGGTGTTTCAAGAGCTGGCCACTACAGCTTGCTGGCTCGCTTGGCTCTTTTGAGAGAGTGGAAGGGTGCCTCCCAGTTCCAGCTGCACCACCAAGCACACTACTCACCCCTTCTATGAGCCAGGCCTGACCTTTCAGGCAACCCAACACGGTTCACTGCACAAGCTAGTTACCTTTTTTTTAGATGAATTACCCACCCACTGAAGTGAGCTGCATAAGCTGATGGAGAGGCCAGGGGAATGCCAGGGGCGCAGAAGAGGGGGGAATGCATGACCAATGGGAGAGCAAGGAGCAGAAACTCCCCTTCTGTGGCAACCAGGGTGGCTCAGCCCTTCCACCCAGGCAGTCTCTTCCTGCCAGTGTGGCAATCAGATGGAGTGCAGAGAGCAAGATGACCTGTTATTTTGGAACACTCCCCAAATAGCATTCATCCTCCTAACGACTGGCATTCCTGTGGCTCTTCTGTTGGAATGCAAACAGCTCGAGGCACATAGGCATGGTTATGTACCCAACTGCAGGTGACTGCTTCCACGGGTAGGTAGGCCAGGGTATCCAGCACTTTTCTGGGGCTGGTACATAGGACATGGGATTTAGGGGAACAGCTGCTGGAGGCCAAGAAGAATACTGGAGGACATCTCAAACAGCAGTACCAGACACCCATCTCTCTGAAAATGAGTTCAGACTGAAGCAACTGATATTAAGGGTCCTCAGCCATGACATAACATAGCTCCAGCTACACTGATGAAACTGCTGGGATATGGGATAATCCAATGCTTGAGTTGCAGGGGCAGAGCTTGCCCACAGCCTTCCCCACACCTCTGAAATAGTGACAGCAGATTTAACATACAGCTGGCTACGAAAACTTACCCTTGACCCCACCAACTTTCTACAAAAACCCTTGTAGTTTTATTACCATCATAATTTGTTCTTTCTTCATGTATTCAATCTAATTCTATCATACCACTTTTTTATGCCAACGAAAAGCACTTATGAAGCCAAAAATTGCATGTACAGAGGATGTTCAAAGACATGCTTAAAAATTAAAAGTAGCCCTTTTAAAAAAGCTTATCTGTGCAGCTGTGCAACTGTTTCTATAAAATATTTCTTTCTTGTACTTTAAAGTGCACGCATCACTAAAATGCAACGTAAAGTTCTTTATCTACTATTTTTGCACAGATTCCAGATGGCACAGAGCAAGTGACTGCTATTGAGAACTAAAGGTTTTAAAGGAGGTGACTATAAAGATTTCTTCATCTTTTGCACCCCCTTCCTCATTGACTGCAGGGTTTAGCCCAACTGATGAAGTGAAAGACCAAGAGAAAAGCTCGGCAATCATTTCCCATTTTCAGTCTTGAAGAATCAGCCTAATCATTATCTGAGGCACAGTTACTTTTTTGACAAATCCCTAAAAGTGAATACAATCAAATATTTGTACGGTTAAATGTCTCATTATTACCTGGAAAAGCAAGACCTTCTTTTTCCTCTTTCTAATCAGTAAGCCTTTGTGCATACCTGTATGATCTCGTCAGCAGCAGGAAGATTATGCAGCATAACTATGACTTAGTCCTGTCTTTCATTTTAATAATCTCTACATGGCACTTGTGTAGCACATTCACATTTGATCTAATAACAGTAGTAACTAATCATGACCCTAACAGTTAAGCAATAATTAACAGGAATTAATCCTGTTCCTGCTGTGAAGGAGCCCAAGTGATAATTTCCATCTTCAAATAGGCAGCAAGTGGGCACCATTTCCAAATCCCATTGCTGAATCCATTACCTCAGATGGTAAGTGTGCCACCGCATCCAGTCCCTGCTGAGACCAGGAGGTCTTTCCAGAGGCACTGCAAGATACAGCACAAAACCCTGCAGCAGAACCGCAATCTGTTTGTACTGCAAGCTGGAACAGTTGGGATAGAGCCTGTAAGCCATTTGGCAATGCCACTGTTGCATTATCAGGGGTTTTTTACAGAAGGGAGGGAACTGATTTGTTCAGGAGCGATAGCGGCATCAGTTGTGCTGGCTCTGAAAGCAGTTAAACCTGCACAGAGCAGAAGCAGGTAAAGAGTCCAGGCCTGCTTGATGACACTTTCCTAATCACAGCTGGCAGGCAATCTCACTGCTAGAGGGTGAAATCATGAAGAAAAAAACCCAGCCACAAGATTTTCAGGGTGCCTAGTATTTTGTTCTGCGGCCACTTTATCAAAGCACCTGTCAGCTTTTTGCTCACTTTCCAAGATCATGAAATACGCAGAAACAGGCTTTCAAGAAATCCAAACCTTAAGAAAGCATGTACAGTTAAGTTGAAGTACACACACTTGATGCTATGTTTGTATCTTTCCACTCATCACCCAAAATATATGTATACCTACCCAGACACCTGTAGGAACAGCACTAGGCATATGAAGCCATGTTTTCTGCTTCTGCGTCTCTTTAGTATTGTAATGTAAAATTAAAATAATCTTTAGAATGTGATTGCACAGATTAAAGATTTACTTCAACCATATTTTCCATTTTTTAACTTCATTCAATTAAAAAGTAATACATAGGGATGTCAAGAAAATATATGGATTAACATCTAATACCGTAAGTCAGTTCCTATTCCAATCTCTGCCACAGACCTTTATCATGACCTCAGCGTGCAAACAGGCAGTTCAGCACAGGCATACAGTTCCAAAATGATGTGCCCATATTTGAACTTTTTTGCCTTTTGCTTCTGCATCTTGCCTCCTTGCCTTACAAAACAGATTCTTTTTGTTGAGCTCTGAGCAATGAAAGTAAATTTATTTTCTCTCACAGTTACTGATATCATCCTACCCAAGGTTGTAGGGAAGGAAGGAGGCTGTTGGTGTTGTGCTTTGTCCAGCTTGTAGGGATGAAGCACTCCACAGGTCTGCAGATGTACTGGCAGATAATGCAGAAAAAGACTTGTGTCTTTTGCTTATGAGTGAAAACCATCTGGTATATGCTTAGAACTGCTACTAGTGTGTGCAAAGATAGCAAATACAAATTCAATGATTTATAAGGAAATGGCTGTAATGAGGGAGGTCTTGCCGTTGGATTGTGCTTTATATACAAGATGTCATGTGATCCAAACCCACAGATATTTCCCGCTTCTTGCCACAAGCCACAGCCTAGAACTTCAGCACAAATTGAAGAATGCCTCTGGTTCTTATGGCTGTGAAGGAAATACTGAGAGGGGCTGAGGAGGTGAACCACGTGAAGACAAAGATAAAATTACCCCACTTACAACAGTAAGCTTTTATCGAGCCAATCTAAACCATAGCCCTGAAAATGAGGAGAGGCAGATTTCCATCGGAGTTACCTACAAGGGCTGCACCCTGGAGCTGCTGCCCAGCCCCAGCGTGCACTCTGCAGCTTGCTCCTGCCCATTGTCTTCTCTGTGGTAACTGGCATGAACTGTACTAAAAATATTTCAGAAGAGCTCGGATCTAAGTGGTTTCAGAGCACACAGGTGATTTCCAAGCACGTGATTAAGCTGAAGTCCCCAGGTACTGTAGCATGACACAAGGGAGTACATTGAGACATAGGCTATTTTACAGACCTTCAGGATGACACAATAATCCTGCTTTAAATTTCCTTGTAACATTCTAATTCAGATTAGTGTTTACTTTTAATTTATTATGTACTAACACTTCCTGTGTACAACAGTTGATTCATAGGGTTTGCTTAGACACAGCATGGCATCCATTCAAGAAGCTTCCCAACTGCCTATGGTTGAGACCAGGAGTAATGCAGTGGCACAAACAAGTTGCAGGCCTGAGTTGCCAGGTAGCCTTGGGCTGGCGATAAACATCCTTTGGTCATTTTTTGTTCATTGCCTGGCACTTGATGAAATCTTTCTCTTTGTTAGGACCATTCATTCTTGATACTAACTCTCATTACCTTATCCAAGAGCATCACTGAATTGTTTCTAGATTATGGGGTATATAGAAGAACCCAGTTTTTCATGGCTTCCATTACTGCATGTTGCTTTTGTTTCAAGTATGGGAAAATCAAAGACAGAGAGATTAAATCCTTTGATGCATTAATTGATACAGCTGGAAATAAGCTCTCAAGCACACAGGCCTCCTTCAAGTCTTTGTGTGTTTTAGTAATAGATGTTATGTTTAAATCACAATGTCAGCTCTCATTGCCACTTACTATACCTTATGTTGACTTGTCAGCAGTATAGCATCTCATTTCCCAGCAGCTGCTAAGAGTTTAGTTGGGACCTAGCTATACATCAGCAAGACAAACTATTCAAAATTACTTTTTACAGCAATAGAAGCCTAATGGTTTTTGCAATAAATTAACACTGTGACACAGAGAGAAAAGTATTTGCTTAGTAACAGAAATTATAATGGTACAGTGCCCAACTTGATTAGAGAGTTATCTGTAAATCCTGAATGAAGCTGCTTGCATTATTCAACCAAAGGGTCTTTGGTAAACAGAAATGGTATAAACATATATCTGGCAGAAAATGTATCATTTACATGCTACACCTTCTACACAGCCTTAGGAGACATGCTAAATAAAGGGAATAAAAAGTAATGCTCAATAACGATCCACTTACTGAATGAGATGGGCACCCCATAAAAAACCACAACAACATAGAACAAGCCCAGAGGGACTAACATTGTACTCCCTGTCTCTGGAGACCACATTATTCTCCCCACATCCTGTCTCCTGAGAGGCATTTCCTACTTTCACTTCAAGTTTGTGCTTTTATGTGAGAACTGATTAAATTACTTCAAAAATGGTTACATCAAAGTTACTTCCCCTTAAAATAGACTATATGTTTTAGTTTACTGTTCTTGACTGCAATCAATATCATCAACTAGAAGCAGGTCTTACAAACTCCTCAAGGCCAAGAAGGTTTTATATGTTCTTCCATTGTTCACGCAGATTTTCCAAGTGACACCAAGCTTCAGTATTAACTTGTAGATCGTCACATGCTAGAGGAATTTTTCAGGTAGAGCAGGACAGGAAAGGAAGTAAGATTCACTGCGGATTGTTTAACCTATGCAGAAGTCCTGTGAGATACAGAAAAGTCAGAAAATTCTTCAGAGAGTTATTGAGACTCATATGAATCCCAGTAGGATTTCCAGGCTGTTAATGTATTTCCTGAAACTGTTACAGTAGATTTTCAAGTGTTGCTGTGACTTAACCCCTAGCTGATGTCTTCCATTCTGGAATGAAGGCTGAATGCCGCATGGATGTTTTGCATGTCTGGCTGGCAGCTGAGCTTCCAGGTAGACTGAAGCAATAGTCAAGCAGGCAATAGTCAACCTCATCTGAAGCCCCATGGCCATCCTAACCCTACAATAGCCCTTGTCATAACATTTTATAACCTTCAGCGTCATCCTGTGCACCTCACCAGCTTTGACACCAACTTTAGGAAGCTGCCAGTGCAAGGGAGCAGGTCCTCAGACCTTCTGGCTAATGTGCTGAAAAAAATGACTCTGAAGAACATGGTAGTCAAAATGCAAGCAGGATCGTCAGACTAGTTAGCTGTTGAGAGTTCTCTTTTTTCATTTTCTTAGTGCTTGGATTTTATGATATTAAAGACTTCCATGTCAATGAGAACTGGAAGTCCAGCAGAGTCAAGAGCATGCTGATCTTGCTGGACCTGCTTGTTTAGGCTGGTTTTCTTGACACTGTTTTCTTCCTTTCTTAAGACTGTAAGACTCACTGGGGGCTGGGACCACTCTTTTAGCTCGGCTTATACTGCAACATACATCCAGGATGCTGCTGGAGTCCGAAGAGCTCAGCTGGAGACATCAGCAAAGTGGCAGATGAGACAGGAAGGCAAAATTAAGGCTACATAAACACCATGTGACCAGGCTGCGAGAGCAGCTCAATAGATGCTGGTTAGACTTAGGGTCTCTGCCCTATGTTCCACCAGCCCCATGCATCCTGTAACGTCCAAAAGCATGTCTGTGCACAGCAGGGAGCTCGGGGCAGCCTGTCTGCAGGACGGTGCCCCCCGCATGGGGACACCCAGCTGAAAGCCCGGTCCCCGCAAGCTGGACTCGGCCGGGCAGGCGGGCAGAAAGCCCACTGCCGTGGGATGGCGGCACCGCAGCAGGTGCGCTGGGATCTAATGCAAAAGAGGACACGTCGGGGTGTGTGTAGGCTTCTTCTGAGGGAGTGTATGCCCTTCTGGTTTAATCTGAGCTTTTGCTTCTTTAGTTCCCGGCTGGCCGGCGAGAGCGCGCAGGGCGCTGCGGCATGGATTCAGCACAGGGGTGGGAGCTTCCTATTTTTGTAGATATTTTTGACAGCCTGGGATGTGTGGGGGAGCTCCTCCCGGCCGGGAGAGCAGCCCTGGCGCGACCCACAGGGAAGAGCGAAGGCAGTGCGAGGGGCTGCGGGGGGCGGGTGTCCCGGGCGGCGGCGGCGGCGGGCGGGCACTAAGACCGCGCCGCCCCCGGGCGCTGCGCGGCGGCCGCAGAAGAGGAGGAGACCGGCGGGCCCGGGAGGAGAGGCGCGGAGGGGAGCGGAGCTATGCTAAACCCGGGGTACCGCTGAGGCGGGGCGGGCCAGGCCAGAGGCGGGGGCTCTCCGGCGGCGGGCGTGCAGGGGCCCGGCTCCCGAGGCGGCGGCAGGCAGCATCTCGGCGCGGGGAGCGGCTCCGCAGCCACCGGGCCAATGAACATGTCAGTGTTGACTTNCGAGCATGCGGCCATCCAGTGGATGCAAGAGAACTGGTGAGTGCCGCCCCCGGGCCCCGCCGCCCGGCCGGATCGGGGAGGCGCTGAGCCCATCCGGGTGCNCTCTGCCCTCGGCCTCCCCATCCTTGCCTGACCGTCCCGCTCCCCGCGCTGCAGGCTCGTTCAAACAAGTTGCGCGTTTGCCCGCGCTCCCCGCGGAGCCCCTTTGCCTTCCCCCTCCCCTCCCCCAGCTCCTAATAAACTTCATTTGCAGCCGTGCGGTTATTAACTTTCCCGGCGTGTGCGTGCGGCCGGGGAGCCGGGGCGAGCCGCGCCACGGCGGGACCGGGGCTGCGCGGGGACCCGTCGCGGCTTCCCGGGTCGCGGCGAGCCGGAGCCTGACGGCCCCGCAAAGGGACACACGCACGCTCACAACCTGGCCCGTCGAAGGGAAGTGGCTGTGCCAGGAGGCTGTTCTCTGCCGGGCACTGCCCCGGGGGCATCCCTGGGCCTTGGCGGGCAGCAGGGAGACGAGAATGGAGGGAGCGCCCCAGCTGTCCTTGCCTCCCCCGCGAGGCCGGGATCCCTCTCTCCGTGACACTTGCCCCCACCTTGCCCTAGTCCTTGTCCTGGCTTTGTCCACCTGCAGGGGCCTTGTGTCTGCAGTCTGCCCCCACTCACCTACGCCTTGCTGATGCAGTGTCCCTGACCACCCTCACCTAGTGCTCCTTCTTGCCGTTTCTGCTGCTCCTGTGGTCTCTCTCCCCAGCTAGCCCCCAACTTTCCCACTGCCTGCAAGCCCTCCCTTGGCAGGGGTGTCTGCCCTTTTTAGCTCCCAAGTGAGGATCTTCCCCGTGCCACCCTCATGTGACAGTGGCAGGATAGGACTGTCTCTGAGCCCAGGCTTTGGTGTCTACATTTGTAGGGCAGAATGGTCCAGGATCCTAGGTGGATCTCAGCCAGGGATTTGCTAGAATTCTTTAGTGACTTGTCCTGGGACTTTTAAGGGCAGTATAATTAAAATGACCATTTAAGTGCATGTATGTCTCCCTCTGTTCTGCAGGTGAGCTCATTACCTCTTGAGGGATGCCTGGTGTCACTCATGTTTCAGGAGAAAGGAGACCACATAGATATTTTTGGGCTGGGAGTATTGGATGCTTCCCATTCTGTCCATGTTCCAGAAGAAAATTGGCATCAGAATAGGACATGCTGGTAAAGGAGGATGGAGGGGGTGATACATGAGTGTATATAATAGCCAAATAACCTAGGAGAGATGCAGTTTATTTTAAAGAACATGCCTAGCAACTAACACTCCTGCATCTTCTCCTTGGCTCTCCTGTGCTTCATGATGTGACCTTGGGAACATTACATAACTTCTCCTAGGCCTCAGTTTCCCTAGCAGAGAAAGACCAGGGGAGTGGAGGATAATAATGCTGAAGTGCCCTCATGAGGTGCTTTAATGACTTTAGTAATGTTTTCCGAGTGCCTTGAAGATGTCAGGTACTACATAAATACTAAGCAGTGTTATTAAAATCTCCCTGGTGGTTTCATGTGCTGCACAGGTCGCCAGCTGGGATTCCATATCGCCAGGCTCCCACGTCCCAGGTTCAGAGGAGGAGACCGTCAGTGTTACTCTGCTGCTGTACAGCTAAAGAGACACAATCACACATGTCCACATGCTGTTCAGTCTAGTTTCACCTTCTCTCAGGGAACTGATGAATTAAAATCCTTGATTCTCGTAAAAGTGAAGGAGAATGATCTTCCTGTGTCCTGGGAGTGTTTCTGGAAATGAAATAGAGCTGTGCCCTCTGAGGTCTCTGTCGTGGCAGGCTTTTCCTGAAAATGCTGCTGAAGACTCCTCCAAGTTCCAGGTTAAATTGTGCATTTTTATCTTTAAGAAATGCATTTGCTTAATGAAGCAGGTCCTGTTCAAGTGCTTGAGTTTTGCAGGGAGCTTACTGGTAAAATACAGCAGCTTTTTTTACTTCCTGTCAGGTTGACTCAATAGGTTTGTGTATGCAGACATTAATGGTTGTACATGGCTCCTGCACTTTGTAGGTGTAGCCTTAATGTACACATCCTTAAGATAAGAGCCATCCAAGATGAGGTCGTTAAGTAGTAGTTTGTAGGGATAAACATGCTCTTTGAGCTGGACTAGGGGGACTTGCTTAAGGAACGACTGGCAGGATTTTATACTGTAATTGTTATTTAAATAAGGGTGCAATACTATTAAAATGTCTAACATGAAGGTAAACAAATTCTATAGGTGTGGCATTTGCTATTTTGCCTCATCTCAGAACTATGCCATGTTACCTTACAACATACACACACAATTAAAAAGGCAGTAGGATGTTGGGGGCATGAATTTGCTATGAGGAGTTGACCCTGACTTTTGGATTTTGAGATGTATCTTTGGAGTCTGACTAGGTCGCATATGAAGATAGCCTAGTTTGAGGATGGACGTGAATCCTTTTACATATCCTCTGAGTTCTGAGCTGGTTAAAGCACTATCAAGCCCTTCTAATTAAAACTGTGTAAGCCTAAAGCTGGAAAAGCTTGAATGCAAAGCCTGGGGGTAGTGGCATACACCCCTAGGTACTGGTATGGTTGGTTGGGAAGGATCGTGGTGCAAGGTCTGGTTCTGTTCAGCCAAGGCTTGCCCCTCCTTTGCTGTGGTCCTTTGAGCCGGCTCCAAGTTCCATCACTCCCTGGGGCAAGTGCATGTCCTCTGCCCTCAGCAGTAGCTGGCACAGAGGCTTTTCTTCCCCATCCTAGGGCTTGTTTCCTTGCTGCCATTTGCCCCTGAAGATCCCATCTGACGGCATATTGGTCTAATGGCAGTGAATGAGGTCCTCCTTGCTTCATTCCAGATGTTCCTGCTTCACTATATGGAGGACCCCATCCTGCAACATTCATCACACTGAGACCTCTTTAAAGCTTGGGCCTGGACTACCAGTGCTGTAAAGAGAGTGCTGTGTTGACACAGAGGAGAAATGAATAGTCTGTTGCCTGATACTTCCAAGCTAATGGGTTTCATACCTCCCTGAATGCCTGGCTTTATATTTATGCACTCCTTTATGGTATAGCCCATAAAGCCCAGAGACCAGACTGCCTGGTTCTCATGCAGGGAGGCAGGAGTGGCAGAGCAAGGTTGGAGGCTGCAAAGATGGACCTGCAGCCTGCTGGTCTCTGATGGTAAGAGCTGCCAATTAGTTGCCTTCCCTAAATTAACAGTGGCAGGATTTCAGGAGGTTAAGGAACAGCATGTCCATTTACTCTCATGAAACTCCTTACACTTTATGTTGTGGGAAAGCTGTTGTTGATACATGTTTAAGTATAGTGCCATCAAGTAGCTTTAAATATAAAATACAGTATCACTTTAAGATACTGTCATATTTTGTTCAACCCGTGAGAGGTGTGATTTCAGTATGTTCAGGATTAAGTCAAGTGTTTATTAAAATAATTGCTTAAAATGATTTCTCAAATCAAAGTCTCCCAGTACCTCCTCCCAAACTTCTTCAAAGAGTGAAGTGATATGAAGTAAATAGTTTGCAGAGGATTTTTTTTTTTTCCTTTAAACTGCTGCATGAGAATTAATGCAGCTCTGGTCATTTATCTCTTTTGGGTAAGTATATTAATATTTTTGGAGAAAATTCACAATTCTGTGAGACATGCAGCAAAAAGTGTTGCAGCAGTGAGATCTTGATTCCCAGCTGCAGCCAATGAGGCAGCAAAAACTGGCCAGAGCTTAGGAAAGGCAGAGTGACAGAAATGCCTGGATGGAGTGGTGACCGCCGGAGTCCTTCTCCATCGTGCTGCAGAGCACCAGGTTCGGGCATCAGCACGAAGTGACAGTCGTTCCTGTTATAATTGTCTGGCCAATAATAATTATCTTCAGATGTCTGCTGACGAGGGGCTCGCCAATGGGGAGGCAGGAGGCCTGTGCTGACTGCGCTGAGATTATCTGTGAGAGCTGACGTCACGCCAGGGCTTGCCTAAAATCACAGAAACTTTTCCTCTGCTGCTCCGCCGGCTGCTGCAGCGCTCCGGACATCTCTGCCCCAGCCCGATGTCCTCCTGCCAGCTGCCACCCCGGGCAGGCTCTCCTTGCTCCTCTCTCTCTTGCCTCTCCTGTTTTGCTTCCTGAAAAGCCAAGGTTTAACCCTTTGCAGCTGGCAGCATGCTCACAGGTAGTAGTGGGGATAGGATGAGCAGGATGAAAGTGAAACTGCTTATTCCCTGAAAAAGCTGTTGGGCTCTGCCACAGATACTGGCTGGTTTTGTTACCGTTAACAGAAGTAAATTCAGTAAAGAGAGATGGACTGCATAAGGACTGCTGGGAATTTTTTGATTTTAAAGGGATCTGGCAACTCAAACTTGATTCTGAAATCAGTTTTGTGGACCTTAGATGAGGATAAATGTTTATGTATTGAAAGAAAACATTTGTGCAGGAAGTTACTTTTAACCTTTTGTTACCAAAACTTTTGTGTGGCAGAGGCAGAAAATGCAGCCACTGCTGAAAGAAATTTATCCTTTGGTGTGATCTTCTTTGATGTCAAAACTAGAGATAGATGTGGAAGGGCAGAGGGTCAGCTAATTTGGATTTATAAATGCACTTGTCTTTTAATAATTCACACAAGCACCATCGTCCTAGACAGGTTTGTTTCCTAAATGCAGAACAAGCTCTCCTCATCCACTTAAGCTGCTCTTACCTCATGCAGAAATCAAGAGTGAGAGGCTGTGAGCGTGCCTCTCCAGGCATATGTGCGTAGCAGCCAAAACCTGATGTAAATTACTTTTTTTTTTTTCCCTGAGCTCCTGCTAGATGCCAAGTGAAGGATGTAGAGAGGGACGCTGCAGTTACTCTGTACTTTCCTCTGTGCTGCAGCAGGGACTCAAAGGGAAGATGTGAATTGATGTTTTCAACAGAGAGACTGTTTTACTTGAGCAGAATTCAGCTGGCCCATGGATTTAGCGTACCTCCACACATTATTCTCCAGAGGGGATTTCTGCTGCTCTCTTATGCAAACTGGCCGTAAAGCTGACAGGGCCACCAGTGCATGGCAGAGATTAGAGGATACCCACTTCTTTGCCTTTCTTTCATCCTCCAGGCCTTTCTGAGCCAAAGACTGACGTATTGGAGTATCTCACAGGGTTTTGGCTCCTTGAAAATAAAAGGATGGAGTCTATGAGGAATAGCAGCAGATGTCCTTTCAGAGTTCAGGTATTTTCTGTCTGGATGGGCTTGGGAAAAAAAAAATTTTAAAAATATGGTGGACACCAAAATGTCATCCTGAAGATAAATACATCAGTGTCTTCTGGATTCATCCTACCACTGAAACATAGCATCGACCTTTTGTTCAGTCTGTCCCTAGTGTATGAACACATCTGTCATCATGTTGCTTCCGTGATTTTAAACCTCTTGAGAGTGAAGACATCTCTTCTACTTTGTGAAACACCACGTACTTCTGGGAATAATAAACTTGTAGGAGTGGAGCAAGGAGTAACTTAGGAACTTGCCATCATTTTCAGAAGGGAATGTGGACATTCAGGAACATGGACATTCCAAAACACTTTTTGGAAAGCTTATTTAAGAGTTTTTTCTCTTAATGGAAGAGAGCAGATAATAAAAGATCATTTTTAACTGTAAGTTAACATTGTCTGAAATATAAAATAAACTTTTCACTAGCTTAGGCTATATCAACATGTGAGATGTTTGTGTAACTACGTTACCTGTGTACTGCTACCTAGTAAATTTTTTCTTGCCAACAGTTTTGTCAGCCCACTTGAGCCTTGCCCTAGGTTGAAGTGCTAGGGTTTTGTTTTCTACTGTGCTGTCCCTTCACTGACTTAAGTGTCCTAGACTGCTCCTACTACAAGCTGTGCTATTCCTGTTTGTGTCACAGTATCACATCTCCTGGGGCTTCCTGGATTCACTGGGGAAGGCTGGTGCAGCCCCATGGGGAGCTCTTCAGAGACACCCAGTTAAGACATTTTGCAAGCTGTCAACAGCACAGCAAACAGTGAGGCTGTGGCTGCACCCATGGCTAATAGCAGGAGAATCAATTCTTGTCCAAGGTTTGCAAATGTTAGGATTGCTTTTAAATCCAGAGTAGCAGTGGTACCTGAGCCTGCCCTTCACGGCGTGCCTTGCACTGTGTGCTCCATTGCAAACTGTCAGTTGCAAGTCTTGTTGACTTATGTGAGGACACAGATTTTTCTGCTGTGAATTTTACTTACAGACTAGGAGCAAGGTGGAAGAAGGACTCCAAAAGCAACATGACCTGAGTTTGCCTAGAGAAGGGACCCAAGTCCTACAGAGAGGAGACATGGCATGAAATGATGGGCAGAGCTTGCGTCTGCTGAGAAGTCCCTGACCTCCTATGGAAAGAGCTGGTATTCAGAGTGGGGAAGAAGAGGGGAGATGCAAGCCGGTGGTTTACCTCGTGCCAGGGGATTTGGGACTTTGCAGAGCACAGGCAGTGGTTTATGCAGTGCATGGGAATGGTATCTCTGAGGATATGGGGAGCCTGACTTCAAACTGAATGCAGCCATAGCCCCCTTTTAGAAGTTGGACATCAGTCGGGTGCCTGAATCCCATCATTTCAATGGATATCAAGGACCTGTGTCATCTCTAAAAATTTCTCTTTATGCCTCAGTTCCTCTGCTGTAAAATAGGGAAGAATTCCTTTCTGGGGATATTCAAAGTTGGTTTTCTGCCATGTCACAAAGGTGATCCTGAGATGGTAAGACCTGTATATACCAACATTAAAACAGTACAGAAAACATACTGGTTTTACACCATTACTATCCAGCTTTACACTTGTATTAGAATGAAGAATACTTTATTCTTGCCAAGGATGTGGGTCAAAGTTTGTCTCCTTGATTGTGGTAACCAAGGACTGAGAAGAGCTGCTGTAATATTAGAGGCAAGGCAGTTTAGTGTTGGTATCATGGGATTAAGCTGCAGAAGTGCAGACCATTTTTAATTGCAAATTTATGAAAGGAACTGTTCTTCAAATAGTCCAATAAAACATCAGACTGTTCAACATCTGATGATAACTTTTAAATAGAATTTTAAAATTTGTTGGTAATTAGTTTCAGTATGTGAACTCTGCAAAGTGAGTAAAAAATTAATTGGACATCATCCAGGTTGTGAGCTTGTTAAATTGAATGTGTTGATTTTGATATCTCATGGCCTCAGTTACCCCTATACATAAAACTTAAGGTCAGTCAGGAGTGTTATTAAGAACAAATGTCTGGTCTATATGTCTTGAGCCATCAATAGTATAAATACACCTGAAAAGTGCAATCCCAGGGAGTGCCAATTAATGTTTTAAGGGGAAGAAACAATGGGCCAAGTTAATTTTTGAAAAAATATCAGAATGCTATTATTGAGGAGTCTTATCTTCTGACTAATAAAATTGCATGGGTTCCAGTTTTCTTATTTTTGTTGTTTTCTTTTTTTATTTATTTAGCTGCTTAAGATAACAGTAAAATCCCCTAAGTATAAACAAAAGTGAGATGGCAAAGTTGTTGCGCTGTGCCATTCAGATAGTGGGTTTATTAATGAATGTTTACAAAGTCTGTCTTTTTCCTTATGTAATTTTCCGTTTAGCTTTAATTGGGAATTTACCCTCTAGGTCCCCTGATGTGATTCTTCTGAATGCAGGTCCTCTGTAAACATTAATGGGAATTTTGTTGTTGCCAACATACATCATCTCCAGGCAGCTGAAAGCTGTGGCTTTTCTTCCTTTTTGTTCTCTCTGGAGGAGCTGGCTGTCCAACTCCTTTTCATGTCTTTGCAGGTCACAAGCAAAAGAAAAAAGTTATTAGCAGGAAACGATGTAGACCCCTTACATTTCAATTCCTTCTTGTTTCCTCACCCTCCTTGGCTTGACAGCCAAGCAGAAAACTCCAAGCTATTTTGCCCACCACATGGACGTCTAGATGCTCTCGTCTACCTTGACTTTTGCAAAGATTTCTGCTCTGCTGGCACAGTAGCTCTGGAGCTGCCAGCTGCCCTGGACCCTGTTGCACCTCAGCCCCAACTGCGGGTGTGGACAAGGATCCATCCTGTTCCATGTGTGTGTGGCATCTTCCGTGCTCGTGGGCGACCGGCCCAAACCCGGCCAAACCCCTGCGTGATTTCGCTGCCTTTCCTAGGTAAAAGCAGAAGCTCTGAGCATGTGCTAAATGGAACTGCTGATGAGAGTGTGCAGCACTGATTTCAGACTCATGATGAAACAGGTTGTTTAGCAAGTAGAAGTATTTCAGGATACATAATGTTATCTTTACATAATTTTGTGAGGGCATTTCCCCATTACAGTTTTTCATGATATTGCTGTTGGCACTGTCTGAAACAAGATACTGGCCTAATCCAACATTCAATCTGACTGGACTGCTCCTGTGTGCTTAAATACATTTTTTTGATCACATGCCTGATAAAATACTATTTTTGTTCACAGGACAACTGTCTGGACGTGACATTGCCTCTTGCGATAGCAGAGTACACAGACAATCAGATTATTTTGTTACATCATTATTTGTTGTTTTAGAACTCTGTAAATACTGTGGAGATAAACACATTATTTTTACATCTCACTTGGAAGTCTCATGCCAGGCAAGGTACCTTCTGGGCAAGGCACTGCCCATGGATGCAATGAAAAACTCTTGTCTTGACCCTAAGAGCTTGTGGGTTTAGTTTAAAACTAGTACCCCAGGCAGACAAAACTCACTGTTTTTTAAAGGTTTAGGTAAATTATTTCTTGGACTATGAGAGCCAAATCTGTGCAGCTCTGTTGCCACCATCTCTGTGACCCAGTGGGGAGTTTTGCTTCTGTTCCATTGGAGAGAGAATGGCTCCAAACAGCCAAAGACCATGAAGAAAAGTAATGTTATAGCAATGAAAGGAATCCTCAGCTGATGTGTCCTTGTTCACTAACTTCTAATATCATGACTGAAATGTGTATTTTTCATTTTTAAGAAATTCACTTAAGCTTTCCAGCATTTTCCAAGAGCTCCTTTCCTATATCAGTGCTTAGATCATGGACAAATTTCAAAATGTTGTTTGAAAGATAGGATCAACACCAGATATTCCTATTGTAACACTTGGAGCCAGACTGTCCAAAGCCTCTTGTATCCAGGATGCTCTCGCTTGTAAGGAAATAAAGGAGAATGTATTGCTGAAAGAATCATTCTGAAAACTGGTCCCCAGGTGTTCATGAGAGGTGGTCCTTGTGTAATGGTGTCCTTGCATAAAGATGGTAGTTACAGTTATCTTCCCAGATCCTTCCCCATACCATGTCTTTTGATCCTGCTTGGCATGTTTTTATGTCCAAGATGATGGTATTGGTGATTGCAGACAGTTTATATTACTGTTCACTCCTTCAGGTCCTAGGAGCACCTTGCAGGCGCTGGTGATGGCATTTGTCTGACCACAGATGCCTGCTATGTAAGGTATCTGAGTCATCAGGAAGTGGGCAACTGAGAGAAGTAAGTTTTATTGTAAAACCTCTCCCTCTCTTACCAAATGTAGACTCAGGGAGCTAACTAGACTGTAGTTATTTCTCTTCCTTCTTTTCCCCCGTAATGCATTTTCTCTTCTTTTTTCAGATACCTATTTGGTTTTTACTTCCTACCATCCTTTGCCCATACCTCTTTTATTTTCTGTATATCTTTCTCCCCTTTAGGAGCAGTCAAGTCAGCAGCACAGGTGGCTGGGGAAGCCCTGGATGCTTCTGTAAAACACCCTGCAGGAAACAGCTGGCACATGTTTTGGTGTTGGGCTGGTGGAGCTGGGCAGCATGGGCCTGGCCTTGAGCTGTCTCCTGCTGAACAGGAAAAGCACTGCATCAGGGTAGTCCCACTGCCACCTTCTGATAAAGTCACTTGGACCTTGATTTCTGGAATAAGGCAATAATAACCAAAGAGGAGTGCTTGCTTGTAGCTTTCTGCAGCCCCATCGTATTCTGGTATAAAAGGGCCCTCTCTTTTAAAAGCAGCTTTCCAGTCTGCTGGAAATGGAAAAATACTAAAAAGTCTGCAGTAAAACAGCGGTTGGCTTCAGTGTAAAAGATTTAGTTCCTAAACTTATGTGTGTTGGCTAAATGTGATGTAGCATCTGGTATGTAAAACAATTATGACAATTCACATATTTTGAAATGGTCATTACTGTAAATTGAATAATTGGGAAAGATGTTAGGATAAAATGAAGAGAAAATAAGTTGTACCTACATTTAGAAAAAAATACACACCAGGCTAATATGATAATATGGGAAAGCCAGAGATTAGAGACAAATGGTAACTGGAAGAGCTACCACAGCTTTTTACTGTGGGGTGAACAAGCAGAGCTCCTTTGCTTTCTGTGGAGAAAGCATGCCCTTGGTGGAGAAGAAAAATGGATTAGGGTAACAAAACAGGATCTGTTAGCATCTCTCATGTATCAGCATTAAAGCTGGGAATGCAGATTTTGGCCTCAGGCTTTCCAAATGCTTTTCTTGCCTCAGCAGTCCCCTGACTTAGCTGTTGGGGTGTCATGGAGCATCCCCTAAAGAATGCTGGTGGCTTCAGGGTAGGCATGCTGCGTGTATAAGATACTGAGGGTGGTTCTTTGCTGTATCTCAATGAACTGTTGCAAGTATTGTGAGCAGTTTTCATTGCTTCCAATAAAATGGCATGTAGGATTGAGGGAGATTTTTGACTGACCACAGGCATCTTGCCTATGCTTTTACGACTATGGTCCAGCATTTTTTCTTCACAGGCTGTGTCCTGATGGCCTTAGTTACGATCCATATTTATTGCTGGCAGAGAGTTAGACTCCTGTCCATTAAACTAGATAGTGTTGTATCTGTTTACAGGGCGTATGTATTTGGCTTCAGATATCTTTAACCCACTTACCTTGTTAAAATTTTCAAGAATGAGTCCTGACTCGATGGAGTTTCAGGTAGTTCTTGTGTTGTAAAATAGCTGTACATCTTGAAAGAGGAACATTTGTGTTCACTGCATTACCATGAAGAGTTAGGGTATTTTAAGTATCCTTTCTCCCTTTTCTAAGATCAAGACAGAATCCCACAGTCACATTCTTGGTGAGTTAGATACTTTAATGACAGAAAGCTCTATGATGTAGCCTTTCTAAGAACAGGAAGGATGAGCTGAAAGTGCTGGATCCACACAGTCACAAGGGCTGCTCTGAGAGCTGCCCAAAGCCATTGCAGCTGGAAGTCTTCCCAGATGAAAATGACCATTTCCAGGCTTTCAGCTGAGGTGTCTCTTCTTAGCTCCCAAGTCCTGTGTGACTTAAAAAGAAAGCAAGACTTTGGTTCCCAAAACTTTGGAGAGTCTTCCATTTGCATGTACAGCCATAAAGTTGGTACCGTTGTGCATTTTTCTTGGCTGCTGGATCAAATGCTCCCTCTTGAATGTTAGCCAGTCTATGAGGCAACAAGGACAGCCTCCCTATCAGCCAGGTTGCACAAGTATCAGGGTGGGTTGCCTTGGGTTTGCTGGCACTGGAGTAGCTTCCCAGGTCTGAACTTTGGCCCCATGCCACACACATGGAAGCACTGCTACAGCTGGGTAAACTGAGCTGCCTTTCATGACTCCTCCTGGGACCATAATCTCCTATGACAGAGTGGAAGGGACCATCAGAGGCAGTAAACTCTCCCACTGCTCCAGCTGCCTTGCCTTCAGGCTGCCTGTGTAGCTTTCCTGAAAGCAGTCCTGGAGAAAGCACAGCACGGAGGTGATATGTCCTTAATACCTATGATGGTATGTGTAGTCAGGTGTTTGTGTGCCCAAAATGTTGCACCCACGCAGTCTGAGCTGTTCCATTCTCAGGAGTGGGGACAAACACTCCTGTGAATTGGACAGACATCCCTCTCTTAACTGGATCCCGCGGTCTGCTGTGATAATGCCCTGTGGTGTGGTCTCTAGACTATCCTGCTCAACCTGCTTCATTCAAACAGTGGCACCGTCTGGAGAACTATAGACTGTCAAGGACCTTCATTATTGAAATTGGGTCCTGGGATTCATCCCAGTCAGTGGGAGACATATCTGTGATGTGAATGGGAAGAGGATGTAAATTTTTGTGGATGAGTAATGAGATGGCTCTACGATTACCTGTAGCTTTGGTGCAGATAGATATCTGAGTGCTGCTGAAGTTGAACTAAGCCACCTAAGCCTACAGGCTTCCTCCAGAAGTACCAATGAAGAGTTGTAAATGCAGGATCTGGCTGTGGAGTAAATGGTTATATATGGGAGATCACTAGAAAGCAGGAAGACTAAACTGAAAAGGCCTTGTTTCCTAGAGATGGGCTTACATGCAGTCCTCTCTGTGCAAGTGCTCCTCTTCCAGAATAAAACTACCCAGTGTTGAACGAGTTAATATGAGCAATGTCTTAGGCTGCCTTCTGCTGTGCTCTGGAGTAGTGGCTGTACACTGCAGAAAGCCTTACAGAACAGAAAGAGGAAAGATGTCATTTCAAGTCAGGCTGTGTTGACTCATAGGAGACATTCTGAAGGTTATGGATATACGTTAAGCAGGTATTAAATAGCTCTTGCTTTATAAATATCATTTACAAAAGCAAGTATCCTTCAGGCGCCAGAGTATAAGAGCATGTGAGTTAATTAGAGTCTGCATTTTCAAAGTGGCGGAACAACAGGATTTAGATCAGAAAAACTGCAAATAAGTTTGCTGGTGACGTGAAACCCAGTGACTTCTGTGAAGCTTCCTGGCTTCGTGCCTTGCTTTTTCTTCCCCCTCATTGCTTTCTGCAGCTGTGTCCCTTGGACTCGCTGCAGTGGGTTGTGATGTGTGTGGCCCCAGAGAGGAGCGGTGCAGCCCCACTCCCCATGGCTGTTGTGCAGGTTCACCGCTGATGGGGACATGTCACGGCAGTACTCTGAGGCACTCAGTCACTTGTTTTGCAGAGAAATGCAGGCTGGCAGGAGGAAGAGCCAAACCGCAGGCTAAACAGGCTCGGTGGAGCATTTCATGGCCTGCAAAGTGACCAGGCTAATCCTGGAAACCTGCAGCTTTTATCATGACACCTGACACAGCAGCACAGCCAGCCTCCTCTGCTGTACCAGATTTCCATGCTCACATCCCTATCTTTCTAAACATGGCACAGATTTTTTCTTTTCTCAGGCTTAAGGATGGGGGGAGCGTGGGGGCAGTGGAAAAAATCTCCATTAAAGCCTTCCCAAAACCAGTCTGAAAATTTAGAGGTCCCCTTGCAAAAGGGTGGGGGCCTTCACACCAGGATGGTCTTCCAGGTTATTGGGGCTGTGACTTTGTCGGCAGCGTGAGCAGCCTCGTGGTGCATTCAGAAACGCTTGCCTGACTAACGTATTGCTTGCATTTGCTGACTCACTCTTGCACTGCCTTTTCTTTCTTGTTCCCTGGATGTGTTGATTTTTATCTCTGTTACTAGGGCTGTGCCCCAGACGCTGTATAATCAGCGTGTTTGTGTTTGGCTCCTGTGTCGGTGGGAGGTATTTACATTTGGATGCAAACGTTAATATCATTCACCCGCAAGTGAATAACAGCGACAAAATACAGGGGTCTGAAGACCCCTGGCATGGGAGGGAGGGCAAGGACACTGCTCTTGGGCAGGGCCATCCCCAGCATCTCTGCCTGGCATTTTGCACCACCACCTGCATTTGGTCTTTCTGTCTCTTCAAGCCCTGCTCCCCCAAACTGTTTTAGACAATGAATTTAAATTCAGAATCACAGAATATTCTGAGATGGAATGGACCCATAAGGATCATCAAGTCCAACTCTTAAGTGAATGGCCTGTAGGCAGCTTTGTGTTTTCACCTGCAGAAGATGCTAACACAGGCAGCTTGTGTCTAAAAGCACTTTCTAAGTGGGAGTTACACATGAGCATGGCTAAGAACCTCGGCAGAGCTGCTGGGTACCCACTGTCCTGCTCTTCTAGGAGAGGTATGGGTGATCAGAGGCCCTGCTTACCATCCACCCTGGTTGGAGAGTGCTCCTGGAAGGGCTTCCTCTGGCTGCTCTTCACCAGCTGTGCTGCAGCAGCCCTGCATCCTCACAGCCCAGCGTGCTTTCCCACTGTGATCTCTCACCCGGAGTCATTAAATGTCCGTGTCTCTTGCCACTTCAAAGAATGCCTCTTCTTGATATGCAGTGTTCATGTACTTCTGGAGGTACAGCTCATTTCTGACATGTCTTCTCAAATACCAGTGATCCTAAGTGATGGTCCTAAAATGTTTGAAGGTCCAGGTTTGTATGCAAGGGCAATTATGTCTTCAAGTTTTTCCCCTTTAAAGCCCAGGATCCTAAACTTTTTGTATGAGTAGCACAGATGGTTGCCACTGTCTTGTCTTTTCAATGGCTTCTGAACAAGCCACCATTTATTTTTCTTTCCAGCTTGTTTAGGTCTAGTTTGAAGCCCATCTCATTAAGTTGCCATCACATAATGCTCCTTTCTTTTGTTTTAATCAGATGATGTCCATTATATTCACAGCAGTCCTCATGCAAGGAAAAACACTGCACGGCCAATTACCAGGGACTAATTAGCAGACAGCTTCTTCCTCATGGTTCAAAGAGCATTATGTATGCATTCCCATGAGATCATACCACACAGCATCACCTTGCAGCAGCATTACTGTAAACGAAACATGCTGTTTTTCTCTGTGCCTTCTCCTTCCTGCTCACCACTTTTGTGTCAGTCTAGGTGCAGACAAGACAGCACTCCCCAACATCATGAAGAGGAATCCAGCATCAGTGCTGCCTTCAAAACCCTCCCTGTGTTGAAACAATGGCTTCTCTGTGCCGGTTCTGCACAGCAGCTGCTGAACAGAACCAGGCTTCTGAGTGCCTGGACACTTTGAGGAACTTCAGCCTGCCAGGCTGAAAGGCAGGAAAGGGCTGCCTTTTTGGTGCTTTTTAGGCATGATTGTTTTTCTCAAAACAGTATTTATAGGATTTCCTATTGCAGGTTTCAGTATTCCAGATTCAGTGAGATCAATGATACTTAGCATTTGCAAACAGAAACTTCAGAAATATCTTGGCACTTTTATTGAGACTTTTGTAAGTGCTGGAGGGAGTTATACATGCAGCTTCTCTGGTGTCTTCTGTTAGCTGTTTCTTCGTAGTGAAAATGACTGTCAGCTTCTTGAATCAAGCTCTGAAAGCCCTCCAGGCATTTCAGTGGCAATGCTAAGGGCTTGTGCCCAGCTTTACTTACTTTAGGATTTATATTTTTGTGATTGATTCAGAATACATAATGGACCAAGTATATATTCAAACAATATCAGGACACTGTGTGCTTGTTCACATACTTTTGCACACTTGCTAATGCATTTTTCTCAATCCCTTTGACAGCAGAATGCAGGCTACAGTCTGCTTTCACTTGGAGGGGCATGCAGTACACCTGAAATCCACTGCTGTGGTGGTAGAAATGCAGCCCTACCATCTGCCTTGGACTTACCCAGACTACACTGGAGTGGGATAAAGCTTTGGAACATGTGCAGTACATTGATGATATCATTGTGTGGGGCAATAAAGCAGAAGTTTTTGAAAAAGGGAAGAAAATTTTCCAAATCCTCCTGAAAGCCACTTGTTTTTACTGAGTCTCAAAAGCAGTGCCTGTTACCATGAACCCATACAGTGAGAACTAAATGATGAGCAGAGCTTTTGTTTTACATTAAATTAGTCCATCTTCTCTATCCCAGCTTCCTCTGAATTTGTGTTATACTTACTGGCAAAGAGCATCTGGCATGACCTCTTTGTAAGTCATACATTTAGATTTATTTGCCCAAGTGAACAAAAACCAGTTCCAGAACAGACAATAATACAAGAGCTTTAATAAAGGTGCCTTATCTTTATCAGTTAGTGGTAGTGCATATTCTGGCGAGGTCTGCTCTGCTGAAATACTTCTTCATTTCTGTTGCCTAAGGTGAGCAATAAGCTTTTTCTTCAGTGTGACACACTCTCAGAGGGCTGGGTGAACGGTGGCGCTGGAACAGATGAACTCTTCTCCACCTCCAAACCGCAGCACCTGCTCCCTGCAGCATTTTATGTTCCCTTGTGCAGCTGGATGATGAATTTCTGGGATGAAATGCTGCTTCAATGCAGGGTTTAAAATGGAAACCAGGACTTTGCCACCCAGCTTTCAAATTCCCACTTTTAGAGAGTTGAGGAGAAGGCTTTGTTGCCTTACTGAAGTACCCTGTAGGCTAGAAACCCTAAGCCTGCTCAAAACCTGGTTGGCCTCCAAACTGCTAACTCTTCTTTATGCATTGGTGCCATATCTCCTCCCCAGCCCTAAGATGGCCACTTGGATTTTTCTGTAAGATTAAGAAAGAGGTTTGTACCTCTGGAAGGTGCTTTTGGCTGTATCAAGTCAAGGAAATAGCCATATATTAGTTATATGGATAGTTAGATTTTCCAGCTGTTTATTTTACAAGCATTTTGAGACATCTTAATGCAGTTAGAGGTCATTAAGTTCAAGTTGTTAATTTTAATGATTTTAATAAACCTTTAGCATTCCTGTTTAATCCAGTACTACTTATTGGCCTGTGCTGTGTGTTGATACTTTTTAAAGCTTCAGATTTGGCAGCTCTCTGAAAGAGTACTTATATTTGCCAGATACTTGGACAAATTTCTTGCTGCTGCTGTTAACCAACATGAACTTCATATCTGCATTTGGACTAAAATTTAAAGCCATCCACAGAAAGGAGCCTGATGCTGTTGTTGTAAGCAGCATCACTGGATGATTTTGAAAGTGGTGCCTGTATGTGTCTGCCAGGCAGAGGCACTGGGTGGAAGGCTGATTGAGAGAGAAAGAAACAGATTCAGTTTGGTTCAAATGAGGCATAAAACCTTGTACCAGCCAAGGAGGTCTGAGAAGCTGCCCAGCAGACCATGCGACCTTGTTCACTGAAGTGAAGCCTAGCACAAGATGCTTTCAGCCCTCTTCAGATTCCCTGGGAGAAACATCCTGCTGGCTACTGCACAACAGAATAAGTATCAGTCACCTCTTTTTTCTGTGTTGTTTGGACATCTTTTCTTTAGGCTTAAAAGTGTTTCTCCACTAATTCAATTTTAAGATTCAAAGTTTCTAGACCACATTAGCATTTAATTTGCCTTCTACTAGCTGGCAATTTCTATCCTGATTTGTAGTGATTAAAAAGTAATCTGGGTAGGATTTGGTGGTACTCCAGGATTCAGGCATTTTGATCTTTTAAATCAGGTTTTAAACTAAATGCACATTACATTTACAACTTATTTAAAAAAAATAGAATCAGTGTTTTGTTTTTAATGTAAGGACTGTTGATGATTTTCTGATTTACTCAGAATTTTAGAACCATAGCCACACAATTTGAGGGAGCACTTTTCATTTGACTGTTCATCTTTTCAAAGGGGCATCTTTTGTGGTCGATATTAGAAATGTACAAAAGCAGTTTTTAAGTCTTTACCTGTGGCTGCTAAGTTTTTGCTGTTGTGTTTCAAGAAGCAAACCCAGCCCTGCCATGCTTATCTGAGGCAAAGTAAATTCCACTAATGCCATAGAACAAGCATTTTTCTATACCATGAGCCACTGTAAAAGAACGCTTACTCAAAAAGAGAAGAGACTCAAGGCCATCTAAATAAATGTTTCTCTCACAGAGATTATTATCCCTATGAGACTTTCCTAAATACTTTGTCAAGCTTTCTGTTTTCTGTAGTGTATGTTGGCACTATGTTTCCTTGGATCAGCCTTCATTGTTTAATAACTTGAGGTAATGTGTGCAAATCCTGGAATTTATATATTTGACTGATTCATGAGTAAATCCATCTCAGTGCCTGTTTAAATCCGCTTCAGTCTTCAGCAATGAGGATGTTGATATCCTACGGATGTATTGCAGGCATATTGTAGGTACTTGCACGTGACAAATTTCATTTAATTATGACAAATTATCAAGGGGGAGTGCTGATTTGGGTACATGACGTTGACCTGTTGGAGTGAGTCCAGATGAGGCCATGGAGATGATTAGACGTTTGGAACACCTCTCCAGTGGAAACAGGTTGAGAGAATTTGATTTGTTCATCCTGGAGAAGAGAAGGTTCTGAGGAGACCTTACAGTAGCTTTTCAGTACTCTAAGGGGGCTACAAGAAAGGTGGAAAAGGACATTTTACAAAGTCATACAGTGGTAGAACAAGGGGTTATGGCTTTAAACTGAGTGTAGATTTAGATGGGATATAAGGAAGAAATTCTTTACTGTGGGGGTGATGAGGCACTAGAACGTTGCTGGGAGAAGCTGTGGATGCTCCATCCCTGGAAGTGTTCAAGGCCAGGTTGGAGGGGGCTTTGAGCTACCTGGTCTCGTGGAACCTGTCCCTGCCCACAGCAGGGGGGTTGGAAATAGATGATCTTAAAGGTCTCTTCCCACACAAATCATTCTGTGATTCTATGGTTTTCCATAAGTACAGGATAACTAGTATTCATCTAAATTCCTCCTGGCTGCTTATTAGTACATGAAGGGCTACACAGCACTTTCACTGGTTAAATTCAGTGATTAAGCAGGTATGAAGAAACCAATCTAACCAAAGCTCTAGTCTTTGATTCCTGGTGTCAGTGCTTTGTCCGTATGACTTTCATGGCTTGCCTCTCACTTCTTCATGTTATGATCTGTTTAGCTTAAGATATCTTTTGATCTTTGGCTTGTAAGCAGATGCAGTGAACACTTCAGCAATGTGCCGAGGGCTTTGTAGAGAGAGGAGTCTGTTGTGCCACTAGGTGTGAAATAGCTTATCCTAGTAGACACTGAAATATATTTAAATGGTAATCCTATTTCTAACCTAGGTTAGGCAAATAACTATATTTGGACTCCTCACCAGGAGTTAGTGTGTTGTCCAGTAGGCTGCAGTCACACTTGCGTCAAAACATTGTTTTATCACCCTTGAGTAGAAAATAGTGGCATCCTTGAGTAGCATCATGCAGTATCTCAATTTTATGGCACTGCCCAGAAGCAAATGTAGTGAGTGCTGTTTTGTAAAGACTTACTGTACCTGCAGTCACTGACACATGGGGATAACCCCTGTTTTCATTTCACTATGCATGGTGTGTACTCTTGTGTTTTACATTATTGCATTTTACTTGGTACCAGCCTGGACTGTGGTCCTGCATGAGATAGTACCTTTTCTCTCACTCTGGGAGCTGCTTTCAGTTCACCTCAGGGTGAAGAAGCAGCAAATCTGCATGCACAAAGTGAAAGATTCAGACCCAGGTTTCAACTATATTAGAGTTTTTGAAAATTGAAAATCTTTGATTTCGATTCTTATTAATTTCCTACATGGAATGTGAACTAGGTCTAAAATCCCAACATGCTATACATTTTTAAGTTCATATAAGTTCATTTCATTGAATTCAGAGAAGTTTAAAACTTTTAGGGTTACTTTTTCCAAGAGAAGTATAGAACAACACTATTACTATTCTTTTGTATGTAATTCTGTTCTGTGACTTCTTCAGTTATATACAGTACATTTTTGGTATTGCATGGGTAACATTCCTAAATCTATCAGAGGTTAATTTAGAAGACCTAATTCTTAAACTTCTGTCATTTTAGCAATGTGATCTGGAATATATTAGCAGAGTTTCCAGCATTATAAATCAGTCATCTTCTGCAAGTAGATTCATATGTCAGAATCAAGTTTTAAGTCAAGTAAGAAAAAATAAAGTATCAAGTACAGACCTCCAGAATCAAAAAGCACAAAGGTTGTTAAGCAAAAAAAAAGCACGGATTAATGAGATATAATGTTCTTACCTTGCAGAAAAAGCTCTCCAAAGAAAGATCACTGTTGTCTTTAGGTTATTCTCAAGTCATGTTTTTTTCTGCTAACAGCTATCTCTAATACAATTGCTGTTCAGTTAAAAAATAATAATTTTGCTTGAGACACCAAGGCTCTCTTCTCTTATTTAGTATTTCTTCTTTTTGGGGCCATAATAACTGTCCTACTGTTCAACAGATGTAGCAGACCAAATACAGACACAGTAGTGTTTTGTCAATTTTCTGACAGATCAAATAAGGCAAAATCGGGTAGCCAAATTCCCGAGAGCATTGAAATTTCAATGTGATGTGTGGGAATCTGGATGCTCTGCATGGGACTTCACATTGGAGTTAACTGTGGAGACACACTCTCTATTTAGATGGTGATCTTTCAGAAGTTGATAAAATAGTACCCTAACTTTTACATAAGCTATTCCTCAGTAACAAAAGAATGGACAATAATGCTGTTCCTTACTACCTATCATCAGTAGAAGAATGATGGACAGTCCCAACTGCAAACTCATGTAGACACTGCATGCACTTTCTCTATTCCCATGCTTGCCAAACTGTGCAAAGATCCATCTGTTCTTCTCTGCACTTCAGTGTCTATGTGGGGAGAGAAAAATCACAGGTTTGCAATGTTTTTAGGCTTAGTCACTGTCTACACAGAAGGCAAATTTTGAAGTCATTTTAGAAGATCATAATGAATGAATCAGCTAGCCCTGTACTTTTCAGTTGTTAGAATGATTACATAATTCTATATTAGATTTAGTTCAATTCAGTATAGTTTAGGCAGTTAAAATAGCAGGGAAATAAGCAGGAAGGCTGGAGAATGAGTCCAAGAGAAAAAAAAAAAATCCCCAAAACCTGGTCAGCATCTCAAAGACTTAAAAATTTGGCTTATTTGCAGGGAACTTCAAGCTGCCATTTCCTGTAAAGCCAAAAGGAATTAGTTGTATTCTATCTAATCTTTTTGGATCACTCCTTACAGCTCCAAAGCATAAAGGTGGCTAAACCTGAATTTGCTTAATGCTCAGTAGAAAAGGGCCTTGTATTTTTAAACCTCTTCCTTTCAGTCCAGGATGGAGAGAATTAGAAAGAGGAGAACAGCCTATGAAGCATGGTCTGGATCTTTCTTTGCAGACCTGATTAACCTGGGGAGCTTTTAGAAATTATGGGGTTTGCCTTTATAGGGTCTCTTCAATGCTGGGCTTCATGTAAACAGGAAGCAATTGGAGAAGACATACAGCGCTCTATTTCCATTGCATTTCCTGTGCAACACTGTGGGCTGAGCCATTTGGGAATTTCTTCTTAATTGCACCCTTGGTTGTGAGAGGTGTGTTGACTGAGCTTCAGCAAGGCCCAGGTTCTGGGTCCTACACTTCATCCACAACAACCCCAGGCAGTGCTACAGGCTGGGGGGAAGACAGGTTGGAAAGTGACCCAGTGGAAAATGACCTGGAGGTCCTGGTCAACAGCCAGCTGAACATGAGCCAGCGTGTGCCCTGGTGGCTAAGAAGGCCAATGGCATCCTGGCTTGTGTCAGCAACAGTGGGGCCAGTGGGACCAGGGTAGTGATGAGGCCACACCTCAAGTGCTGTGTCCAGTTCTGGGCCCCCCACTACAAGAAAGATATTGAGGTGCTGGAGTGAGTCCCGAGAAAGGCAATGGAGCTGGTGAAGGATCTGGAGAGTTAAATCCTATGAGGAGCAGCTGAGGGAGCTGAGGTTGTTTAGCCTGGAGAAGAGGAGGCTTGTGGGGACCTTATCACTCTCTTGTACAATTACCTGAATAGAGGGTGTAGCCCCATGGGGGTTGGCCTCTTCTCCCGGGGAACAAGTTACAGAACAAGGGGTCCTTCATGCCATGGTCTGGTTGACATGGTGGTGTTCAAAGGTTGGACTTCATGATCCCAGAGGTTTTTTCCAACCTAACTGATTCTGTGATTCTATGGCTGATTTTACCTCACACACCTGCCTACACATGCACCTGCTTGGAAGTGATTAAGGCAAATTGCCTTGTGTAATGAAAGGTGTTTCAGCTCAGTTTGCTATCTAAAAAAAACTGAGGGCTGAATTCAGTCCTCAGTTACGCAAGAGGAGATGCAGAGAGATTTTGACCCTCTTACCAGCTGTGGGAGGAAGAGCGTGGTATGAGCTTGGCACTGTCCTCCCTTTGGGCATTCCCAGAGAAGTATCGTCATGATTATGGCTTCTGCTGGTTGCAGGTAGCCACACTGGTTGGGGATTGCGCCCCTGCCCTTTGGTCACACATGAAGTTGTGTGTGTTGCACGAACAAACACTACCATGTATAATCCTCTGAGTTCTGTGGGATGAGCCGCACCACTTGCCTTGGGGCTTCCTGTTTGTTGTCACGTTGTGGTAGTAATAGTAATGACATAACTTCAAATCAGAAGAGGGAGAGACCATCTGAGGTAGGCGAGTCCTTTGAAAGTTTAGTAAGTGCCAGCGAAATGAAACTAGGACATCAGGGTATCCATAACCCCTTGAAAGTTCAAGGAATTTCTGCATAATTAATAGCAGTAACCAAAGCAGAGCAGCAGGTAAACATTGGTCTTGGCTTTGTTTTGGCAACTGCTTGGTATGTCCATTTTCTTGACTGAGAAGGAGCAAGACCAGAGGCAAGTTTCAGTGTTGTCAAACTCGATGCCGCTGGTAAGCTTTATCACTGCTGAAGATCTCAGAATTATATCGTTCTTTCATTTGGCTTCAGAGCTGCAGTGGCTTCTGAGACATCCAAAGGAGGAATTTGACTGCATATACACAGGCCTAAAAGCTTCTAGAATTGCCCACAATGATCTTTCCAGATTTCTGTAGTGTTAATTCAGAGGAAAGTGCAGGTAGTTGTTCTCAAAATCCCCCTGTAAGTCTGCAATTAAAAACTATAGGTTTTTGTGATACTTGCTGGATTATTTGTCTGGATTATCCAGAATATGTAGCAGTGCTGTAGAGATGGATGCATGCATACATGTAAACTTTTGAAAGGCAATTTTTATGGAGAAACAATGAAATGACACAGTATGGGGATTACTGCCAAAAAATGCTTTAAGATACAGAAAGGTAAATAAAAAATAAATACATGTTCAAACTTTAAATAAATTTTTTAATGTTGTTTAATGTTTATTTGTTTGGCTGGCAATACATGTACTCCCCCGTAAGATGATTTTTTGTGGTGTGATTGAGATGTGTGTGTGAAGATCACTTTTTTTGGATTAGAAGTTTCTGTGTGAAGTGCCACTTTGTTTCTGCCCCCTAAATTTTCATTAAAAAGTACTTCATGATCATCCAACATGAAGGATCAGATTGAATTGATAATACATCCATACCTATAGAAAGAATGCCTTTTGAATCTTTGCACATGATGCAGAATTTTTTTTTACATAGTTGTATTTGGATGTATGGTATTTCAATTACAGCCTAGAATAATTACAGGAAAACAAACAATTACATTCATGCATATTACGTTTTAGAAGTTCAGTTTCTTAAATGTATTTTCTGGATAAATGTCACCTTGCTGGAACTTGCACAACCAGGTGATTTGTTCACTTGCACAATCAAGAGCAATCCAAACAGGCAAGAGGACAAAGATAAACTTGGTTTTGTAATGATAACGCCACAGGCCTTTATTTTTATCCAATTAATTTTTCGCCTCAAAATTGCATAGTGTGTTGTTTGCAAAGCATTTTTTTGATTCTTCAGCCTTCTTATCCCAAGAAAGATATGTAAAATGCGTTAAACTGAGCTGCACTTCGTTTGGAGCTCTTCTGGGCCATCGTGCTTATTTCTAATGAGGCAGTGGTTAAGGTCTTAGGTGGTGCTTTTAGTTATATTTGTCTGCTTTCATATTTCTTCTCAAGGGCTGAGAATGACCTCCAGTGAAACATTTGTGGGTAGCTTAACCACTTTGCAGTTAGTCTTGTGCCTCTCGTCCTGTGAGTGCATTGGTATTTGTTTTTTATAGCAAGAGGGAGGAAATCCCAGATTTTCATAATTATTTTTAATCTTTGGTGAAGTGCCTTGTAGAGAAATCAAGTGCACACAGCCAATGTTTAATGGTACATCCAGTGGGCTTGGAGGTCCTGTGATTCAAACAGCTCTTTTGGAGGATGTGTCGGTGCACGGCTGGTTATAGACAGGTCAGGTGTTTCCTTCCACAGAACATGCTCGAGTCAATGTCCAAAGAGACAAACGAGGAATAAAGGCAAAAACAATGATTTGGATATTGAAAAAACAATATTACACGTCTATCCAGCATTGACAGTATTATTGCAAAGATGGAAAAGTTGTGAAAGAGCTTGCAGATAATTCAAGGGTGACAGAAAGTGCCCTCTGGGGAAAATGTTAGCATTTATCTGATGATTTTTTATGTTAGCGCCAGAAAGGAAAGAAAATACTGAGCGCTGAAGACTTCTTCCATCTTGTAAAGGAAGGATGAACAAGAGTCTGTGCCTGAGAGCTGGAGTTCTATGCACATCATTTGCAGCTGGTAGTAAGCTTGATTATATGCATTGGAGCAAATTAGTAACCTACATAATGAGAGTACTGTAAAATGTTTTGGCACCTAGGAAAATTTTGTCCTTTCCTTTGGTGTTTCCTGTCAGTTCTTATAATCTTACCAGTCTCTAGGAAGAAGCCTTTGATGTAGAATTTCTGGAATTTCAGTAGTGAAACAAGGTTCAGAAATTGTATTACTTTAACTGCCATTCACAGTTCTTCACTTGTACTGTTTCATGTGTAACCAGTGTTGATGGTGGCATTCTGGGACATAAGGCTCGTCACATAAACTGGAGACAAGATGCATCTCTTTCTTAACTGTTGCTCAAAGGATCAGCTTAAATATATGTTCCATCTGTTACCTGTATAGTTTTATTACATTAGATTTATTTATTTATTGCTGTGGATGCAAAAATATTTAGAGATACCATTGCCTTTCATTTTTCACTGGATTACCATGTTTGTTTACTTATACCTTTGACCAAATTATTCAGCCAGAAAGTGAAGATAAAATGAGGAAAATGAGGAAGTTAAAAACACTTAGGCCACTGAACTTTGGTATGGGTAGCAAACAGTTTTTTTCTCTGAAAGCAAAAAGTGTTTGCAGTGGGTAAAGCCAGGGAATGACAGAATTTTTGATCAAATACTGCTACTCAGACTGGCCACTTGGGTTTCAGAAAACAAGTTTTCAGATCAAATAATAATAAATACTTGGAAAAAAATTATTAAACCCTTGTGAATTAAGTTTAATCAACATATAATTGATGCAAATCTGCCTGATTGCTTGAACTGAATTGAATGTTGCCTCATTGTTTTGGGTTTTTTTTCCATAAGGCACTAGTTCTGAGAGTTTAATGATAACAGTTTAGAAGCATTGTTTGCTGATTCCTTTGAGGGCGAACACTAAAGAAGTAGACTGGAGACATCACATCTGAATGCTGTCTGCCATCACAGGTGTGATGGGCTGGGTCTGAGGAAGCACTTTTGGGGTTTGTTCAATTAAATGCCCTCTCCCCCCTGTACTTCCCAATATCAGTATGCAGGCAGTGGGTGTATATAGGGTGTGTGTACGTATTGCTTTTGCGCAGTGCAAGAGACATAGATGTTCCAGATAGTAAATGTTGCAAGCTTATCTTTTCTAAATGCTTGTGTTAATAAAAAGCCTGTTATTGGCTTCTTCTGGAGCAGAGGCAGGACAGTTGATGGTGGGCAGCAGAGAGCAGCCTGTCTCTTACATAAAAGACATTTCCCCAGTCCAGCTGAGCTCCGGGCGGTCCCTGCGGGTGCTCTGATCTAGCAGCAAGTGACCTCATGCTCTCTGCAGGGACACAGTGACTCAGTAGCAGACAGATCCCATATAAACACCGTAGCGCTGATTGGAGAGTGCTCAAACACAGCAGCCAACAGGGATTTGAACAGTGTCTGCACTTGAGAAAATGAATCAGAGGCAATGAAATAAACCGCCCTAAATGGCTGGAAATTAAAAAAAAAACCCAGCAACCAAAAACAAACCCCACACAACAACCATAGCATACTGATCTGCTTACTGAGATACATGTGTGTCTCTTTCTGTCTCTTTCTAGTAATCTTCTCTGCTGTTACTTGGTATGTCTGATTTTTAAAAGACTAGGATTGTTTTTTAATAAGAAAGTAACAAAAGCACTATGTTAATTAGTCAATTGTTGTGGAAGCAGGCTGCTTATTTTAGTTTATTGTAGGAGTAAAATATGCAGTTAGGTCAGCAGACACTAGCTAAGCCTTGTAAAGCTGCTTATGTTGTATTAGAGAACCTGTAAAGTAAGGGGAGGCTCATTATTTCTTCTTCAAAGTTATTTCAGGAATGTCACTGTGAAGTTCAGAAGATCCCACTTCAGAAGAATCCCAAATACTTGAAAAAAAAAGGAATTATCATTGCGAACAGTGAAAAGATCTGTCAGCAATACAACAGTGCCATGCCTTGCTGTTTGAGGAAAAATATAAATACAGAATAAAGTGCCCCATTTCTAGAGAATCAAAGCTTTGTGTTCAAGCAGTGCTGTTAAAAGTGCACTTCCTTCCTGTCAAGTCATTGAATTCAGGTTCAGTTTTGCTACATTGAGGTAATTCTTTTGTTGCCTTTGCCTTGTAATATGTGTTTTGGAAGCTGCCATCCAAACTGTTTAGAATAAGTATTAAAGTCAATAAACAAATATTTTTAATGTGGCTGTAGTTAAGATGACAACACTGACTGGTGGTGTGGCTTCCTAGAGAAAAGCACTAGCCACTCATCAAGACTCTGTGGTGTCTCAAAGGTTTATTTGGTTGAAGCCTTTTTTAGTGTTGAGGGTTTTACCTAGAAAGGCTGTCTATGTGCAAGCAGGTGTTTATGCAAGGACCACAGGGGTGACTCCATATCCCAGCTGGAGATGAACAAGTGAAAGCACAGAGCAGCTGGGTTGTTACTCAAGGGTGCATGTGTAATTTAGGCGAAAGCCATGTTTGTTTATGTGGTGTCAGGTTTGGAGAGTTCTTAACTAATTAAAGAATTATTTGTTTGACTCTTAACACGTGACATTCCTTATTCTGCTGCAATATTTGTGTAAAATCTGGAAATGGTGGGAAAAGAGTGCCTGTGAGAGGGCCAGTAACTGTGGAGTTAAGGCTGCACCATGAAATGTGAAAGTTTCCCTTTGAAACGTGCATGAAGTGAGATGTTTAATCTTGGATATCTACTGTGTCTCAAGCTTTTCAAAGTGACTAATGGTTATAATATCTCCCTGGGAGTTTCCTAGTCAGAAAGACCTTATGAGAGTCTGCAAAGGGTACTGAGCAGCTCTGCTCTGAAAACCAGACTGGCTGCCAAGATCTTGGCATCTGAAAGATGCAGGCATTTACAAGCACTATTCCCTACGACATCTAAGACAACACTGCTCAAAAAGTTGTTCTTGGCTCTTTCATGTACTGCCAGTTGCTGAGGCTCAGTCATATATATGTAAATGTAAATATATGACAGCTTCCCAGTTAGAGCAGTGACTGGTTTTTACCCAAGCAGCAATTTTTTTTCTTTAAAAAAAAAAAAGCTATAATTACTATTTTACATGATAAGACTAAAAATCTTGATCATTAATTTTTAAAAATTGATGAAATAACAGTGCCCTGCAAGCATATCATTTATCCTACATCTGCACACATGGACATTGGAAGACCTTAGCCTGTAACTACATATGAAAGAGTGCTCTGATGATAGTGTAGAATCTACAGAGGACTGGGTGCCATTCGGCAGTTTTAGTTCCATTTTTCATGGCCAAAACAATGGTGAGGGTTTGTGAGATCTCCCACCATTAATCTCTTGCAGAAGAAAATCCAGTCCAAATAAAACTGTTCTTAGAAGACTAAAAAAGGGGAAGGCTAAGGTAAGCTAGGGAATTGCATTTATTGCATATATTGCCTATTTTGTCAAAATCAGTGCCTGAGGAGGGTGCTTGTTCAGGATTTGTTGCACATCTGTGTTGTGACTGTGTAAGGGCAAGAGTTAGATGGCAAGGTGAAGGAACATGGTGCTAGAGGTATCATCCTGTTAGTGACACACGTAGCCTCGGTCAAGCCCATGTGCAGTCATAAGAGAAAGGCTGCCAGCTTGAGTGCTTGGAATTTCTGTTTGAGTAATTATGTTGTGCCTACCCATCCTAAATTTGCCCATGAAAACTTAGTAAGTCCCAGTTAATTTAAATCCTTAAGCAAATAATTTTTTTGCATGTCCATGTCACATTTTACTGTCTGTGAAGAGGTAGCAATATTTTTTAAGGCTTGCACTGGAATACTGTCAGGGTGAATTTATTCATTTTGGTATGTGCTTATGTATGGGCTGAATTATATCAGTACCAAACAGAAAAGTATAATTTTTTAAAGGAGTGGATACAGTATGTGTTGGCTACTGCTGAAAGTGGTGTGTATTTTGGTTTGCTGGAGTGACAAGAGGGCACAATATATAGGATAAACATGGTTCACATCCCTAAATGCACTTCTCAACCTAATGAGTGACTAGCTAAACCTTAGACACAGTATGATCTTTTATGGGTTTAGTTTTTATTTAGTTTTTATTTATTATAATTTTATTTTTATTTTTATTTTTAATTAATTTTTTTATGTTCTCTCTACAAGTGTGCTAAAAGCAAACAATCTGCGACAGTGAGTCAGAGAGGCTAATTGTATCTTGCACAAAAAATCCACAAGCTTTTTCAACTCCAATTATTTCTCTTTCACCTTCATTAAATTCATTGCTGGTCAAAGATGCTGGGTGAAGTGTCCTAATGACTGAAATTTTCTGACACCAGCTGTGCAAAAGTAGCAGTGACCTTCCTTGGCTTTGCGTTTCTGCTGAGAGGAAATGACAACGCTGTTTCTTGCTAAGCATGGGCTTAATGCTACCAGCTCATCTCGTGCAGATTATCAAACAGTCTTCAGGTAGTAATGACCTTTGGTCATGGTGGACATGGGCCAGATCTAAACTAGCAAACTGTAAAAGGATCTGTATCCCATTACCAAGCCACTATCTGGTCTTACTCATTAACATTTTAGTGGCAAAAGTTCAAATGAGTTATTTCATTAATAGTCATGAAACTAATTACATTGAAGTGCATCTGTCAGTGGTAAAGACAGCTGACTTCTATGCATCTGAATAAATTCAGTCTGTGTTGGGAAATGTTATTCTGCTTCTAAATGAGAGAAATACAATGCAAATCATGAAGATGTATTAAAAAGGAGAATGTAGATGTGTCCTACATGTGATGTGCTTGATGCTGCAGTTCCCTGATGCAGTCAGTTAATGAAGTGAATAATCAGAAGTGCACTTGGGTAGAGGTAGGATCTTGGGCAATATTTTGTGCCTTATTTATTCCCACAGACACCAAAAAGTCTGCACGATAAGAAAGATTGTGGGGCAGGAGGGTTGGCACTGACTTGGGTAAAACCAAATGCAAGCCAGTAGCAAGACTAGTTTGGATGTATAGAGACCTGGATATAATGAGAGTGAGTCAGGGAGGAGGGAGAAAGGGGAAGAAGTCTTAAGTCTGCTCCTGCTAACTTTTGCTGTTGGACAGCATTTCCCCCACAGAAGGGACTCAAAAGAACAGGTAAGACCATGGCCAAGTCTATTTTTGTAATACAGTCTTCTGTCTGTAAAATGTCACTGGCCAGTTCTGGGCTGAAGTAAAAAAGAGTGTGAGAAGAATGAGAGTAGTAACGAGGTTACACAGGTATTTAAAGTAGAAGAAAAACTGTATAGTAGTCATGGCCTGAAGTCAGCTGCATTTACCAACAGTCCCCTGTTAAGAAAAGTCCTGTATATGGGTAGTTGTTACTGTGAATCTATCCATATTAACATGTCTCATAATGCTGTGGCATTTTGCACAGCTATGAGAAATGAGCGGAAAAAGATAGTTTTCCCTCTTGGCATTGTTATCTCTGATTTTTGTGTTGTAAGCAAGCTCCAGCAAACAGTTGTGTTACAGGACATTGCCGGAGGTGGGAGTCTCCAAAGTTTTAAGAAGATGATGCAGACATAGAAAATATGATTATATATTTATTTTACGTGTGGATATATAAACTGAGATACTTCAAGTGACCTACAGTGAAGTTCATGAGGTGGTACTTTCCTGTGTAACATACATGCTGCATCCAGTGAGCTATTGTAAACCAAAGATGAAGCTCAGTGACTTTTGCTCCTGGTAAGTTGTGGTTTTATTTCTGTTCTTCAGACATACTCTAGAGAAACCTGCACTCGGAGTTGTACAATGCAGATTCACAATGCAGACAACCTGGCACCAGTGCAAATTACAGTCTTGTAGCACTGCCACAAATGCCAGTGAAATTAACTGTAATGCACTCAACTGGGTTGTACAGGCCAAAAATTAATAGAAAGAGACAAACTGGGTTTTTTCTTTAGTGGAGTGCAACTTGCTCTTACTTTGTATGGAATGTTGCTCAGCAGCCTGGGGAAGCTTTTCTTGGGAAGAAGCTAAGCTGTAGTGGGACCAGGGATGATGCCACCTGTGTGCAGTGAGTGGGAGTCACACAAGGATGATGGCAAGGAAGCGGGAAGGCAAGCCTGCATTGATATCTATCCCCTTCTGACTCCCAGCTAATGCCTGTTGTAAGGATGCAGTGGCTGTAAGTGTCTTGAATTGACTCCTGCGGTTGACCACAGCAGGAACACGGTCAGATGTGTAGTTCCGCCCTTGAGATACTTTTACTTAACTCACTCTTGAAAGCTGGGCCATGTGAATTTTTTAGATGAGTAATAGCTTTTTGAAATGTTTCTTTTCCACTTAGTAAGCAATACAGATATAGTCAACACACCCATATAGGGAGGGGTAGTCTTGGCAATCCAGTCAGGAAAATGCAGAATGAAACACTTCAGAGGTCCTGCAAGGAACCCCAGGGAAGGGGAATAAATGTTCACTTCTGCCTGTGAATAGGTCAAGAAAAGAGAGATCACTGAAAGCTGATCAGTTCCTTAAGAAAGGTTTCTTAATCAAGAAAAGCACTGGGTAAGGACTTGGGGGACTAAAGATTGTTAAAGCTTTTGAGTTTTGCTGTCTGACTTAGGGATGTCAAATGACGAAAACAGGGTCCATCAATTAATATGTAACGTTTTCAAAGTGCTCTGAAATGTTAAGGAATTTTCCATTAATGCCCCTAAGTTTGGATCAGACTTAAGTGTTTCTCTGGCAGTCAGGGAGAGGTGAAATCTTTTCTGTCTTCTGTGCAGTTTCACCACATATTTTGGCAGTCCTTTGTTATTTCCCACTAGGCCTGTGCAGATAAAAAGGACAGGATATGAATATGTACGAACAAATATTTGTTCTTTGACAGGCAGTAGAGTGGCTTTGCATGCAGCATTTATGTTGGTCCTGGAGTAGCTGAGCTGTGTTTCTCGGCTATAGAAATCAGTGCTTTCTGCCAGCTTATGCTTTAAGCAAGGGTTGTTCTCTGCCCTCCCTTCCCAATAAGTCGCACTGACTTCTGACTGTGTCCAGAGAAGGGCAGTGAAGCTGGTGATGGGTCTGTCAGGTAAGCCCCATGAGGAGTGGCTGAGGGAGCTGGGGTTGTTTAGCCTGAAGAAAAGGAGACTCAGGGGTGACCTTATCACACTCTGTAACTATGTGAAAGGAGTTTGCAGTGAGGTGTGGGGATGGTCATTTTTCACAGAATCACAGAATGATTTGTGTTGGAAGGGACCCCTAGAGATCTAGTCCAACCTCCCTGCTCAAGCAGGGTCCCTTAGCACATGTTACTCAGGGCTGTGTCCAGGTGGCTTTTGAATATCTCCAGAGAAGAGATGTTACAATCTCTCTGGGCAACCTGTTCCAGTGCTAAGTCACCCTCATAGTAAGGAAATTCTTTCTCAGATGGAACTTCCTGTGTTCAAGTTTCTGCCCGTTAGCTCTCATCCTGCTGCTCAGCACCACCAAGAGGAGTCTGGCTCCATCCTCTTTTTATCCTTCCCAAGTAACAAGTGATGGGACAAGAGGAAATGGCCTCAAGTTGCACCAGGGGAGGTTTAGATTGGATATTAGGAAGAAATTTCTTCACAGGAAGGGTTGACAGGCACTAGAGCAGGCTGCCCAGGGGACAGTTGAGTCACCATCCTTGGTGGTTCTAAAAGTCGTGTAGATGTCACACTTAGGGACATGGTTTAGAGGTGAACTTGGCAGTGCTGTGTTAACACTTGGACTTGATGATTTTAAAGGTCTTTTCTGGCCTAAAAGGTTCTATGATTCTGTTTTTTCTTGATACATGCATGGTCACAGCTAGAGAATTATGTAGAAAAACACATTTAACACTGGGAGTAAACACCAGCTTGGCAGCCCTTTTTCCACCCTTACAGTCTGATCAGTACAGGTCTCTCCACATCACCTCAGCCGCGACCTGGGCTGACCTGAACCGAAGTGAGAGAGTGACTCAGTTAATTCCCTGTCAGCCCTTTTGGCGTCGGCTGCCACAATGGCTGAGCTGCCAAGTGCCATCAGTGCAGTGCAGTGCTGTCCTTAAAGAGGTCTCTTGGGAAGGGGGTTGAAACTACAAAACACTTGTCAACATCAGTTGGTAAAAACTTCAAGACTTAGCAAGTCTTGAGCTCAGATAAATATTCTTATCACTAAGAGCCAGGCTCCCTTTCTCTCTCCTTTCTGCACGCACAGTGTAGGGCCAACCTCTGAAATCTTTATCCTCTTTTTATTCTGTGGTGATGCATAACAAATGCCACTGATCCAAACCAAGCCAGACAAAAATGTGCTCTTATTACAAGTGACAAATTTGCTAGGAATGGACAGGCAAATAGTTTATACTGTTTAGTTCCCAGGAAGGCACTCTTACCAGCCCAATCAATGCACTGATGCAGCAAAGCATTTCAGCAAAACAAATAAGAAGGTGGAATCTGTGCATGAGCGCAGCTCAGTGAGCTTTTTCAAGTAAGGTGTTTAAACATTTGGCTCTGAGTTGCCTTCTAAACTGGAGCCTTTTAAACTGTTTGTGTAGCTGCAGGGATGTGGAGTGTTGAGCAAAACTAGGCTCGGCTTGGAGAGGTGTGGAAGCCTGTTTGCTTGTAAATTGTAATTCTTCATCGTTCTGCTGCGAGGGAGGCGAGCACATGGGGGAAGGGAAGCACAGGCCAGTAGAAGACTACGCTTCTGCTATGAGTCAGCCCCAAAGGAATCTTAAGTTTAATTTAGTTGTTTTGGGTTGAGCTACCAACTATTATCGGTGCAGCCAAAACCCCTGGGTCTGCAGAGCACTGTGCTGGAGGCAGACTTGATACCATGACAGGGATCACTTTGGGTCCCTGCTGATCCTGCTCCAGCCCATCTCAAGGCCCAGAGTAATGCGACATTTCTTGAGCCTCATCCCACCTCCTGGTCTCTGTGTCTGAATGGTTTAGACAACACTTGTCTTCAGGGACCCTGGAGAGAGAGACCATCCTTTGCCACTGGGCTACAGGGATTCAGAAGACAATACAGCAAATTAGCTGGGCTGACAGTCATTATATGGCTGTGCAAGGGCAGATCTTCGTGTCTCTTAATACTTGCAAACTTACTTTTCCTTTCCTTCTTTCCTTCTCTAGATTTCCCTTCCTTGCTGATTGCTCTGCAGCTCTCCTAGGTATGCAGTTTGTAGGAAGTTTCCTGCCCAGAGGACAGCTGTATATCATTGTTTCTATGCTGTCATGCTGTGCTGGCGTCTCAGTCAGAGTTTCACTGTGTACATCTTGCTCAACAAGTCCCAGCCTTGCAGCCTGGGGGATTTGTGTTGGGAGAAGCTTTTGCAGATTAAAGGTGCTATGTTTGCATGCATCTCTTTGCAGGTACTCTATTGTAGGGTAGAGGTGAGACTTGTCTGCCACATTCGTGCGTCACACCCAGCCGTACCCAGCACCATCAGGCCTTTCCTCTCCTGGGTCTGTGTTCCCAGGGATCATTTTCAACAGTCATACAGGAAGTGATGGGGTACAGGCAGGAGTGCCCAAACCCACTTTATTTTGTAAGGGACCTGAAGGGTCATGCAGCCCATCACCTAGTCTTTAATTTTTTTTTTTCTCCCAAACTTGCCAAGCCTCATCTTTGAAGCAGGCAAACATTTTTGCACTTGGAAAGCAGATTCTCCCAGAGTTTGGATGTCCTAATGACTGGGAGTCATCTTCCTGCCTACACTTAATAGTGGCTGGCGTCTGTGGGTTTGTTCTGGTGCCAAGAAAACTGAAGAGATTATATACCTTCCTCACCTTCCCTCTTGCATGAGAGCAAACTCAACCTGCCAGGGCTTTTTAATAGACATGACGCAGGGAAGAGTTGTGCGAGCCTATGTAAGGCATCAAAAGATCTTAAAAAAAATAAAATTTAAGCCTGTGTGGTTAGCACAGGCTGAAGAGCAAGATAATCTTTCAGGCCTTGTGAGATCAGCCACCCGCTGTGTCTGTTGTGATAGATTTGACCAGCCTGCATGCTAGAAACTGTTTCTCACTGTTATTTTGTTAGTGTTTGTCATCTAATATGAATGCAGAAATCCTCAATCATTTAAGACGCTCGCTTGTTCCCCCTCTCCCTCATGAACTAAAGAAGGCTGAAAAGACTGTACTTAAGCAGAGGCAGCAAAACCTTTTCCTAGTATTAAAAATGGAAATGGATTGCAAAAAGCAGCTGCATTGTTTCTTTGTTATTTCTTTTAATGCAGAGAAGCATGTTTCCTTTTCATTTGTTAATTACAAAAGAAAATTCACCAGGGAGAGTCTTGTTAAACAAGTCTGGCATTGAGCAGGGAAAGAAAGAAAGAAAAGAAAAAGACCTGCCTTCACTCTGTAGCTCTTTGACCCAACTCACTGCCATGACCTGAATTTAGTTTCCTTCAGTTTTTTGTTTCCACTCTTTTCCTCCAATTTTTTTGATCCAGTATTCACAGCTTCAGGAAGGATGACAGAGCCCTATATTTTGCCCCCAGGCACTGCATGGAAATGAGGATTTAGAAATTTAATCATCAGGTATGGACTTACTCCATGTGACACACCCTTGCAGCCCAGGGAGCCATGGGAGCAGTGATGTGTGCCCATTGCTGGCAGGCAGCTGCAGGGACTTTAATTCCCCAACCTTCTTGCTGCCTGTCTGACTTTCTCTTCCTCAGACCCATCAGAGACAAATACTTCCCCAGCCCATTTTACCTCTCTATAACATGTTTAATTTGGGGGAAGCAGAGATTTTTTTTTTTTCAAGACAGACTGAGGCAGTGGGTGTGGAAGCATTTGGGATGAGCTCCCTTGCAGGATGCTGACCTGAAGTTTGCAGAAAAATCTCATGAAGAGCTTTTGACTAGTGTAAAGAAAGAACTGCAGCTCTAGGTCTAAAACTCTGCCCCCAGAGACACCATTCAAAAAGCTCACAAAGTTTGCTGGAAAACCAACTAAATAGTGAAGGAGCCTTCCTTTTGTGGAGGAGCCCTAGTCCTGGTGGGTTTGTGGAGCTTTGGATGCAGACACTTTTCCAGGACTGCTCACCCTCTCCAAAGTGTATACAGAGCATACAAGAATAAGCCAAGCCAGGACATCAAGACATTATTCTGTCAGTTTTCAGTTGTATTAGCTGCAGGAAGTTTAGGCTTTGTACCAGGATTTTCACATTTTCATTTTGGCTGCAGGATGTGTGCCAGAAGTGTGCTTAATGTGCCACTCCTGTATTTTAAACAACTGCATGGTTTAAAATGCTTCAGTATGTAGTAGTGAGGAAGAGAAGCAGCTGCTTGAGAATGCTTTTTCATATTTGAATCAGTGCAGCCACTAAATTCACAAAGACACATTACCAGCTTTTTCTTGGTCTCAAGGAGCTCCTAAACTCCATTTGATTATTAACCCCAAATCCCAGTGCTTATGAATAGATCCTGTCATCAATAGGTTTTAGAAGGTCTAATGGAACCAATTCATGAGCCTTCTCAGAAAGGTGTTAGCCTAGCACAGCCTCTGAGCACCAAATTCAGCCAAATCATTTGAATATAGTTTTACTCAAAGTTTATGGTCTTTCCATGAATGCAAATGTAGCACTGGGGTTAAGTTTCAATTACATGGTGCCACATTCTCCACGAATTACCTGTTTTGTGAATAAATCCATTTTCTTTAATTATTATTTAAGAGGCTCATTTAGCATGTCACCAGGAGCAGTATTATCAGTAGTATTTAATTTTTATCCATAGTGCTGGTATTATTTAACAGGAGTGAGTGAGGAGCAGAAGTGGGATTTATTCTTCCCACCATCTAAGCAAACAAGCACATGTGAGACATGAATAAAGTGTGTTACAGTGCTATAGGGAATTTGGTGTATATCAGCACAAAGTTTAAATACAGAGATAGAAGAACAAGGAAGCACAGGCTGATTTAAGTAATAACGACTGGTACTGTTGTGACTAAAGTCTAATTAGATCCGTCATCTGGCTGGTAGCCATGCTAATATCCTTGTTTTATTTAGAGCAAAAGCTACCAGGACTGGGGCAGGATGGGTGGAGTGGCAGCTGTAACACAGATACAGCATTTTGCAGAAACGTGGATGAGAAGCTCAAAGCTGTAAGAATTCAGCAAATTTCAAACTCCAAAACCACAAACTTCTGCAACTACAGGCTTGTAGATGTGACTTTGAACAAGTCACCAGTGTCCTGTGAGATTGCTAAGTCTTAAGGTGGGGAGTTGCTGATTCTTTTTGCTGATAGAGTAGACAGGTAGAGGGACTAAAATATAAACTGGAGGCTGAAATCGAATAATTTGCAATGAATCACAAACTAACAGTGTTTTTGTTTGGCCCCACCTGTTCTACCAACGGGACTGAAACTGCTGAACCAAAACTTTGAGCATGAATGTTGTTCCTTCTTGGTAAAAGACACGGGACTCAAATATTTTTCTTCAGAGGTTTCTCTCTCTGTCACTAGTCCCTCTGTACATGCCATCACCTTGGTGATTCAGGCCAGCAGGAAGGACCAGAATGAGGGGCTGCACTGGACACGTCCGTGTGAGCTGGTGCACCCCTGCACTGTGCTGACCACGTGGATGTAGCAGCTTGGAGCCCCAAAGCAGCAAAGCAGAGCTTGTGCCCAAGACTATCACTGCTGGCTCTCAGTGCAGGTACAGGCTGATGCAACACAGCAGAACTGTGGCCAGGATGCAGGCAAACACAGGGACGTGTGTCTGTGGTCACTCGGTGGTGGTGGAGGTCAAGGTCTCTAAAATATTTTTGGTTTTAGTGGGCTGGAGTCCCAGTGAGGTGGAGAAATAGAATAAAGTAGAAAGACTCTTGAAGTATGGCAGAAGGGAAATCACTGGTATGACCCCCTAAAACATGAGTAAACTTTCCCCTTGGTGCTTTCTATTACAAGACTTTTTGCCTTTTGGAAAACAGTCTGGAGTGAAGTGTCGGTCCAGATGCAGAGTAATTGTGAGGTCTCTAATAAGTATTTGTAGCATATGTGTTTAAACTCAAGAATCTCAAAGCAAGCTCTACATCAACAGAAGAAGCAAAACCAAAAGCAGCAAACATAAGCAAACTGCCATTTGCTCTAGGGTATCATGGAAGTGGAAAAACTTACTGAATACACAGGTTTGCAGCTTTTTCTCTGGGCACTTAGGTTAGCTGGGTGGCAAATGTGCAGTTGGGTTGATCATTACCAACCTCAAAGAGATAGCATTTACCTTCCTGAGGAGAGGCTCATAAAAGCAGGCTACTGTTAATGTGTGCGTAGTGCCCAGAAACTGGAGTGCCCCACCCCTGGAGACTGTGGTAGGTGTTTGGATAATGCAGGCTCAGCAAGAAAGCATCAAAGATTGCCCAGCTGCATGTGTGAGTTTTGTGATGGGGCCACCAGGTGCAGTGACGAGTGCCTGGGTCTTGCTTTGGTTTGGCTGGTGGTCGCTGGTGGAAGAGTTGTAAAGCACTGGAGCACCTCAGAGCATCCTCTGAGAAAACAGTATCTTTGGCAAGATCACTTTCTTCCCCCTCTCTTTTCCACCAAATCCTGCAGACAGGGGGCCAAGGGACTCTTGTATTCCGTTTGCAAAGGGAATAGAGCATCCTTGAATGATATACCAATATAAATGGGTTCATGTGTCATCTGATCATAACATGTCAGAAACAGTGGGCAGATACAGGAGGCAGATTTACTGCTGACTTTACAACAGCCCCGCGAAAGAAAAGTGGTAGGCATAGGTGATGAGAATGGAGAGTATTCTACTCTAGTAGCTGTGTGATACAGAAATTAATGTAGGAGTAGCTTGGCTTTTGACTGGAACAGATTTTTTTTTTTTGCCTTTTAATAGGCCCCCCGTAAGTTAGTAAACCTGCCACGGAGAGAAATTTGCAAATCCACATGTTACAGTGGTGTACAACCCAATTAAGAAAAGGAGCAGCAAACGGAATATGTCTGGAGATGTAAAACAAATTTTGGCTATATGACCTTTGGGAACAAACCAAGGTCAGGTAACTTACTTAAGTTCTCTACCTTCACGGGAGGCTGCTTCCTGTTTGAAAAAAATCTGAAACAGTATCACTGGCATGCTAACAGGCTTTCCTATTCATTTGACATGATCTGATTCTGCTTTTTTGTCCCTTAATGACCACAGCCATTAAATTCTGACTGTTGATATATGTGAATTGTTTAAAAATGTATTAATATTTATTCCATTGCTTGCTCTATTTGTCTGCCTGTCCAGAAGACCTGCATGTCAATCACTGCTCTCTCCTCATAATGCTTCTTTTCCTTCTCTTGGGTCATGTATGCAGCCACTTCCACCACAGTCCAGATTCATCACCTTGTTTGTTCAGGATTTCTCTCCTTTTGGCGTCTCCTGTCTTTTAACAGGTCCCCTCAGAGCAAGATTTAAAAGAGACTAGGACAGTCAACTCTCTTTGTATATGTAACACCTTAATGTTATACTTCCTAATCCTTTAGTAACCTGGTCTTCTTATACTGCGATGGAAAGTGAAATACTGCTAAGCAGTTTAGTATCCCATCTGATTAGGTGAGGGGGTGGCTGAGGGCAGAATGCTGTCAGTCAAACCCTTGTGGCTGGAAGCAAAAACAAAGACTTGGACTCTTTAATTCGAGAGATCCGGTGGGTCCTGCCACCTCTTGAGAGAGACAAAGGGGCATGTGCCAAGCCTGACGCTGTAGGCAGAGGTGGAAAGCCAAAACAAGCTGTCACAACCCTATTGCTGACAGGATAGAGATAAGCTACATTAATGCCATGTACTTTGTACTGCTTTGTGCCACTCCTGCTGCTTTATGCCGATTGTTTTGGACTTGTGCAGAAGTGCAATTGGGATATCTGCAGGAAATGGCAAAAAAACAGCCGGGCTGTGATACTTAGTTGAGGAACAGGTGCTGTTGATTGTACTGCTTTTTCTACATTCCTTTGTCCCATTTTTTCCACTACAGGTTTAGGAATGTCATCCTGCCTCTCAGATTTTGTCCACCTCAGATCCTGAAAATTCTGACAGTAATTAGAAAATTACTTCAGCTGGTATATTGCTTGCAGTATTTCTCATGGTGTTTAATATACTCCTCAAAGACTTTTAGTTGGATTCAGGCCAGTATGCCTCTACCTTTGCATTTGAAAGGGTCTGCTTTAAAGATACTGCCTTGACTGATTTCAAGTAAAACAATTCTGGATTTAACGGAGAAGCTATAAGTCACAGTCAGTGACTTGGGAATTGTGACAGGTTGAAAGTACCCTGAAATATATTAGCAGATTATTCGGATGATTGAAGCCTCCCCTACTGGAAATGAAAAGCAAGAAACTCTTAAGTAAGTAGTAGTGACGCTTAGTTCACGAAAATGCCATTTGGTAATGATAACATAATCAGCTAATGCTACCTTCCCTGCCAGTGGGCACATTGGACAAGTGGCAAAGCATTGTGTTGAAAGGAGGTAGCAGCATGTAAATCTGCCTCTTGGCTACTCTGAATTGCTTCCTGTTGCAAGTTTTGAGCTCTGCTGAAACATCTTCCTGTTTGTTCTGACCTGATTCCCAATTGATTGAGAAGGAAAATGGCTGTTGGACAGAGCTCTTTGGTTTAGAGTGGTAATTGAAAGATTATGACAATATTGCCCAATTTTTTGTCTGGATTTTGCCAGTTTCCTATTGGTCAAGAGTTAGGTTCAGGTTCACTGCAGCATGTCCATTAGCATCCTTTGTCATTTGCTCTCTCACCCACAGACAAAGGTCACATGTCCTTGAAGATTTTATTAGATTCATAAAGCCGTCCTTGACATCATGCATCAAAAAGTACTACGGGACCAGTCAGAGCAGGCAGTTGTTCTCAAGATGACCTGATTTTTCTTCAGTAGGGGATGCTGGAAGATATTCTTTCATTTGCTTCTCCTTCTCCAAAATGTCCTTTTTTATGAGTTCCATTTGCTCCCATCTCTTCCACAGGTCACCTGGGCATTCACAAGTTTTGAAAGCAAGACATTTTATTCCACAGTTCCATTGATGCAATATCACTGGTACCAGGATCCGCTTTTAATCAAAGCTAGGCCACCAAATGATATTGCTGGCTTGCTCTCATCCACGTATGTGGTTTTAAGTCTGTAGGTGGGGAAGAGAAGGGAAGTAAGTGTGTATCTTTCATGGTTTAGGAATGGTATGTCCCAATTTAGAATTCCCACTAAAACCCATGCTCCGCTCACTCACTCCCCTCCTGGCCACTCCCCTGCTGCAGAGAATTGGAGGCACCATGGGTTGAGATAAGAACAATTTCCTGGAAAGAGCAATGAGATAAGAAAACAAATGATAACAGCAACAACACTAATGACAGAGGGTACAGGAAAGGAAGGGTTCACACAGAAAACCCCCAGCAACAGACAGGACTGGACAGCTCCCTCTGCCATGCTCACTTGACCAAAGGGAACCCTTCTCCCTGGAAGAGGCTTCCTTCCCTCCAACCTCAGCAATGGTGCTTGGTGGTATAGAATAACCTCTGGGTTGAGCCATGCCCTCTCCTGGCTACTGCAAAATTAACCCTGTCCTGGCCGAAACCAGGACAGTATTCTAAATTATTATGCTTTTCAGGCATCCCCTTAGTTTGGTTTCCTCCAGGATAATTTAATGTTTTCCAGCACTGAAAGAGTTAGGTGGTGATGCTTTCTGTCAGGTAATCAACAAGCCCTGGCTCTGAGGTCTTATTTGTGCATTACTTTTTGTTGTCCTGTTTCTAACATCTCACTCTGCTCTTTGGAAAAATCGTGAATGTCAGTTTTGGCTGAGAACGCTCTCAGGAAATCAGAACAGTTTTTATTTGTTTGTGTTTTGCAATCCACTGACAGTTGTAGCAACATCATCTTCTGAGGTCATATTGCAGAAGGCTGGAAGGGAGCAATGTGTGCTGGAATGTCTTTTAGGGCAGATAGAAAGAAAAATAACACACTGCTTACAACCTCTGCATTTTCCATGTTTCGTTTTGAAGGACCGCTTTTCTTTTTACTTAATTTTTTGAGATCCAACAGACACATTTCCCAGAATGTTTACAAATTGCCTTTGCAATGATAGGGGAATGTGAGCTTGCCACTGTGGTGCTGAGGCTGTCCGCAGGTGCATGGGCAAAGGCAGCTTCAGTAAAGTATTCTTATTGATCTGTTAGTTGTGTCGTGTTTTGTCTTTTTTAATAAACAAATATCTATCTGCTAAACAGTTTAAAAAAGCAGCATTTTCTGTATAAATAACATTTTGAGTTTCTTCAGGGATCTTCCTGGATGTGAAGGACTTATGTTGACATAATCCTTTAAGTATAAAATTACAAAATGTCATAACCATTGATTAATTAGATCAGATAAAGCAGATCAAAGGAGTAAGGCAGTTTGGAGATCTAGTTATTTTCATGCTGTTTCTGTCTGACACACCTCTGCTAGCATCTTCATTAACTACTTTCAGGTGAGAAGCAGGAACAAACAGAATGACTTCAACTGGAAAGGATGTAGGTTAGTAGTCCCTAAGTTCACTTGCAGTTGTGTTTACTAGCTCCAGGTTTTTACTGTGGAGGCCAGAGGTTTACATTTACATTGATGAAATTAAAAGTGAAAGTACTGTAGCTTTTCATCAGAACTGCAGTGCCTATGACCTACATTAGCTTTTCTGCTTTCTGCCATCTCTCCCCCGACTGCCTTAAAGTCCCAGCAAAGCCTGGAAAAACCTGTGGTGGATCCAATGTGAATTGGGGCACCCTAATTTGTCACCTTTTATAACCACAAATCTTTGTCTTAAGAACTAGATGCATTGTCAGAGTGATACCAATGGATTTAGCAGAGGCTCCCAGTCAAGGAGTTTCTGTGACTACAGTGAGCTTCTGTAAAGGCTCTTAACAGGGACAGGGATGGTCATCATTTTTCCAGTAGGCTCCTGTGACTCCTCTGGGGCTAGATTCAGTTCTTAGCACTGGCAGTGTAAATCTTGGAGGGGTTGTGCAAAAACCCCATGTTACATACGATCAGTGTCAGTAACAGTGAGGTCAGATGCCATTCCTGGGATGTGTGGTGGCACTGAGGATGGGGTGATGCAGGCTTTGACTTAGGCTGAACCGTGTCACTTGGGATGCCAGCTGGGTAGGAGGGTATGGTGTGGCTCACCCCAGTCACCCAACCCACTGGGCTGCAACTTCCACTGCTGTCTGTGCCAGGTGAAAACTCAGGGGTGGCTGTTGCCATGGCAAGCACACTCACCTGCTATCTCCACTGGGTGGGTCCCCATTCAAAGCATAAGTGGAGGAAATCTGGGGCAGAGCCAGAGATGAAGCTGATTTTCCTTCAGTGATAATTTTGGCAACTTGGTTTCAAAAACCAAAGTTTTGGAACTTGTTTTGGGGTTTTTTTCTGAGGTGCTTTCTATTTGAGAGGTTCTTTCCTCTTGTGACATGGCTTATATTTGGGATTGTAGCTTACGAGTTTTTTACAGGTTTATGGTTTGTTCCATCAAGCCTATGTGAGGCTTATAAAGAACAGAGGATTATGCTTCAGAGCTGAGTTTGCCCCTTCTATCTGAAAAAAACCCCACAATTGCTCCTGAATTTTGACTTTGTTTTCTCACTCTTTTCACTAGTTGCACACATTTTCACTTTGTGGCTAATACTCCGTAACTCTTGTGTTTTGCAAACATGAGTGTTACAAATTACTGGCAAACCTGGCAACAAAACAAATGCAACCATTAGGGAGGTGCAGGACATGAGCCACCTTCCCCTGTGCCCCCACACTGCCATGCCCTTGTTTCTCCTCTCTGTAATTTTAGGGCTGTTGGCTGCCCTGCCAAGGCAGGAGTGGTTTCCTGCCCCTGGGTCTGACTGAATGCCGTGTGGGCAGAGGCTCAGGTGGCCACAGCCCTTTGCTCCCCTGGCACAGTGCTCATGTAAGTTGGCTGCTGGTGAACTGGGGCTATCCTCACTGGACCAGAACAGGCTTTGAGCTGGTGATACACCACCAAAAAAATAGTTGCTCTGCTCTTCAGAGATTGCTGCCCCTGCAGCTCTCACCGTTTGCACTCTGACCTGGGCAGTGGGGGACCTGGGCTTCTCACTGCCCCTCAGCTCAGCCATGAGCACTCATAGAGCTTCAAGTTTTCCTCATCTTCCATCCTTTTCAGCTACGTTGTGCTTGGGACAGTTCCCACAGCAGTCCTCCCGGCAGCCTCCCAGCCCCATGTTTCTTTCCTTCCTGTGGGCTAAGGAGTCGGGGCAGTGACACAAGTATTGTCTGGCAGTAATGACATGAATTGGGTGATGGGAACAGGACCTCAGAGAGAAGGCACATCTCGGGGAACAACAGTCCCTGGCCCATATGAGTTCCCAGGGCTCTGAGTCCTCTTCCCTTGCTCCCAGACAGGAGAGGGGTGCCTCGTGAGTTGCTCCAGCCTTGGGGAAAGCACAGACTTGCACATCCAACAAGTACCTGTCACGAGGAGGCTGAATGGCCTTTTGAGAGAGGCAGGCTTTAGAAATCAAGGGGTCAGATGATTGGTATGAGATATATCCCTGTTTACTCTCTGATAGATTTTTACGTCAAAGGCCATCGTCAGTGAATCACCTACATGTGTATGTGACTGTCATCATTGCTGTGCTAAATATAAACGTCAAAGGATATTGAGCTGTAGGAATAAATCAGACTGTGTTGGCATGCATGTATCAGACAGATCTTCCTCTTCTGTGTCCTTCTCTCTCCATTATGTCCTTCTCTCTCTCTGCTACGGTCAATGGGAAGCAGCTGCAGAAACTCAAATCTAAGCCAGGACTACAGGTTATATTTTCATACACAGATCGAGCATATCTACACATTGGATCTCTGCTTGCTTGTTCTGTCAAAATTGTATCAGTGAAGAGAGAGAAAGGTTTGCTTTGACAGTATTTCTGAGGTAGAAACACTGAGAGACTGAGAAGCGTTTTCACACCCTTTTTTATACAGAATGTGTGATTTTTAAATAAGCACCAGAGAGAAAGTAACTTTGCCAAGGCGACCAGCCGTGCTGGCTGCTCTGTGGACATGGGTATGGTGTGTGATTCACATGGGTTCAGGTTAAAGCACTTCAGTTAGACTCTCAAGTTAACAGTTTCAATTACAAGCACGAGTGATTGTTGTTATTTTCTGTTGAAAGCTGGGAGAAAGTAGTAGGAAAATTCCTTATATTTCATTTAACCAAAGATTCTTTTATTTCTTTTTTATTTCAGCAAATCTGTTTTTTTTTTCACATCAATAAAATGGTGATGAAGGCCAAAAGAAAAACATCACGAGCCTGAAACTGCCTCTTTACTTTTCAGCAGCACTCTGCTCTGGCAACTGCAATGGGGATTTTTTAACCTGCTGTGCTCCCTTTACAGCATGTGAAGGAGCAGTAATGAATTTAAAAATGAGCTTTGAATTTGCAAAATAAATTTTTCTCAATTAAAAAAAAGCTTTAAAAGTCCTCCTACAGAATGTAGAAAGAGGGGGCTAACACCATTTTACTACTCCCCTACTGAATGCTGTTATGCAGATAATCCTGTATTACATGATAAAAGATAAACAATCTGTCATAAGGTTGTCCTTCGGGCATTTCTATAAGGACTTTCCTTAATGATTAAGGAAAATCCTGTGGAAATAGTCAATTTTATAACGCACACACATATATATAGATCTGTTTCAGTTTACTCATTAACATCAGAGAACTCTACAATAATGACTCAGTCTGCTATTTTCAGGGGAAAAAATGGCAACAGTGCATCTGGGCTCAAAACCACCTCCTTCAGCAGTACTGCAATATTCAGGGATATTTCACTTTGCATCAGAGACAGGGGGATGTCTCACACTGCTGCACATGAGGCTCACCCTCAGGCTTTGGCCCCTTGTTTTAGAATACTGTGGTACTTCTTACATGTTCAGCATTTTATAAGTAAGTACTTCTGAGGGAGTCAGGATTTCTTACTCCTTAGCCACTTGTTTACCATTGCTTTCCTCTTTGGATTATTTGCTGCCCCTTCCCAGTGTTGTGTTTTCGTGCCTGAGGCTTGGGTGGCTGATTTCTTCTTGTCTCTCTTTGGTGCTTCAGTGGGCTTTCCTGTGTGGGACTCCCTGGCTGGAAATGAGGAGGAGCTTTGTTCCTGTCTTCCTTTGTCATCCTCAGTTTCTGCCTCTCTCTTCTCAGTTATACTTTTCCTCTTTCCTGTCAGTTATACTTTTCCTTTTCCTCTTTCCTGTCTCTGTTTCTCTGACATAGGTTTGCCCACGGATGCAGGAAGCACCCTTCCAGGGGTTCCAGCAGAGAAAGGACTTCAAGCTTCCTTGCTTTCATGCTATCCCAGCTTCATGTTCATCTCATGGCTGCCAGCTCCCCTCAGTTGCTGCCACGCTTACTATTGATTCTTTCTCTTCTATCTCCCATCATGGCTCCCAGCTTCTTCATGTCGCTTTGCCTCATGATACAGCTACCTCTGAGCTACTGACCTGGAAATCTGTCTCACGTCTTCAGCCTGTAGCCCCTCTTGTCTCCCTCTCTTGTAAGCCCAAATACAGCTTTTTATAGGTTCTCCAGAAACCTATAAAGGGAGAAAGAGCTGGCAGCTTTTGTCAGAGGAACATGGAGTTGTATTCAGTAGAGATAGTACTTAGTCCTTGAAGTCTGAAAATGTAGGAAGGTGGGAGACAACTGTGAGAAACAGAAATGCCAGAAAAATGTGGAGGATTTGGCAGCCCTGTCTTTATGTCTACTGTGTTACCCTGCAGAACAGAATTGAAGACAAACATATGAATGTGCTAACATTTAAGTTATTGGATGCAAGTCTGTTACTGAATTACTTTGAGGGATTTTATTTTTTTAGTTTCAAGGTTATTTTTTTTTCTGCTCTGTTCTGCTCTGTTTAGTTTCTCTTCAGGTAATAGTATTGAAAAGTTACATTGCTCCAGAACAACTCCAGACCTCCGTCTTTCAAAACGCTTGTTTGATATTACTCTCCTTTGGCTAAAATCATATCAGATCTGACTGAATTCTGTCAGATTGCCATTGCTTTGTGTCACTAGCCCAGGACCAGACTGTAGTCATGAACCTTTGGGAAAATTCCTCATAAAAACACTGGTAGGAAACTGGTTAATACCAGTCTAATGGAGTTAATCAGATTATCTTAAGAGTACATACCTCTGCAACCCCTTTGTAATTCTATCACCTGCTCAGTTCATTTAACCATTTTTATGCTGCAAAGTGGGGAAAATTCAAAGTCCTTTGAGTGCAAAAAGTGGCAGACATCAGAACAGTGATGATTTCAAAATCAGCCTAATCATTATTCAGTATTGTGCTTACCTCTGATGAGAGATAATACTACTGTGTCCGTCCGTGTCTGAAACTGGCTACAGCTGCTTTCTGCAGTTCACATCATGTGTGCAGTCAAATCTTGCCATGTCTGCCACTGCTGATACAAAGCTGCATACTCTGGGAGTAGAATTTACAATCATTGTAAATAATGGTGCAGTCATTTCAAAGCTCTAAAGTGACCTAAAATTTATCGGTTCTAATTTACTGTAATGTAACTATTGACCTCAATAAACTGACTGAACTCACAAAAGATAGTTTCACCAATAAGGGGCAAAATGAAATGTTATTTGGTATAATATATAGATTATCTGGCTCAAGAAGAAGTGGAGACAAACAGAACATAGACCTGAACTGCTAACTCCTTCAGACTGCTTTTTTTGTCTTGAACTGGAACTGATGTTGAACCATTACTTTGATGTCTCAGCTGTATTTGATCTAGAACTGAACTGCTTCCAGCTTGCCTTCCTGCAAAGTGTCTCTGGCTACTGCTCTTGAATCCTGACACCCTCCCATGCCAGCCTGCATGGCCTGTGCCGTGTTGGCAGCTGCATGCAGCTGTGTTGCGTTCTTTTCGCCTGCTCTACTTGGAATGTCATCCTGCACTGCTCTCAGTTGCTTTGGAGATCCATGCATGGATCGGTTCAAGGCAGACTTTTCCTGACTCTGGCAAGGGGGACTCACACTGCAGCGTTATGAAGAGTGGGTTTGCACCTCCCTCATGGTCTGGGGCTGCAGGGTCCCTCCTGCCTGTGACCTGGCTCCAGTGGCCATATGTGTGTGCATGTATCTCCATACCTTGTCGTGTGCATTGCTGTCAGTCTGCACTCAGCGCTGCAAGCCCAGACTTTTGTGGGATTGAAGAGGCAGAATCAGGCCAAGCAGACATCTCTCCCAGCGCCCTGGAGTGGCCTGGACAAGACCACAGATTTTGGGTCCATCACAGTCCCTTTCCCTCCTTCACCCATGCCCAGGGCTGCAATGGGCTGTGTTTCCCACTGCTGCTGAAAAGGCTGCAGAGGGAAGGAGATGGGAATGCAGTCCCAAACTCATGCTGAGAGCCTGCTTCTATCTTGTAACCCATAAGTCTTGTCTAAACACTTAGGTGGCTCAGTACAAGCAAGCTTGAGGTGGTTCATCATTACCCAAACTGGTTAACAAATATTTACTGATCTCCAGCCAAGCTAAACTACAGTCATGCTATCAAATTGGTGATTCTGTCCCCTCCCTCACCAATGAAGTAAAAATGAATGCTTTTTTCTGTATTATGATATGAATAAGGGCCGAGGCTTTGTGGTTTTCGAAACCTGGTCATGGTAACCATTGCCGTGACAATTAGACCATTTAAATGCACAAGGTGAGAGGGTGCTGGCTCTGTGGTCATCCTGGTCTTCCTGGAGCTTTTGCCAGCATGGATGCTAAAGCTCACCCAGTGGACCACAGGAACTGGGTCCTCCCTTCTCAGAGTATCAAGTGGACTTCCATGCAGTTACCTCTGTTTACCACAGAGCTATAAATACATCAGTAGAATCTAAGTGGGCAGAAAATGGCATGCTGCAGAATGCATATTGATATACATTTGTCTCTTTGCAGTTAGTTTTTACTTAGCTTTCAAACTTACATAAAACTCAAATCATTTATCTTGACTGAAGGTTGCTTGTGCTTTCTTTGTATTTCCAGTCAGATGTGCTACAGCTTTTCTTAGTTTTTCTGAAGCTTCCAGGAAGACCCTTGGCCATCAAGGGTCTCATGATCCATCACCAGCTGCCTTGAGGCAGCGCAGGTGCCTGCTGTGCTGTGCTGTGCCACTCTGTGCGTGGCCCTCAGGACCGTGCTGTGCCATACAGATTCCTTGCCATGGGGTAGCCTCAGCTGGCCAGTCATAATGGAGGTGGCACCTAACGTGGTACCAGTCGTGACACCACGGCACATTCTCGTCTCTCTCTTGAGGTGCAGCAACATACTATCATTTAAACATCCAGCTGAAAATCCTGTGAAAACTCTGAAGACCACAATGTGGGTGAGCATCTCTCCCAGTGGGAATCCTGAGCAGTGTGCCATGCCCTGATTCTAGTCCTGTCTGCTGCTGCTGCCCTTGGGATTCCAGTGTAGGAAGGAACTAGATGTCTTGTAGCCTGCTGCTGTCTTTTCCATGATGTTAATGAAGTAGTTACCTTTCTTGAAAGTATTTGTCATTCTTTCTTGGGGTACAATAGGAACCACAACCTCCTGGTGCAAAACCATAGTCCACCCTATATTTGTGAATGTAATGATATTATGTAGGGAAAATTGTGTTCATGAATAGACACGCTTCCAGTTAGGCCACGCTTAATGGTGTACATCATTAAGGCTTAGTCAATGTAATATTGTGTTATGTGGGAAGGAATCCCAGGCTGAGTCTATGTTTGACCTCTAATGGTTGATTTACAATGAGTTATAGTAGCAGAGTTCAAATGTTTGGTGATTATTGCTGAGCTGGACTACTATCCGGCAGTTTTAAAAATAAAACTTGCAATTTGAAGAGTATAATTGAAGTTCCTTAAGAGTACCCTGCTTGACCTTTCAGCAAATGCACTGGATTTCCTGAACCAGCACTCATGGATGGTGCCACAGGGCGATGTGGCCCAGCATGGTCCTGCTGCTTAATGGGGCTATTGACCTCTCCTCACTGGTTCTCTGCTTCTTGTGGGGCTCATCATGGTGTGTTGCAGTGCTCATGATCTTTAAGTGTCTTCTTAGAGGAAACAACGGGAAACTAAATTGTCACTGGGGAGGATCCTGTAGGAAACAAAAATTTTTATAAAAAAGAAAAATGAGATGCAAAATGTGATCAGCCGGTTCAAGTACCAGCTGTGTTTTGCTTGCAGAAGTGTGTCTGGGCTCCGCAGTATCTATTCTGTTCCTCACAGAAGTTCAGTCTTCTGAAACTGGCAAAGAATGGGAGCCAAATTTGTCTGTCCTTTTCCAGAACCTCCCCAGGATCAGTTTTGCCTGCACCCAGCCCTGACTGTGTGCAGGCATGCAGTTTCATACAGAAACTATAAGCTCAGCTGTGATGCAGGAATGTCTCCAAAAGAGTTTCCATTCAAGGAAGCACACAAGCCATTAGCAGTGATGTCCCTATGTGACTCTGCTGCGTGTCTAATACTAATTAAACCCTTGACAGGTGTTTTTTGATTTTGTTTTGCAGGAAGAAATCATTCCTGTTTTCAGCCTTGTATGCTGCCTTTATATTTGGTGGTCGGCACCTAATGAACAAACGAGCAAAATTTGAACTGAGGAAGCCACTAGTGCTCTGGTCTTTGAGCCTCGCCGTCTTCAGGTAGGCACTTCTTCACACCACTTGCCTTTGACATCAGGCCCTGAAGAGGCTTGGGATTCTTCACATATCAGCAGCACTGATAGTGCAACAACAGGCTCACACAGAAGTGCCATTTCTTTGCTTCTGCTATTCAGGGTTGTGTCCTGATCCACTCCTTAACACTGACATGATCCCCTTTGACTTACCAGATCATTGAGCGTTTCCAGAGGGCAGAAATCAATAACCCTCCTGAAGCACAAAGGTGAAAATAAAGGAGGACATGAGAAAAAGTACTTATCATTGCAATACATTCAGCATGCAAGCTACAAATGGAAATAAACACATTAACCTGTTAGTCTTGTTCTCACTAGGAGTATTATGTTTATGTGGTGTGTACATATGGAATATTTAGTCAAGACTCTGATCTCCATTACAGAGAGGTAAACCAAAAGTCACTGCTTTGATGACAGGTGAATTAGACCACTGTAGTTGATACCAGGAGCTGACTTCTGGTTATTCCATCACAAATTGCTTGTGACTGTAGCAAAAAGGTGGCTCCACAGGGAAAGGCTGATTTTAGTAATGCACATATCTCAGCTGTGTGTTGACTCCATACTGAGTATGGGGAGTGTCATATTCAGGTTGTTGGTAGTTGTTGAAGTAGGAAGCAAAATTGACCAACCTGAATTCCACTTTATCTGCTTAATATGCTAATTTTTAATGAGGCTGAAGATAAATGAATGAGCAAACAAATGCTGATAAATATAGCTCTTACAAACACATGAATTTTGGTACAAATTACTAGTAATAGTACACAGATGACCTGAGGATTTTCCTTCATTTTAGTACCTATTGGGACTGTAAGTTATAGTTCACCCAACAACATATAGACCGTCCACAAACCGTTATCAAACACTGCTACCTGTATCTTTGTAATATAATAATTACTGATTATATTACTTCACAACTACATAAAACAGGTTTACTTACTGAGCAGGTGTGAATGGTACATTATTTTTCACAGGATGGAAATAGTATGTGCATTCTTCAATGAAGAAGATTGGCTTTTTTCATGGCTTTTTCTTTTTTTCTCCAAAATTATATTACCTTGAAACTTTCCAAAACTCTAGCAGGGCAAAGTGAATTGTATTTCTTATAGCTAGTGTATGCTAACAGAAGAACTTTAATTTGGCTTGGTTTTAATAGTTCATCAACATGATAAAGAATATCTCAGAGCAGACAAAACTTTTAGTCGTCTGGATAACTTTGAGAGCAAATTCTAACACTGGAAATTTGTAATTTTCATTTGATTGCACTTTGTGCTGTAGTTCTGGCTGAGTGTCTAACATAATTCTGCTTTAAGGTCCTGTAAGCAATTGTCACTGTTTCAGAAATGGCTGAATCTCAGCATCTGTTGAATTGGTTTCTAGATGGCATTTAATTTGTAGATCAGTTTGTAAAGTGGTTTGTAGCCAGCAGGATCCCAACTGTGATTGCACTTTCTTATTGAATGTGGACACTAGGAACTAGCTGGCTTACACAAAGCATTTTGTAGTTTAATTCTCAATCTGAGGTGGGGAAGCATGATTTTGGAACTCTCCTTTGCACAAGGTATCTAGAGCAAATTTAAAAATTAAATTACTTTGAGATGTAGCTGACATTCATAGTGTGGGGTTTTCAAGCAGTTCTACTAGCTAATTTCCTCCCAAAATCACAAGTGATCGATGCACTGATCAATGACTAGCATGAATTTACACTACACTGTCTAGATGGAATTTGAAATTAGCACATTCATTACTTGCTAATTGGGGTTTCCCATCATAATCGTATGAAGTAGCTAACTGATGGCCAGCCTGAGCGGCTGAGTGATGCTGGGTGATATGAAAAATGAAGCTACATATTTTGAAGCTTCAAAATGTAGCTTCATATTTTGAAGCTACAAGCGGCCAGGATGAATCTGCCACAGAGACCACCTCAGTGCAGGCACTGGAGGTGAGCTCTGCTTGTGCAGATGAGAAGCATTGGCCAGAAGGGCACAGTTAAGAGAGGGATTCACAACTCTGTAGTTTGCTTCCTCCATCAACTCAAATGGCACCATCTGGGGACAAGTGTTCCCCAAGCACTGCAGAACTCACCCTTTCCTCTGTATGTTAAGAAAGGAGAAAGCAGAGTGGAGGGGATGTGTGAGATGTTTGGCCTGCACAGAAGCACTGTGCATTTACCCTGCTGGATTTGCAGTGGGCATCAGTTGATTATGAGAATTATATGTCTATGCTTTGCTCTTCTGAGGTGCTGAGTAGTGTGCAGAAGAGTGACATAGGGAAGGGGAAAACCAACCCAAAATGTTTGCAGTAAGACAAAGCATGAAACCTTTGAAGCTTCCACAGCAACATGCAATCCCATACAAAACCCTTTCTTTTCTGGAAAACAGGAAAAATGGCAAAGAATTCATTAAAATGTGAGACAAATACTTCTTATAGCAGTGTTCATTGGAACATCCATTACCTGGTGCTTCAGCACCACTGTCCTTTCTGGGGCCATCAGTCACAGCCTTACTGTCTCTCTTAGCAAGCAGCACTTGAAATGCTGTTAACTTTCCAAGTAACTTGGATTTGGCTTTTTTCTGGCTTCTGTCATAACTAGGTGTTGCATTTATGCATGCTTGGTCTGAAAGGCATTCCTGCTTCCTCCAAAGGTCAATTCAGATACATTTAGAGGACTGTAGACTTACAGTGGATCTAGGAAAATGCTCTTTAAATTTCAGAAGACTTCCTCTTTGGCTTTCTGGGATGCTAAAATGCTATGACTTTAACAATAACTTGCAGAAATTCTAAGTAATGTATTTGTCTGCCATGAATGGTTGTACTGAGGAAGAAAAACCTGCCTGGAGAGCCCTCAGTATTCTGCCTCAAGGTCAGTGTGAGGGTTTTTTCTGGTCTCCTTGTTTATCTCCCTTTTAGCACTCCTGCCATTTTACCTGATTCAAATATCCTCAGAAATAGTAACACTTAGCAGAGGCTGAAAAGATGTGTTTAGGGCTTTAAAAGAAAAGGAAATTGCCTGCCAGGCAATCACATGGCCCTTCTACAGAATGTATCCTGTATGCCCTCGCGCTTGCCAAGATCATTTAAATGTGGTAGCTGCTACAGTAGGAAACTTGCCACGCTTATAAATAAACAAAACAACTACACCACCCTGCTGAGCTTGCTGAGCATTCAGGAGCCTGGTCAAGAGCAAGTTTTGTGTCAACACTGGCAGCCAGCAGGATTTCTGAGAAAAAAAAGCAGCTTTATTTTCCTTTGAAAGCATTGACTAGTTTTGAACATTTTGTCTCTGAAAACTTCAGTAGGAATAATGACAGTACATCATGCTTTTCGCTTGGAAACCACTGTGAAAACATCATCTCCTGAAATCTTTTGCTGAGGAATCAGTTTGAGATACTGGATTGCTGGGCTGGTTTGGTTTTTTGGTCCCTAGCAGGTTTGTTGAATTGTTTCAGTCATTGAAGATTGGTTGTTTTGTTTTGTTCTGTTTCGGTTTGTTGTCTACACTTTAATTAAGTGTGTTTACACAGCCTGGCTATATACTGAGGTCATGGGAGAGCAGTTGTGCGTTGCTCTCTGTTAACAGGAACCTGTCGTTAGGAAGCTACTCAAAAGGTCTTTCTTCAGTCCCATAAGATCCCAAGGAAACCGTTGCTGTTTCACCTACACAATCAAAGTGACAGTCAGTCCTGTATTTCTGAATATTTCTTGGAGTTAAAAATCTGCGAAACACATCAAACTTGAATTGCCAGTTTTATATTTGTGACACTTTGAACATAAAGTTGGGGCCATTCATTGAATGGAGTTCTTTACTTGGAGTCTATCAAAAGTGTCATGCTGGCATCTGTAGAAATCAGCAAAGCTGAGGCGAGGACTCACAGAAGGATACCAAGTCATTAATTCATGTTTTCATTACATCTCAGATGGATTTTTGTCATTCCTTTTATAGGTCACAGAGTGTGCGTATGGGTGACTTTTCTATCAGGGAGCTTAAAAGTGTTTGATCACCTTGTCTTCACAAAGGACAGCAGCACGGCACCATTTTCCTGTGCGTCCTTAAGGGTCTGACAACAGAAGTTTCAGGGTCAAGGATCCAACTAATAATAGTAAAAGGTTGTCTTCCCTAGGGAGTACTGTCACATCAATGCAGGAGGCTAAGAAGCTAAAACATCTAACGTTAGGCAATCATTTGTAGGCAGAGGCTAAGCTTGTCCATGGCTGGTGGGTGCAGTGAGAAGAGGAATATCGCTTCATCTAGCCAAGCCACACCACTGTAATGCTCTTATCATCCCCCGAGATCACTTAGATTCTAATCCAAACCCAGCTATGCTTTGTAGCAGTGGTGGAAATGAGTAGATGTCAGTACAGTGTTTCCAAATGTCTTTCTTCTCGGTAAGCACTTTCTCTAAGTAGTAGAAATGGTATCAAATGTAGCTAAAAGGTCACTAGCTGCTTGCCACAAAGCTAACCAGGGCCTCAAAAGCAAAGTATTCCCACAACAACAGGTCTTACATTTGAAAGACAGCCCCAGAAAGACTCACTAAAAGGTGACTCACTTTGCTTCTATGGGACTGGTGTTTACTGATTTGCTGCTGGAAGCACAGCCGCACATGTAGAGAGGTTGGCGCGCATTCCACGGAGTGGAATTCCAGCTCCTGACAAGGTAGTCACAGACATGTCTTTATGCAAAGAGCTCAATTCTGAGCTGAATTAAACAGAAAAGACAAAACATAAGTTTAAAGAAAAGATTTCAGTTGCTTGGATTTGTGACTCTGAAATATGTTCTAGGTATCGTGCTTATAAGTAGGTAAAGCGGTGAAGGATGGTTGAGATTTATGTCCCATTGCAAGAGCTGCTATTCACAGATACTTGCCATGGAGATTTAAACACAACTTAATTTCATATGTTGCTGAGCAACCCATCAAAATCTTAAAATACTCTGAAATTTTATAAGGTCCTGACAGTACATTCAAAGAGAAAATTAATTACTGAAAAGAGGAATGTTTGCCAAATAACATTAAAATTAATAAGCAGCATTTAAGGTGAATTAATGATCTTCTCACTTATGAAATTTAGAGGAAATTAACTCAAAGTGAAACATTCCCTATACTTGTAAAGCATCGGGACATTTCCCAGAACCCAAATCAGTAAAAGCCTTAATATACACCTACTTAACCATTTATTTCTATAGGACCATGTTCATCTTTACATACTTACCTGATTTTCTTACATAACAGATGAAGAAACATCTTTTTAATTACCATTTGGGAGCTGAGGTTGAATGTTGGGTGAACAGTAGAAATTCAGAATGATTGGAGAGACGACAAAAATCCATTGGATGAGATTTAGCAGTTTAAGAAGAAAAGTTTCTTTTCCGTAAGTTACAGTAATTCCAGTAGGAAAATACAGTGTTGTGTAGAGTGAATTCATACAGAGCCAAACAAATGCTAGCTGGTGTTAAAAAATAGTGTAGAGGTGATAAAAATATATAGACTGAGAACAATAAAGTACTGTCAGGAAGATGTATCTCAAATATTTACCTTATTTATCCCAACTATCCTTTTTGCCAGAATTATAACTGATGCCATGTGACAAAATACCAAGCCCATCTTCTAAAATCACACCCCTTTTTTCACTCTGCTGTTGCTGCTGTGGACTCCTGTGTCCATCAAAGTAATTTTGAATGTAAGCTGCTTTTACGGTTTTTGCCTACTCATGCCTAATTAAAAGTAAACTAAGGAGTCACTCTGAGTCCTGGCTGATTCTACTTTACAGGTGATATGGTCAGGACTATCTAAAAATTATTATGAAAATCTCTTTTCTCAGTGCTAAGCTGGGCCTCCTTTCTTTAAAACCTTTTCTTTCTCTCTGACTTGGCTTGCTTTTCTTTATTGCTGGACAACAAACATCTTAGCAAAGTGCATTTGATACATTATTTGAAAAGCCATTGTTGTGCTCATTTTGCCCCTGTTCCTTCCCCTCTCTCATGATCAATGAATGTATTGACACTCAGTGTGTCACCTTGAATTACACCTTTCTTGTGAGCTCACCCTGTCCCAGCCCATGGGAGGCCTCGCAGGTCTCCACTCAGCATGAATAATAGTACCCAGAGCAGAGCCCCCAGGAGTGAAGCTTTGCCTCTTAATTTAATACAGGGAGCAGACTGAAATGTTATTTGAGGAATAAAGAACATCTGTCTGGTGACTTAAGCAGGGAACTGTACTAGAGAGAAAGCAGATCATTAATTCAAAAGGAATCAAACCCCCCTTCCGTCCCCATGTGGCAGCACTTCTGTATTTTACTCTGCCTCAATACTTGGTTCGTGAGCATGGTAAAAGAGCCTCCTCCGTGCAGAAGTCCCTGGGGAGCTGGTATCTCCATGTATTTTCTTCCGAGTAAGTCCCCGACAGCTTGTGCTTGTTGGAGACAGCGGGAAGGCACCACTGAGAGGTGTTAACTTGCATGACCCATCAAATCCACCGCCTCGGCTGCGGACGAGCTGCTAATGAACGCTGCCAGACCCAGCAGCGCTCGCACGCAGGGCTTGGCTGCGCACGGGTGTCGGCCCGTGGCTTAGCAGAGTCACTGTCTTCTCCCAAGTTGAGCTTCTTCTAAACAAATGTGTTTCCTTGTGCTTGTACCGTTCAGCATCCTCCCCCTAGGCTGTTGAATTATAAAAAAAAACCCAACCAGATTAGTTCGCAACTGTAGGCGAATCCCTGAACTTCTCTAGGTGCTTGCAGGAGTACTGCCCCACTGAGGACAGAGTGAAAAAGAAGATCAGTGCCTCCAGGCCTGATAATTGTTATTAAATTTATGGATCTGAGCATCTCATTTCAGTTGTATTATAACTTTCAGCTTGTTTAAGCCTCCTTTATTCTGTCAAATGCTATTGTTTCCCTGTAACTTAGATTTTTCTTACTTTGTTATCTGCTGGGTTTACAGCTTTACTGATGGCTGGCTTCATTGGTTGGCCTGATTCTTTGCTAAATCTTCTACTTTATTAGTGTTTGGCTTTATTTGCATAGGATGATTTCAAACTCCTGAATACATAAGTTGGAGACCAGCAAAGACCATTTCGGTGCTATACATGACAGTTACTCTGCCAACTTGATACATTTAATCCTATAAGTATCTTTAATTTATCCTGCAGAACTAGATAATGCCACTTTTTTGGATTATCATTTACATCACTGCAATTCTACACTTAACTTTGAGGTTGCCTTGAGATGATGTTGGATGCTGAGAATAATTTTAGTAACAACACAGGAACAAGTGCAAATGCCCCTGACGCTTTCATTAAGGATTGCTTAAGAGGCACACTGTGCTTATGAATCCTCATGGGCTACTTTAGAAATCCTCAGATGGATTCCTTAATTCCTGTGAGATTTTGCACCAAACACAGGGCTTAAGTTGAAAATTGATTTTTCTTTTTAATAGTTTAGCCACACTCCAAACTTGCTAGGAGTTTAGTCTAAGAGCTAGGAAATACTTCTTGAAAGGAAAATATCTCATTGAGTATGCAGCCTTCCCAGGGTGCCAGGGAATTTCAGCTACAACAAAGTCCAATTATTACTTAGCAATGGTATTGCTCAAGAAATAACAGCTTTCATCAAGAAATACTGTTCCTGCAAGTTCCTACCCTCCATGTGTTGGATTACCAGGAAGCAATGTCGGGTGGCAGCATACTGAAGAGAGTAAAACTAGTTGATAGGTGATTACTATTGATTAGCTTGTAACTGACTCTTTGGAAATCAGAGGAGATATAGGAGTGTGTGGGTAGAGCTGGAAAATTATTTTTCATTCTCTGTAAGAAAACAGCAACGGTTTTTCAGCAGTGTATGGTTACAAGGGTGTCCCTGTAAGCAGCTTACGCTATTCTCTGGTGTTCCTCGGGTGATGATTGAGTGCAGCTGCCCTTCAGCCTGACCATTGCTCTTGTTCTTATCTCCACCAAAACCCAGTGGGCCTTGCATAGCTGCTGAGTGCTCTGGGTAAGGCTCTCCGTGCAAGTATAACTCTTTTTCACTTTCACCAATTATCTTCCCCTTTGTTGTACAGACTACTGGTAAGGATGTACAACCAGCATTTTTTTTTCCTACTGTGCTTTGTAACCAGTGCAAGTTTTTCCACCAGCTCACAAAATTTCACTTTATTGATTTTTTTTTTCTTTTTCTCTGCTCAGGATTGTCTGAATATAGCTATTCCCAGTCATAAGGAAGGCAGGCCTGGGGGATCAAATTGCATTTCCTGGAGAGGTAATTCTGGCTCTGTGAGAAGAGACTGGAAGGCAGTACCTGTGGTAGATTGATTTTTATCCACACAAACAAATAAGCCTTATGAGTAGTAGTTGCATCAATTGGTAGAATTGTTGAGTTTGCCACTTTAGCAAGGGAGAGTCAAATGGATTTTCCTCTGCTGTGGTGTTAATGTGTTGAAATCTCCAGATGACTGTCCATTGATCGGGAGCCCTGCAGAAATGTCACTGTTTGGGTATGCTTAATGAGGTCCCTGGGGAGGGAAAGAAATAAGTTAGGTCTGGCTTTCCTTCCAGTTTTGTCAATAAAACGATAAAGAAATGGTTTGGGGAGCCAGGTGAGTTGAGACTAAGAAATCTGCCGACAAGAGGGAAGGGCTGAAGGGAGTGGCCCCACACTGACGGATTTATTGCCAAGGAGAAAAAAAAGGCTGATGCAAGACACACAGTATCTGCCCTCACTGGGAAACCACAGAGCAAGCCCTCCCTTTAATAGACCTCATTACCTTTTCCAAAATTTATCACATGGGATCATAATACCACCCAGGCCTATATTCATATGCTTATGTGTCCATAAAGCTGCATAAATGATATATTATTTCTCAGAGCCATGTAAAATATTTGCACAGTTTCTAAATCAGTCTGAGCTGGCCTGACTTCAGGTTTTGGTCCCAACTGAAAACTCAAATGATTTGCATTGAAAAGCTTTCTAGAAACACATCTGGATCAGTGCAGTAGACAGGTCTGAAAAGCAAGCCTTGTGTGCTTGGTTCAGTGATGGGGATCTTTTTTAGAAATGGAAGGGGAATTCTCACAAATTTGCTTTGGGATTTTGATAGGACTGAGCCCAAACCTCAAAGTATGCATGAATTTATGCAAAGAAAAGTTTTCTGCCAGAAAGATCAATAATAACTGCAAAGATCAGCACAAGTTGTGCTCACACACGTGGTCCTGAAAGCCAGAGAACCTCATTATAAAACACTTCCAGTACTTCTAACCGGCAGGTTTTAGGATAAGCAATACTGAAAATCTTCCCCTATTCCTGCCTTTTTTTTTTAACATTACTGTGGCTTGGACTCCACCCTGAATGAGTCTCCTTCACCTTCAAGGACAGTAAAGGAGGACTGTGTGGGTGAACTGCAGGTTCCATTTGTTTTCCTTCTCAGTTAGGAAATGATCAGGGGGTGAGGCTGAGGAGCAGCTAGGCAGAAAAACATAAGAAGGAAGGTTTTACTGTTGGGGCTTGTTAAATTCTTGGTGTTGTCATGCCCTTGCATTTGTGTATGTTTTGGAGGGACCCATTTCTGTTATTCAGAGCAGTGGATTATAGAGATAGAATTTATAAGCATAATGGTACCTAATACAGTATTGGTACAGTTTCTGCTGCATTCTCAACTGTAGCCTGTGTATTTCTGGCCTTTTGAGTCAGTCCTGGGATTTTCTGTAACCATGTAAAGGAGTGTATTTGCAACAAGATCCAGCAGAGATGCCAACCACTGCCTTAAATGCCTTTTTAGTGGCTTCCTAGAGCAGAGTAGCTGCTCAGAGCACAGTGCCACGTTTTGAACTCCGTAGTGCCAAGGCTGGCTGGAAAGGATCCTGCCTTCCCTGGTCTTCATTTTCCCCACTATGAATGAGAGCAATGAAGTCATGTCATTAAAAAGTGGAGGAGAGACAATTTTAGCTGCATCACTCACCAGTCCAGGTCAATGGCGTGGCCATGGACCCAGGCAGAGGAGCACAGCAGGGTGGGCAGTGGGCACTGGAGGCAGCAGCCTGCTTGTGGGATGGGTGGAGGGGTGGGATAGCTCCAGCATGAGAGGGCTGGCAGAGCTCACTGTGGGGCACATGGATACAGGAGCTCAGAGCAGAGAAGAGCCACAGAGAATACCCATCGCTGGTAATCTCATTCACCTCCCCAAAGAAAGCAAACATTTTCAAATAGTGCATTCCCTTTCCTCTCTCAGCTGGAGAGGTAAAATTACAACTGGGAACAAAGGCATTAGTCATTACAAGCTTTCAGGCAGTTTAGGAAGTTAAAGACATTTTCTAGTCTGAAACATTTGTGAAAATTGTGCTCTTAATTACAATGGTTTAGTCATTTTATGGATACCTTGCAGCCTTTCAGACACATGGGCTGAAGAGGATGGGTTCTGTGTTCTTTTTAAAGAATGAGATTAACATAAGTGCTCTTAAATGACTGTTCTGTTACTTATTGAAAAAGTGCTTTGAAAGATGTTCAGTTGCCAAAAGAAAAAAATGTATAGTGGAACCAAGGTGCTTTTCCATGCTTTTTTCTTTTTCCTGCCTGTTGTAAGAGAATAAATAATGGTCCCAAATAATTTTATCTATAGGCTAGGCCTTGGAAGACACAGGCATGAGCAAGTGGTTCCTGTGCTTTCAATTATCTTCTAGCAACTGCATTGTAGTAACTGAGCATCTGGTTGTCTAAACATGGTTAACAAGGCATAACATATGGTGGCAAAACCCTCCTTCTTTGCTTTTACAGTTTTACACTAAAATTGCTAAATATAGAATAAACATGTAAGTAGTTACCATAGTTCTTTGGGACCAGAGAAAACTTGGTAACATTTTTTCACATCTGTGCCCAAAATTACTTTTTTTAAAGGAAGATGTGAGAAAATTATAGCCATTACCCACCTCCCCCCCCCCAGTGAAATGAAGAAAAAATGGGGACTTTTTTTAGTCTTAAATCCCAAATATACAAAAAGAAGCATTGCAGTTCTCTGAAAGATTGACTTTGAAATAATCAGATTTTTTTCATTTTACAATGAGAGTTCAGGGTTCTGTTTTTGTCCATGGTTGACTCACTGGTTATGTCTTCAGGCTTTCCTTCATAGGCTTGGCTGGATAGAAGCCTTTTAAAATGGATTTCTGTTGCTACTCAATAGGATTAAAACTGCATTTCTGTATTTTTATCAATTGAAAACATAAGGAAAGGAGAACAGGAGTTTTTAAGAATACTGGCATTGAATTTTCCACCTCACTTTTTGATGAGTTCATGTCGCAAGGAGTTAAGCATCCCATCATGGATTCTGATCCATACCTGATTTTAGAATGCACTGGTGCAAAACAACTACAATAGTTAAAACAACTGCAAAACTTCCATGGGGGAGAAAATAAAAATATTTTCTCTAATGGTTAAGGTCAGTTGCTGCAAGTCTGCAGCAGTCTATGCAAACTCAGGAGGTGTGACAGTGGGGAGGAGGTAGAAGCATGGATACTAGGAAACTCACTTTGTAGGTTCACATTCTTTGTCACTTCTGTGCAGCTGTGTCAGGCCAAATCTACCCTGGTGTTTGCCCAGTGAATTTTCCTAAGGGAGAACAGAGGGAAAGCAGGGGTCAGACTGCCTCTGTGGAAGGCATGTCTGGTGTTCAGGCTAGGTCAGAAAGTTTTCAGCTGTTGGTGTTTCCAGGACAGCTTTGTAAACTTGCACTGTATGTCTGTGCACATCGCTCTGTATTTTTAGATCTTGAAAGTGTGCTGCCAAAATAGCAAATATACAAGCAATGAAGTATTGTTAAGAGGTGTACCAATAGCTTTTATGTCTGTAAACTATTTATCTTGAAAGATATAGGTGTACCTTAGGTAATAAAGATGAAGGACTTTGGACTTGAAGGTTTAGACAGCAACTTTAAAAGGTGGAAAGAAAATCTGTAGTAGGTCAGAGGACTCTGAAGAAAATTCTTACTACTGCAGTATGTTTACTGTCATTGTTTTCAGTAATACAGAGGGAAGTCAGACCTCTTTCTGCTTACATCGAACAGACCTCATGGGTAGGGCACTGAACCACAACTCACGCATTCACACAATATCCTGAGTTGGAAGGGACCCACAAAGATCGAGTCCAGCTTTTAAGGAAATGGCCCATATGGGGATTGAGCCCACCACCTTGGACTCACAAAGCTGCACGTCATTTCTTATCCCAACTCCCAAGATGCAGATTTTTGACAGAACAATTAAATTTCAGTTTGCCTTACCTGTCTGCCTTTGAAATGGGTTTTATGCTTAACCGCNTGAGATTAACATAAGTGCTCTTAAATGACTGTTCTGTTACTTATTGAAAAAGTGCTTTGAAAGATGTTCAGTTGCCAAAAGAAAAAAATGTATAGTGGAACCAAGGTGCTTTTCCATGCTTTTTTCTTTTTCCTGCCTGTTGTAAGAGAATAAATAATGGTCCCAAATAATTTTATCTATAGGCTAGGCCTTGGAAGACACAGGCATGAGCAAGTGGTTCCTGTGCTTTCAATTATCTTCTAGCAACTGCATTGTAGTAACTGAGCATCTGGTTGTCTAAACATGGTTAACAAGGCATAACATATGGTGGCAAAACCCTCCTTCTTTGCTTTTACAGTTTTACACTAAAATTGCTAAATATAGAATAAACATGTAAGTAGTTACCATAGTTCTTTGGGACCAGAGAAAACTTGGTAACATTTTTTCACATCTGTGCCCAAAATTACTTTTTTTAAAGGAAGATGTGAGAAAATTATAGCCATTACCCACCTCCCCCCCCCCAGTGAAATGAAGAAAAAATGGGGACTTTTTTTAGTCTTAAATCCCAAATATACAAAAAGAAGCATTGCAGTTCTCTGAAAGATTGACTTTGAAATAATCAGATTTTTTTCATTTTACAATGAGAGTTCAGGGTTCTGTTTTTGTCCATGGTTGACTCACTGGTTATGTCTTCAGGCTTTCCTTCATAGGCTTGGCTGGATAGAAGCCTTTTAAAATGGATTTCTGTTGCTACTCAATAGGATTAAAACTGCATTTCTGTATTTTTATCAATTGAAAACATAAGGAAAGGAGAACAGGAGTTTTTAAGAATACTGGCATTGAATTTTCCACCTCACTTTTTGATGAGTTCATGTCGCAAGGAGTTAAGCATCCCATCATGGATTCTGATCCATACCTGATTTTAGAATGCACTGGTGCAAAACAACTACAATAGTTAAAACAACTGCAAAACTTCCATGGGGGAGAAAATAAAAATATTTTCTCTAATGGTTAAGGTCAGTTGCTGCAAGTCTGCAGCAGTCTATGCAAACTCAGGAGGTGTGACAGTGGGGAGGAGGTAGAAGCATGGATACTAGGAAACTCACTTTGTAGGTTCACATTCTTTGTCACTTCTGTGCAGCTGTGTCAGGCCAAATCTACCCTGGTGTTTGCCCAGTGAATTTTCCTAAGGGAGAACAGAGGGAAAGCAGGGGTCAGACTGCCTCTGTGGAAGGCATGTCTGGTGTTCAGGCTAGGTCAGAAAGTTTTCAGCTGTTGGTGTTTCCAGGACAGCTTTGTAAACTTGCACTGTATGTCTGTGCACATCGCTCTGTATTTTTAGATCTTGAAAGTGTGCTGCCAAAATAGCAAATATACAAGCAATGAAGTATTGTTAAGAGGTGTACCAATAGCTTTTATGTCTGTAAACTATTTATCTTGAAAGATATAGGTGTACCTTAGGTAATAAAGATGAAGGACTTTGGACTTGAAGGTTTAGACAGCAACTTTAAAAGGTGGAAAGAAAATCTGTAGTAGGTCAGAGGACTCTGAAGAAAATTCTTACTACTGCAGTATGTTTACTGTCATTGTTTTCAGTAATACAGAGGGAAGTCAGACCTCTTTCTGCTTACATCGAACAGACCTCATGGGTAGGGCACTGAACCACAACTCACGCATTCACACAATATCCTGAGTTGGAAGGGACCCACAAAGATCGAGTCCAGCTTTTAAGGAAATGGCCCATATGGGGATTGAGCCCACCACCTTGGACTCACAAAGCTGCACGTCATTTCTTATCCCAACTCCCAAGATGCAGATTTTTGACAGAACAATTAAATTTCAGTTTGCCTTACCTGTCTGCCTTTGAAATGGGTTTTATGCTTAACCGCCTTACAAGGCTATCACATGAGTAAAGGCCGTAAAGTTCTGTGAGGAATTCACAAAGACAATGCTGAGGGCCTTGGAGATGCCAATGCAGACAGAAGTCAGAAGGAAATTACCTGAATAGACCCTGGCTTATGAACAGCTCTGTACTTAGCAGTTCTTACACAGGAATGTCTGACCTAAAGCAGTTGCTGGCCTGAATATTATTTAGGTTGCTAACTCAGGGGCAGCCCAAGCTGGAAGTGATAGTCCTTGGCTGTTGGAAAGCAGGAGAGATCAAGATTTTGGTACGGCAGACAAAGGTCTGCTCTGTGGAGAATGGAGATGTCCTTTTCATCTGAAGCAGATTCAGTGAGGAGACAGAGCCTTCTGGGGAGGTACCTGGATCGGTTCAAGGAGGTAAAACAGGGAGGTGCTTTACAACTGTTCTTACAACAACAGTCTTTCTGCGGGAACAGATCTCCTTCTCCATCACAAACCTTGGCATTGCTTGAAAGCACTTTGGAAATGTTGAAAGATGATGAAACAATAGCCTAATGACATTAATTTTCTTTGCCATTTCTTATAAAAATAACAGTTGGGCTGAGTTCATCAGCTGTAATTTGAACAGGTGTCTCTCTAGGATTTCAAGGTAACTGACTGTTAAGAAGTCCTGTCTTTTAAATGCTTACAAAACACCTCAAAATACTACATTTAGAGTTAGAGTGACTAAATCCATAGTCAGTACCATTCTTTTTCAAACTTTTTTTTATCATTTAGGTGAGTACCATATTGCTGTGTAGCCTTTACTGACCGAGAGACTGATTAATTTAATTAGGAAAGTTAAACCTCTTCCACAAACCTAGCAAAATATTTTTTAATAACTAGGTGCAGACTTAGAAAGCTATTTCTTCTATTCAGTTATTAATACAAATGAATATTTCAGATAGGTTGCCCTTGTGTCACACTGACCATTTAGGATGTTGGATGCCAGATCCTTTTCCAGGCTGCTTTTCTGTGAGTTTAGAGGACTTGCTATATTGCAGTGACTTAACAGCAGATATCACTAACTCTGTGAAATCAAAATAAGAGCCATTAATTCCATGTCAATCACTACATGGAACAACAGGCAAATGATAGCTTTCAGTCATTTCATTTGTACTTAATGATTGGCTTCTCACTGTACAGTACAAATACCATGATTTTGCAATCAAGGTAATGTAAAGAAACCATATAGTACACCAGTTTAAATACAAGAAGACCCAGATTTTTGGTAATGCATGGAACTTACGTAACTTCAATTTCGTTGAATACAATCAAGACAAGCTAAGACACGAGTCACATCTGAGATAACATTTAGGTAGTCTGACAACCTTTCAGTGACACTATATATTAAGATTTTCATAGGCATGATTGATTCCTCCTCTCTTTTAGAAGATTTGTTCCATCTGGAAAATCCAACTTTTTTTTTTTTTTTGGTTCTGCACCATCGCACTGCACATTGCCCAGTGAAGTTGGTGCTGCTCCTCCCTTCCCCCTGCCAAGCTGCCCAGATGTGGATGAATATGTCTATCAGTGGAAGAAAATCACAAGTCTTAAGAGGGGATTCATTTAGGAAAAAGCAAGTGGAGGAAGAGCTGCAATGACATTTAGCCATTCCACAAACGCCTAAGAGCAGCTTGGGTATCAGAAAGCAGATCAAAACAATTTCAAATTTTGGTGGGTTATGCTGTTCCTTTGCTAGGTCCTGAACACATCAACCCCACAAAAAGTGGGGCCCACAGAACCCACATTCTCTCTCTGTGATACCCTGTAACACCAAGACACAAAAGTTTAAGGAAACTTTATTAGCCAGGAAACATATTTCACACTTGCCCTTTGCTTCAGTAAACTGGAAGGTTGGTGCGTGACCAGGTTTGTCACCAGTCTCCTCCCTATGGAGGAAGGAATGCTGGTTTTGTCAGACAGGCTCTTAAGGAGGCTTCTCTCATGGTCTTAATTCATTTCCCAGCCTTGAAACTGTCTGGCACATCTACCTACAGAAGCTTTTGGAACAGTAGTCTTTGAATAATCACCCAAGCACCAGTAAAAGTCAGTAGGTTGTTGGTCCATAATTCTGGTCAGCATAAACCACACTGTAGTGTATCCTTTTCTCATTTGTCATTACCCAGATAAACACTTTAACCTGGACATTTCCTTTTGGTTTTGCTCAGCTTTATAAAGAAACTACCCTCTCTATAGCCACATCCTGGGGGAATTGAAAAAAATGCAGTTTCTTTTTCTTTTTTGCAGATGATGAGGACTGACCGATAAGCATTCTGATTCAACTACTAAAATTTTGTTTGACTCTCTTCTCTTTTTGCCATAAAGGTTAGCAGTTTCCCAGAGTACTTTGCTCCCAGGGGACCTGAAACCATCACAAAATATAAAGATAGATTTTAGATTAGGAGCAAGCTAATGGTTCATTAAATCTTCCATCTTTCCCACTGGGCTGATAGTATTATCACCGTAGCAATAGCAACGCAGCAAGCACACTGTGATCTGACTACCTCACCTGTCCACACAGATAATAGTTTAGGTTTATCTTCCTATAATACAGCTGTAAATATATATTTATTGTGTGGTTGCCATACAAATGTATGTTCCCAGAATTCCTGCCCTATTTGCTAGGTAGGACCTCTCCTCATATTCTTCCTCCCTGGAATAGGCCATTTCCCAGCACTGGTCTACCAACTTCATCTGAAGTCATCTAGGAAAAAATAATACGAACTTGGAAAGAACCCTTCCCTCTGCTGGTTGGCAAGTGCTCCCTTCAATGCCTGCGTCCTCTGGAGGTGCCTTGGTGTCTATTGAGTCAGCCAAAACTACCATTCTTTCTCACATAGCCAAAGCAGGGTCTTATGGGAGACAGATATTTACAAACAGCTTAATTTCCAGCAACAAAATCCATCAGTTTCTCAAGAAATCTGTCACCTAGCCGTATCTCTGCTCTGTTATCTTTGTGCTGCACATCATTGATGGGCTGGTACTCTGGGACCAGGTTTCACAAGACTGCAGAAGGTAAGAGTGATTGGAAAGAAGCTCGCCCCTACCAGGTGGAGAAGAAAAACTGTAAATACTTGCAGAGAAGTAGTAAACGTACCTACCACTCATGTTGAAAAATTACTTTGTTACAAACTTATTTTTAGGAATGAGTTAAAAAGCACAGCAAGAGAATGACTGAAGGATGTGAGGTGTTCTTTGACATGGACTTACACCCACCTTGGCACATGGTGCTTGGTAATACCAGGAGTTTCTGAGTTTCTTTACTGTTTTGACAGCTGTGCTGTTGGGGACTTCAGTGATGTTTGATGAAGCTGCATTTCTTTCCAAGAAAATTAGTTCTGAGAGTTGTTTCTCATATATGCTTCCTCCCTGCATTTTCCCAGTATCAGTTCATAGTTTGCATGTGTTCTGCTACTCAGCTAAGCACAAAAATACTCTGCTGCCCCCTTTAACAGAAACTGCTGTCTCTGGGTGTGCTCTCAGGACTGCCCTGCTCCTCAGACCTGACAGACAGAGGGGTTGCTGCACTTCCCACGCTCCCATGCCTCAGCATTAGCAGCATAACTCATTCCTCTTTCCTGAGGACTCTGGGATTTAAATCAGAAGGGAACGGAAAGGCCATTTTATTATGTTAAGAGATAACTCTTCAGCAGCAGAAGGGAAGCTTGGAATGACTGCCAAAATACCACTGCTGACCAGAACAAGAAGGTGAACATGGTTTGATTTGTCATGAAGGAAGGTGTAGGAAGCTCCACATTCTTCACCTGCTGCCCTTTAGACATTTCCTTTGAATTCAAAGTGCTGCCTCTGTAAATATTTCACATGCTAAAATGAAAAGAAAAAAAAAGAGTCAAAAAACAGCTAAAGAACCAGCTTCCCCTCTTTTCTTGCTGTTATGGTACAAGCGGGCTGCAGTCAGTGTGGTCATCTCAGCTGCTTTCCCAGGAGTACTGTCTGCTCCATGTGGCTTTCACAAAGGAGGACGTTGTGCTTTTTGCCATAGCCTTGTGCTCCCAGGGCACAGACTCACCTGCCAGGACTCCTGTGAATCACCATATAAGCAGGTCAGGGCAGAATTAATATTTTTTTCTCTTTTCTGGGCTGGGAGCTGGAGCTGGACCTGTGGAAGCTCTGTCTGGGTGTCCGGCTAGCTCGCTGCTGGACTAGCCCAGCACACCCACAGCACAGTGTAGTCCAACGCCTCAGAGACTGGTTGAACCAGCTGGGCGCCAGTGGTTTGGGCTGTTGAACAGCCTGTGAGGCCTGGGAAAGGAGGGTTCTGCTTGAAGTCCCCACCAGCCCTTAATTTTGTGCAGCACTGCTGGATCTTGTCTGAGGGCTCCCTGCTGCTCTCTGCTGGTGCTGGGTACAGAGGATGTCATGCTTTCAAAAAGATACTCCACTACCAACCTCCAGTTTGTAGGTAACATATTTTTCATTCATCCATTGCCATAGTCAAGACTTCTATCCCCTTCAATGCCATCTTTATCTAGTTCTGCATATACAGATTGCATGATTTGGTTAATATTTTTAAATATGAAAACCAGAGCAGAGACTCTCTGCTCTGTAGTGACCCTTTAGGACATGTTGCTATATTCTGTGCTGAACTTGTAAATTTGTTCTCATTTGGAAGTCACATTCCCTGCTCAGTTCTGCAGTGTTGATCCTGGACTGAGGTTTCCAGAGGTGTCAGGAGCCAAGTGCAGGGGTGAGTGTCCATAGAAAGCAGCCCTAGCAAAAATGGGCAGTGACCTCCACTGCGAGGAGGAGTCATGCCTACCATGGTGCCAGCTGGGGTTGGACTGAAGACTTCGGTACCTGCTGCTCACTTGGGCTTCTGAGAAACAAATACTTCACTCTCTTCTGGCAAGTAGGATGGAAACAGCAGAAAGTAGCAATAGGCTATAGACAATAACACCTGCTCTGTCTTTCCCATCAGCCAGCTCTCCAGCCCTCAGTTTGCCTCCTTCTTAATTCTGCACCTAACCCAGGCATGGGATGTGTTTTGAGGCCATCTGGGTATTGGATTTCTGTGGCCAGGTTTTGGTAGCAGGAGGACCATTCCTCATCCCTCTCCTCTCCTCACCACTGGGGAAGAGGAGGTAGAGAATTCAGGAGTAAAGTTAAGTAAGCCCAAGAAAAAGGGAAGATGGGAGATGTTTTTAAGATTTAGTTTTTATTTCTCTTTACGCTAGCCTAATTTGGTTGATAAGAAAGTCATTTCCCCAAGTGAACTCTGTTTTGCCCATGATGGTAACTGGTGAGTGATCTCTCCGTGCCTTCATCCCATCCCAGTAACCTTTTGATATATTTTATCTCCTATGGGTACCTGTCATGCAGCCAGGATCAACCCACCAATGCCTGTTTGAAAGCAAGTTTGAGAGGGAAAAATATTAGTTTGTATTTTACTCATGGATATATTTTGATCCTACTATGGACAGTAAAATATCAATTGGGCATTTGTTAATCTACCAGAGAAACCACTGCCTGAAGGGAGGAGAATGTAGGACATTTTGAGCCTGAATAGATGAGAAAGCTGCATTAGATGGTGCAGTTTGTTTCTGATCAGTCTCTCTAGTTGTAAAAGACTGTAATTGTACAGTAATTCACTGCTACCTTATTTTGAAAATCCCTGCAGTTGATTCTCACCAGACAGACTGCTTTGGTAAGCAGTTCATTTCAATACCTTACAAAAGCTACAGCAGAGAGCAGGGTGAGGACAGGATGAATGAGAAGTGATTTACTGAGTAAGCAATGTCATCACTCTGCTGCACATCATGTCTTTGCAAGATAGAAATTTGTTGGTTGATTTTACCTTACAGAAAAAACAAGATTTAAGTTGCAGAGGCACAAAAGGGACTCCTAGCTCTCTGGCACCACGACACATTTCCAGGCATGCATCAGATCTTTTTCAGTCTTGGGTGGTGTATACTTATTGGCAAGGTAGTGTTTTGGCATGCAGCACTTCTCATAAGCAGCTACCTACTCGTGGTGTCTATTTAGGTAATTGAATCAGTTACTTGGAGTTTGCTATCCTTCCATTCCATAAAGCCTTCCATCGTGAATGATGTGAAAATGTGACTTGATTTCTACCAATAAAAAAAAACAGTTTAGTCTGACTCACACTGTCTAGAGCTGTAACTGGAGTCACTTCTAGAGTCATGGAACTAGAGGAAGCCACCATCCTGTGGAATTGTAGAAAAGCATGTGAGTGTGAATCAGTGTGTGTGTGCACTCCTGGGAGAGCTCTGCTGTAGTTGCTAAACAGAAAGACAGGCAGAATTACATCAATATAATCTCAAAGACAGCAAAGGGACACTGTAATCCCCACCAGGCACAGACTCTGTGGCTCTGTTATCAGTCTAGATTAAATCCCTGGGTGTCCATACTCAATCACAGTTAGATCATTGTTTGCCTGTTGCTCGAACAAATGTTCTTCTCATTTGCGTTTGTGTTCATGGCACAGAATTCTCTTTGGTTTTAAAACTTTAGTAAACAAATTTTAGAAAAGCAATATAGCTTTTTTAAAGAGAAGGATGATTTCTTGCAGCTATTCAATTTCATCGTTTAAAATTTCCCTTTTTTGACTCCATTTTAATATCGGCGCTGAGATACTTGCTAATGGGAGAACCAGTGTATCATTAGGTATTCTGCCTGATCTTCCTCCACTCAGTTTTGCAACCACCCAAAACATAGGAGCAGGCAGCAACATGCCCTGGCTAGCCTGAGGAGTTCACTGCCTCAGGAAGTAATCAGATCACATCTCTGTCAGGATCTCTTGTCTTCTTGGGAATGAGAAATGCAGCTCCTGAGAAAAAAAAGGGGCATGTTTTAAACACCAAAGAGAAGACACAGAATGAGTTGCACCTCATTTCAAAACTCCTCCTGCAGGTTTTGGCACTCTCTGCTGAGTTAAAATGACCGATGCCTGAAAGATGTGAGAAAAGTATGCTGAGAGAGCATTTCTGGGAGGGAACAACCCCACATGGAGAGGATGCACTCTGGGCTGTGTAGATGCTGAGAGCAGTGCGCTGTCTCCTCTGCATGCCCGGGTGGATGGCCGTGAGAGACTGCAGTGGCTCTCTTGCCTAAGCCTGGGAATATGTGCATTGCTTTGGGCAATGCTAATGGGAAACACAGACTCAGCTAAACTTCTTCAGCACACCTGTACCACAGCAGGGTGGTTTTTATTTGCACATAGCACAAGAGGACTCACCTGGCAGTAGAGCCCATGAGCAAATACCACTGTGCAAATAGCAGATAATAATAGTAGCTTGGTAAGTGCTCACAGTTGTCTGAATTTCCTGATGGTGCAGTGAAACCTCAGGCATCAAAAGGTAATGGTGCAGGAGCTAGGATGCAGCACTTCTCTGTGGGCATGACCTGACTGCTGAGCCCGATCTGTGATGCCAGACAGCCCAAAGAGCAGCAGGCACTGTGGCACTCCACTGGGCTGCAGATTCCGTGCAGGGGACAGGGGAGAGCACTCTGCATTGTTCCTTAGCAGCAGGCAGATTTGACTGGGTGTATCAATGCTGCAGATTTGGAAATCTAAGTATGCTGTGCATATGCTGTGCATATTATATGTAAGTTAGGTCAGCAGTTTTTTGTTCAGTAGGCTTACTAGAACCATCTAGTCTGACCAAGTACCATAGAAACTGCCACAGAACTCAGCTTTTGAGGCTGCCTTAATGATTTAAAACATGTTTTTTAAAGATTACTGATTTCACAAGACAAGGACAAGTAACAGAGAATCTATAACTTTGGAGGAACTGTTCCTTCTTTCACACATTTTGCATAAATGGTAGCTTGCATTACCCACATGTGTTTATACACCAATTTTAGGTGGCTTGTTTTGCCTGCTGCCATGTAATAGTCTCAAAAGGCAACGAGGCAGAGTGGGAACCAGGGTAGGTCAAGGTCACAAGGAAGTTGAAGGGGAGATAAGATGGAGCTGAGTATAGGGATGAGGATATACAAAGTAGGCATAAAGCAAGATATTTTCAACCCCAAAATAGATTGTGTCTGACTTTGCTCCTCTCTTTTTTTTGAAAGCTACTTCTTTCACCCAGTATTCATCACACCTTGTGAGGGGCCACCAAGCTACAATGATAGACAATGGGCAGGCATGTTCTTGCCATAAAACAGTGAGGCATTTCCTTCTACAGAGCTCCTTGCTGGTGAGACAGAAACCTTTGTTCCTTACGTGAGCTGGATGTCAACCTATGCCCTCTGTAATTGCACTGATTAATACCATTACAAATCTCTTGATGTTTCTCATTTACAGAACACTGTTACCTTGCATCTCGCTTTGATGAGGTGAAGGTGAATCTGCTGTTTACAGCTTGATTTAACTGCTTGTTTCCTCTGTTAGCAATGACATATTGAAGGATGAAGTCAAGAATGTGCACCAAAACACTGGCTCTGACTGAGATTCCTCATCAAAATATGTGTGCCCTACATGGGTTTGGCTGTGCTCAGAGCTCCTGTGGGTGTAACAAATACAGGGAGAGATGAGAGAAGACTCTGAGGAAACCAGAAGAGGGAATTGGTCCTGATTGTGTTGCCAATACAGCATTTGATCAACTTTTTTTTGTAGTTTCCCAGCCATCGGAATCAAAACTCTGCCTATTGTTTTGAGCTGAAATAGATGTTTCCCTGTTCCTGAAAACTGAAGGATTCCTATAGTAATGAAATAAAAAACACTGATGCTACCATTCCAGACTTTCACCAGGGGATGTGGCTGCAGTCCAGTTTACAAGTCTGAGTTCAGAGTAACTTCCTAGAAACCAGGAGAATTTCTCCAACTTCTAAGCTGTCTCATACTTATTATTTCAGCACAGTCATGGCCTTTTCCTCATAATGATTTGAAGTGATGGCATGTAGATTTCAAATGTCCACTGACCTTTCTTATTTTTCTCTTTTTGTTTTAAAGTATATTCGGTGCTGTTCGAACTGGTGCTTATATGCTGTACATTTTGATGACCAAAGGCCTGAAACAGTCAGTGTGTGACCAGAGTTTTTACATTGGACCTGTCAGCAAATTCTGGGCATATGCATTTGTGCTAAGCAAAGCACCCGAACTAGGTGAGTACCCTCTCTCTCCTCTCATATGCATATATGTATTTTTAGAGAATGTCCATGCAGGAAGCACAAGAAGGGTCTCATCACTGTCAAAATCTCATTTAAGTCTCAGAAAAACTGAGTAAGCATAACCAACCCCAAACTACATGTTTTGGTCTCTAGTGGTTAATTCAGCTTGGCTGAAGTTAGATCAATGTGCAGTTGAATAAGACTTTTCCTTGCCCAGGAATAAACTGCAGTGATTATGCACAGCAGGGCAGTCTAAGAAGTAAAAACAATCTGGTCCATACATCTTCTTGAGCTACTTGTCGGCAAATAGGAGTGGCATAAAGGGCAGTCACACATGTAGCCCCATGGCTACAGAAGTGCAGGGTGGGCTATAGCAGCTGTGTCAGCAAGAAGCTTTGAGTCAGGCTCTGCCTTCATTCTGCAGCTTTTGTTCTTGAATACACATCTAAGTGTACCATTAGGAACAGTAAGGTGCTTCCTCCTTAGACACTGAAAGCTGTGGCTGTCTGCTTCCTCCAAGTAGAAACTGATTTCCCATAATATCCCTAGCTTTTCCACTCCTGATTTTTATTAACTTGTATCTCTCCAGAAGTTTCTTGATAAGGATACTTAGGATATACCTGTGAAAGCCAACTTGAAAGTCAGTCTTCATGTGTTCTCATCCATGGTTTATTAGTGTAAGAAAGGGTTGTTTTAATGGAAAGGAGCAGCCCACCAGCTTTCATTTCAGAGGATGAAAACTCAAAGGAGTGCAGCTCTCATTATGTTCAGGTGTGCAGCAAAAATAAGACTTTACCTTTCAGCAGGTAATTTGATTCAGCAAATTAGAGGACAGCAATTCATCAGCATTAAAACTAGAGTGAGACAGACACCAATTGCCTTGCTGTGTCAGAATCCCTTGGTTTCCTGCTGCTTAAGTTGCTGCAAACCCACAGAAATTCAGTTGCTAAAACTGAGGAACATCAGCTAGAACTGCACAGCAACAATAAATACAAAATATGATTACTTATTAAAATATGAGTCAACATCTTGCAGTTAATGAAGTGAACAGAAGCATTATGGTTTATTATAGACCTTGTGAAGACAGTGCAGTTTTGCTTCGATCCATGACTAATATTCATGACTTAGATTTCCTGGGATACTTATACATCGAATTAAGTCCCCAGGTTCAAATCTCAGGGATCCTTTTGGAAACACGGTGTGTATAACAGTGGAAAACAAGTAGAATATATATATATCCATATATTTAATTGAGATGCTCATTGGAATCATGAGAAGCAGAAGGAAGAAAAAAAGCAAGAAAGAGGAATAATATTTACTGTCCTACAATAGTAAGATAGATTTGCAGAAAAGGAGTGTGTGTTTCAACATAACCCAAGTTTCTTTCTGGAAGCATCTCTTTCATGATGGTAGGCTGCCTATGCAGCAGCTTTTTTGTGTATTAGCTCAAAAGGGTCTGGTGATTTTAACTAAGTTCAGTTTGCACATAGACATTTGAATCAGAGGACACTGTGCTGCTTCCTCTAGGTTTTCTGCTCTCTGTCAAGCTGCATTTCTCTTCCAGTCTCACACTATATAATGGACAGTCTCACAGTTAGAGATGATACATGTACAACCACCTACCTCACCTCAGATTTTTGTGGATAATGTTTGCAGCAAAGGACTACCAAGTAAACCTATGAAGTTTCCAAATGAAGTTATCTATACAGGAAAACATTGATGCATTGGTTTTCTAAAGATTGCATAGAGGGGCCAAACTGGCTCTGGGATTAGACAGGCTCTCAGATCTAGGGGTGTGGTGTATTTCATGCTGTAAAGCAGTGTATTCTCCAGCAACAGCAAAGGGAAGAGAGCACTGCATTAATCACGGAATTGTTTGATACGTTTCTCATTGCCTCCCCTCTTCTTTTTTTGTGTGTTTTGTTTTTATTACAGGTGATACAATATTCATTATTCTTAGGAAGCAGAAGCTCATCTTCTTACACTGGTACCATCACATTACTGTGTTACTTTACTCTTGGTATTCCTACAAGGACATGGTGGCTGGCGGTGGCTGGTTCATGACCATGAACTATGGAGTACACGCCGTCATGTACTCGTACTATGCCTTGCGGGCTGCTGGCTTCAGGGTCTCACGCAAGTTTGCCATGTTCATCACCTTGTCGCAGATCACTCAGATGTTGATCGGTTGCGTGATCAATTACCTGGTCTTCTCCTGGATGCAGCAGGGCCAGTGCCATTCCCACGTGCAGAACATCATCTGGTCCTCTCTCATGTACCTCAGCTACTTCGTGCTCTTCTGCCATTTTTTCTTTGAGGCCTATATCGGCAAAACCAGAAAAGAAAGAAAGGTTGACTAGTGGTAGAAACGAGAAGCCATAGCTCAGGGTCATCAAGAAAAACAAAATTATAAGAAAAAAAAGGCACAAGGAAACACATATATGTATGGTGCAGCTAAAACTTGGCAGCTTAGGGAAAGTTAGCATGGTTTAACCCAGTAAGTTTATGATCCTATCATGGTGAGGACTCACTGAATTCTACTCTATCTCAAAGGACTGCTGATGAAAGACAACTTCCTTCTTGTACCTGTCTGCTCTAGAAAAGAAGGAGAAAAGAAAGAAGAGGAAAAAAGGAAAGAAGGAAAGAAAAAAGAGAAGAAAAGAGAAACGGAATAAGAAATGGAAATGTTAAGGGGGGAGAAAAAGTACGTTAAGTAAGCAGTGCATTTCCCCAAGGTGGAGGAGAGACTTTTATTTAAAAAAAAAAAAGGTTTCTAAATTCTTTCTAATAATTGCTCTGCGTCAAACAAAAAAAAAAGCAGAGGTGACAAAAAAAATCTGTCTATAATACCAACAAGATTGCAGAATTAAAATCTTTTCCACAGAAGGTTGATACCTTTAGCCAAAATGAAGCCCAAAATGATGTTTCCTGCATGGAAACTGGCTGAACTCCACACTGTGGTTATGAATGGAAAAGAGAAGAGATTGATTTCTCTGCTATGTACTCTGCCAGGAGAGCAGATCTGGGACGCAGAGTGACCTCCCTCAGAAGGCAGAAAGGAGCAGTACTTTTACAAGAGTCTAATGTGAAAAGATGCACTGTTGCAATACATATCTCAGAGAGTGCATTTTCCAAGTGCATTTTTCAGTTAAAGGCAAGGAATTTCTGCAGCAGGATAAGTCATAGAGGGTTAAATCAATCAATATTTGCTAAATTACCAGGGGCTAATAGCGGAGGGATGTTCAGGAAGGAGAGGGAGACAACTCCCCTCGTGAGATTTTTAGGAATTATCCATTACTCTTAATTTAGCCCGCAGCAACACTGAATTAAACGGGGGAAATCGGAAGACATCGCAGTTAGCGAGATGGGAGTGATTTATCTGCCCACTGTTTTCAGAGCACAGCCCTGTGGTACACTCGGGATGCTGTGCTTTTGCAGACACAAGGATGCCTGCCTGGTTTGGGAGAGGTGGCAGGACTGTGTGACATTGGGTATCACTGTGCTTCTGCATCTGCCTCCTGGGCAGTGCAAAGATGTTCAAAGTGCCCTCCTCTGGTCATGTGGAGATACTACTACAAAACATACTTGGAATAGGTTTTTCTTGAGGTTTGTTTAGAAAAAATTAGTCTAAATGAAGTAATTTTGCTGCAACAGCTTGACTCTAAAGTCCAGAGAGAATTATCCTTCATTAAATAAATATATATCTCTACAGAATCTGTACTGTAACATCAGACTGACCGCTTAAGAAGACAACTCTTTCTTCTCTGAAGTCAGCTACAGATATAAGGAGAAATGTATTTCACTCTGAACCTTAGAGAGTTAGTTGAGAACAGCCATATTCTTTCAAAGACAAGTAGATTGCATTATCTGTGATATTCCAGTCCTTACAAAGCCAAATAAAATGTGTAAAAGTTCCTAGTATTTCAAAGACGCAAGTATGTACACTTGATGTTAAATGTGTTAATGTAGTATTCTAAATTGTAACAGCTAGGTAGTTTAACTAAACAATTAGAAGAACTAGATCAACAAAATAGGGACTGCTGTTCTGCATAGAATATACACACACCTATAACTACACCCATATACACATTCTGTGAATTGTCAACAAGAAAAAACAGCCCAGTGGCAGAGAATCACATTTCCTGGCTAATGCAAAAGATTGTCATTATCTTTCTTGCTTTAATTTGAGATTGTACAGTACAAAGGGTTTTTTTTAATTCTGCTTTTTAGCTTTAATTGTGCTGTCATTCATGAAACAGAGCTGCTTTAGTATCCTGTTAAGAGATGACAAGGGCTTTCGGTGTCTCATTATATACAAAAGAAAAACAAATAAAGTTACATTCCATATTATGTGAATGGTCTTACAAATCAAAACGCCTTTTCAGGCTAAAATCATAATTATAACAAGCAGAAAATGAGTTTACATTTGTGTTATTTAAGTTATTGATGTGCTGACATTATTTTATGGTACAAAACATAGCAAAATGTGATATGCAGTAATGAAGCTATGATATTAATAGGACTACTGTATACGTGGAAATATTAGACAAAACCAATTAAATGTGTAAACCATTTTGTTATACAGCTTGGGAGTAGATAATTATAATGCTGAATAAGCCTTTTTCCTCATGTTTAATTTTGCCCTGGCTAAAATGCGGGTTAAGAAGATTGGTTAAGAGTGGAAAAGGCAAAATTAAAGTCAACTGTAATTAGCTGATAAGTGTTAGTAGAAGCCCACCATTGTGCCATTTAGACCCTCAGTCCTGTGTGTCTTAAGTCTCTCAGATAGAGCAAAAGGGGCTGGAAGTGGTCCAGTGTCTGGAGCTAAAGCTGGAGCAGAAATCTTGGACTTTCTGAAGTCAGTGGAAGCTTTGCTGTGCTTTGAACAGAGCTGGTGTGCCTGACTGCCTTTTTCTGAGCAGAGGGGAAGGAGCCCTGCACATCTCCTGCAAATTTGAGGCTTATGGCTCGTGACTTTAAAGTCCCATAACCTTTATTGATGACAAGTGACAACACAGCATGGCAAGGACTTGCAGCCTAAGTTTACCACGGGCCGAAAACAGGGTGGGTTGCAAACGACCACCTACCTTGTTTCATACTCTGTTTTCCTTAATCACATAGGATTAAACCCCCACATTTCTAGGTGCTGGATGGCAATGCTGGCAGTGCCAACAGTGACTTCAGCAGAGCAAGAAATTCCCCAGCTCTTTCCCCATCTCCCAAAGCCCTCGTGGGTACCTCTGCACCAGCACCTGCTCCTCGCCATGCCCTCCCAGACAAGGCAGGGAGAGGGAGCTTCCCTGATGCCTGGGAAATGGCTCCAGTGCAGTCACTAGCCGGAGTGACCTCCTGAGCAGGCAGTGCAGGTGCACCCCTGGTGTGCAGGGGGAGCTCAGCACTAAATGCAGGTGGCATCCTGGCATGTGACTGGGCTGCAGACAAGCACCCTTGTAGGAACGGGGCAGCAGGATCAGACACGTAAGGTACAAGTGGCAAATTAGGGAACATTTATTGTCACGCTGAGAACTGGCTGTGACACTGCCATTTGCTCCAGAAATTGTAACATCACACGCATTTACACAGGTCCTATGGCCCTGCTGTACCATTGGGCTTTTCCTCTGAGGTTTTCTACTGGAGCCAAATGTGGTAACTGGCATTAAAGAATTTGACAATAAGATGAAAAACAACTGACACTGATTTTCTTACGTTTTTTCCCCTACAACATACATGTATCATATTTAGACATCCCATTTAACCCACTTGCATATACTTAAACACAGAGCTTGTCAACCCTAATGTAATGACACCTCAGCAGTACTCCAGCTGTTCCAATCTTTGAGCCACAAGATACAAACACATTGGGTCCTACTTATTTTCCCTGGTTTGAGTCTTAAAGTCATGTTTTCAGATTTTTTTGTCCACTACTGGAACACCTTTTCCCCGTTATTTTAAAGAAATCTGTAATTCTGTTGTGTTCACACATGCCATGGGGAACTCAAACTTCATATAAATTTACCAAGCATTATGAGGCCTGTGACAGCCATGAGAGATGCTGGAAATGCTGTTACAGGATCCACTGTTAAAGTCAGGAAAGTTCCACTGGTGATGAAGTCACTCTGTCAGGGTCAAAGTCTGTTTTATGTTTTGATGCATTAATCCAATGTACTGAAATAAAACCAGAAAGGCTGGTATGGATTTACGCTTAGGCAGCTGCCAGCAGAATTTGGCTTTTCCTTAACACTACTTCTGTGTAGTAAACACTTTAAGGAAAATATTTTCATCTAGTTAGTGAAAGAACGAAAGCTTGGATAATTCTGCAGCCTCTTTAAACTGTGCATGTGATGAGAAGGAAACCCCTCATTCTTACAGACCTTCTGTAACTCAGTGTCACAAATGATTTATGTCTGGGCTCACTGATAACACCCAACGAGGAGCAGCTGGCTCCAAAAGAGACCTCTCACCAGCATCTCACAGTAAAATGATACGAGTTTTACTTGCAGGGTAAGGGCTGAATTGTGCAAAAGGAATCACTCAGAAGAGCCAGGCAAGGTAGTAGGAATAAAATGAGGAGAGACAGAGAGGAAGATTTCTTCCATTTTCCAAGACAAAGTATTTCCAGGCTGAACACTCCTTTCCAAGATGAGGCAATGCTGAAGGAAGGTGGGCTGCACAGTGCCAGGTGCCCAGGATGGGGTGGCTGGTGGAATAAGGTTTCCATGTAAGGGTCCCTCCTGCAGAAGTTAATTAGGCAGTCGCTCCTTGAGTGCCAACGTGGGTCTGTGGATTTTTTTGGAGGAACATCCATAATAACTTGTTCAAGTCCTGGGTATATCTTAAATTTTTTCTCCTGAAAGTAAAAACTTGGGACATTTTAGTTGAAAACAATGGTACCTCAGGAATCAATATTCAGGTGTTTTCAGGCAGCAAAGATTGTAAGAGACCAGTTATTGTGACCACGAAACAGCAGCCTTTGTAAGCAGTGCCAGATGTAATGCATTACTGCTGTAATATCTCTAGTACTTGTAGTCTATCCTGTACTTCAGAACCAGAAGCAGAATATCTTCATATAGAAAGATAAACACATACATAAAGTAATGAAGGAAGGATCTTTCTTTGATCAAGGAAGAAATCAAAGCCAATTTCAGACTATACTACATAAGTTCAGGACTTGTTCCGATGCCTGCTGAAAGTGAGATTGTTGGTGAGACGTCCAGTGACTTCAGGTAGCTTTGCTTCAGCCCACTGGAGCCCAGTTGCAGAGGGTGATGCAAGTCCCAAATTCCCTTTTTGCTGAGTGGTGACATGAACCATCTGGGGCATTACTCAGCTCTGACGTGGGTCTTCAGTCATATTTTCCAGCCTAGCATCAGTGAGCCCTCTACAAGGGAAGAACTGTAACTCAGAATTGTCGGTGGGTTTGCACTGTTTTATTTCAACACATTTTCCATTCCATTTATTTTATAAAAAGCAAGCTAAAGGACAAGTCCCTGATCCTGCTCTCGTGAACGCTCCATTGCAGTCAGTGCACCATACACAGGCTTTTGCTTACAGGGGTAAAGGCAGCACCAGGGTCTTGTTACTGACTTAATTTCTAGCAGAGCAAACACCACAGGGTAGGATTTGATTTCTTAAATTAAATCAACTGTACCAACACAAATAAGATTGGATCTGCACATTAACTTGACAGCTAAGGGGAACCAGGGCCCTCCCCAGGACATCATAATGTAAAATGCTGCATGAAGAGGGGTTAGAGTGTATTTCCCAACGGGTATAAAATAATACTTCCCTGAAACAGTGACCTTCCTGAGAAATCTCCCTTCTGTCCAGTCCTGGACAGCTTCAAACAGGCCTGTCTGCTGAAAAAATGCAGCTCTGATTGACTTATCTGCTTTCTCAAAAGGGCCACTACATGCTTTAGGCTTTTTGGAGCCTTAAAGCTCAAGCTAGATTTATATTCAGAAAAAGAAAAACAACCTTAATATGTGTACAATAACTAGAAGAGAATAGTATGATAAATATCTTTATTTTACCATTTTCAAATGGCTATTTCATTACATAAAAGGAAGTTTTTATTTTTATTTTTTTGGGGTATATTGATATTCCAAATAAAATTTTAACTTTTGGTTCAAAATAAAATCTGTCTCTGTGTCTTATTAATCTGTAACATGCATTTTTTTTCTCTCTACTGCCACCAAGTCCATCTATTGAAAAGGAGAAGTGGTTCTCCAGATATGAGACTAGAGCATGACTACTGTGTCACTTCCCAGCACATCTCTACCAAGTTCATGTTTTTGTGCACCGCACAGAAGTATCAGGTGGTTTTTTTCTTTTTAAATGTGTCATGTGCATCTGTATGGAAAGAGTACACATCATGCAGGGGCTTAAATGTCCTGATTGTACATGCTGACATTTTGGAAATCCTAATCTTTGCATCTCTGGGAAGAAACAGAATCCCTGTCCATCGTGGTACCGTCTGTGCAGGGAGACCTTGTGAGCAGGGCAGCACTTGCCAGTGAACCCAGTCCTTTTCTGCACAATCCTGTGTCCATTGCTCCCTGAACATCCCAGTCACCCACCCCTCTGCCAGCAGCACAACTTTTGCAGACAAGCACCCCTGCTAAATGATGGACACAGCCATCCCTGCCCCACACTTCATGGTTTGCTTTGCTCTTACTCTTCTGCAGTTAAGCTAAAGCAGGCTGTAAAGGAAAATAAAAGCTTTGTTGCTCTGTATACACAAATCAATGAAGTGACTTGCATCTGTCACAGGACTAAGCATAATCTGAGGCAAGATCCAAAGTGAAAAATGTCTGGGCTGCATCACATCCCTGGTGAATCCCAACCACTGCCCCGCTGGCTGCCAGCCCCACAACAGCTTTCTGAGCAAAGACAGCAGAAGCTGGAGGCAGGGGGAGGAGGGTAAAGCAGAGTGGGAAGCCCACAGCAGGGACACATGGGACTGTAAGAGACCCTGGTGACCTTCCTGAGGACTGGCTTGGGAATCAGCCCAAGGAGCAGTCTGAAAATGAAACGGCAAGAGGAGGGAATTGCACATAGGTACTGGGAAGTGCTGCCACCATCCTCAGTATTATCACAGGGAGAGCGAAAGAGCAAATAATGCAGATGGGGATTTCCAGGGTAGGTGCAGCTCAATAACTCATTGAATAACCAGGGAGAAAAAAACCACGATGTGGGCAGTATGGCATTGTTTCAGGCTTATGGCAGAAACTACATTTCCTTTCCTCCAGTACCCAGCTCTCTATGCTTCTGGCAGGTGCCTGTGACATTGTCTGCCCAAGTACAAAAATCGACTCCTCTTTCTAGTGTTCTCTGTCAAGCTGCCATGGCTTGCAGTGAGCTTGTGCTTAGAAGTCCCCAGCAGAATCAGTCATCCTGGCATCCCACTAAATGTGGGCTGCTGCTCACGCAGACAGGTGATATTGGGATGAAAGAAATTGTGTTGTGCTTGTCCTTCAGCACTGAGTGGACAGGCAGGCGTCCATCACCACATGGCTCTAGCACTGCTCTGTTCATTGCCATGCCAGCAAGAAGAAACATTTTCCTAAGGTGAGTGCATGCAGGAGCCCACCCACAGTGGAGGGGAGCTGTGGAGCCGTAGCTGATGCTCTCCTGTGCAGGGAGAGGGGTGCAGCCCCACCTTCAGCCTTGCTCTGTCCCTCATGCACAGTGGCTGCCTCGGAGACAAAGATGAAACGCTTCACTAAGTTCATGGTCTTGGACAAACCATGCAAACAAGCACAGATTCTACAGTGATGCTGGACTTGGCCAACAAGTTTCTTGCGTCTTTGCCACATTGCCTAATTTCAAATTGCTGAATAAACATTCTTCATCCATTCTCCTCCAAGTAGCTTGGTGACCTCTGGGCTCCCTGAGAGTGATGTGCCCACAAAATCCCTGCCAGAAACCCCCCCATAAATGCCTTCAGCTTTGCCTGCTCTGACACCTTCTGGCCCTTTGGAGGCCTGAGAACTTGTCAGGGAGCAAACTCTCACTACTGCTCTGTCAGAAGCTCACCAGAGAAGGCTTAAAAGGGGTAATTTATCATGACTTTCACAGCAACAGAGCAGGCTGTGTGGCCTAAATTACTGACCTGGGGGAGACAGATGAAGCCAGATGAACTCTGCTGGGGCACAGTGCTCTGTCTTACCTCTCGTCTACACTGCTCTTCACGTTTCCTCAGCCCCTTGAACCTGCTGCTTCAAGGATTTTAACAGTGTCTGTTTGGCCCAGGCTGAACTCCATTGTTTTGCTTAACAGAGGAGGACTCTTCTGTCTACCTGCTCCAGTCCCCAACCCACTGTTGCCAGCTGCAGTTTGCAATTCATTGCTCGAATCCTTTCTGCTGCTGTGGTCACTGTAGTTCTCCATATTCTTCATGCATCACCAGTGCATCTCAGCTCTGCCCCCCAGCACTGCTGGCACCTCCACAGGGGGGGTGATGAAGAAAATCTAACCACAGAAACAGCAGGAGGTAACATAACAATAAAGGAAGCAGTAATAGAAAATAGCAATTTTTGAATGTTAGAATAATTTACTTTTGCTGAAAGGACCTTAAAGGTCACATATAAAGGGAGTTTTTTTGGTCAGTATTTTTTCCTTTAGAATCTTACTAGAAATACCAAGGATCTGAGGTTTGTCCAATATAGTGCTCGCACTTGCATACAAATGGTGACACTCGAACTCCTAAGAGCATTTAAAACCTTTTTCCTAGGTATTTGTTAGACAGACAGCAAAATACAGTTAACAAAGGTTTGCTGTTCACCTCTTCTGCTTTCTCACTACAGCTTTTCTTTCAACATGCTTTTATCCATATAAGATACACTGAGCCCACGGAGGCAGATGAGCATTAAGGGTATCTGTAAGACAGGTAAGATCACAGCTGTTTGGGGGTGTGCTGTCTGCTTGGGAAAGTTTTTTCTGTTGTGTAACAGAGTCTTATCTAGAAAGATAAAAGCTGTTCAGGCCTGTTATCACTTAAGAGGGTTATGCATCTCATGATGGCATCTCTGTACCGTTTCAGAATTTAATTCATGGCTACTGATGTCCATAAAGCTTTAGGCTGGAAGGATATTAAATCACTTCAAGTATATCTCATGAAACTGTTGCTTCAGGTGGAGCTTTTGCAAGACCCAAGCAATGCTGATCTCCTTTGTCCCACATGGCAAGCAGCATGATGCAGGCATGAACCCACACACAGCAGCTGGAGAGTGCATCTGCAGGTGTGCTGGGCCTGGCATCCTGCAGCTCTGGAAAACACCTGTCCCAGGGGCCCCCTGGCCCTGTCTGTAGGCAGCGAGTCTCCTGCAGAGGGGATGCCAGCACTCCCAGAGAGCATGGAGAAGGCCTAGTCAGCCTTGGACAGTGGGCTGACCACAGGATGTGGTCTGGGGGCTACTCTTGGTGGGATTTCTGCCCCTCAGCTTGCCCCAGGCAACTGTTGTTTTAGGTAGGCAGAAGAGGACCATGACCCAGCCATGGAGAGTGCCTGAAGCTGGTAGATGGGATTTGAGTGTGTGTGGCTATTATTTCTGGTAGTAAGTTGAGCATAGTATAGAAAGTCATACAGGGATATGGCTAATAACTTCGCAGGTCTAATTTAAAACAGAAAAGGATGAAACATACAGGAAACTTGGCTTCTCAAAAACATCTGCCGCTTTTAACTGATGGAACATCCAAGAGAAAACTGGAAAACCTCAGAGACTCCAGCTTAATAAGGTCTTGGTCCTATCTGAGGTCCTCTGTGAACTTCCACCCACTTTTGCAACCAGCCTTGTCAGTACAAAACCATCCCTTGCAATACATCTCGTGGACCAGAAAAATTTGCATGAGTTTTAAGTGTTTACTATAGTCAGGCAACAAAATTCCAGAATGTCTATTTGTCACATGTTTCTTAGAGAGAACACCTCTGAGCTGCTATTTTCTCTGGTTTATCCTAGAATTAAATCAGGACACCTGTTCCTTCAAGCAAAAGGAGAACACAAGAAATGAGATGTGGCAGCTGGCCAGGACCATTGCATGCACTGTATAATGTTGGTGGCTTGTATGGATTTGTATCCAGAGGCTGGGAACACCTGGTTTGCTCAGTGTTAGGAAACCACATAGAAATCCCAAATAGATGACTGCCATGGAATTACACAGCCTTGGCACTGGGTTGCTCTCTTCCACACAGCTGTGAGCACTATTGATTTCTTTGCTTAGCTGCCCATCCCTGGTGCTGTAGGAGGTGGTGAGCAACATGCAGCAGCACTGTGGCACTCAGGGGCTGCTCACTTCTTGCACTGCTTTGACAAAATACTATTTACTCTCTGCTCTGCCACCCCACAGTGTGGCCTCAGTCTGTGCATCAGTGAGTGAGGCAAAAGACTCTTCCCTGAGCAAAGGAAATGATCCATTTGTAGCAGGGAAGGAGGCAGCTGCTGTGTTAAGGCTTTGTGCTGTCCTGGAGGGCAGCAGGAGTGCCACGGGCAGGTCCTGCATGCTGCCCATGGCACTGGTATGGGCTCCAGGCCACCACATAAAACTGCTTGAGAGCAAGCTTGGCAAAGCAACACTGCATGGGAGCCCCAGGAACAAAGACATCTCTGTATTCTAAAATCATACAACACCACAGGGAAGACTGAGTGAAGGAGCCAGCAAAAACTGGACAACAAAAAGTCTCCTTTTCCTTCCATCTCCCTCAATAGGGCAATGCTAATGAGCTTGAGGGTCTTATGTTGGAAAATAAAAGTACTACACTTATGAAAAACTAAACAACTTCAGATGTAAAACAGAAAATAAAAGTTGCTGGTATCTGAAAGAGGACAAACTGGTTGTCATCACTACCCAGACAGACTTTCCTAAGCTTTTTATAACTGCAGATACTGTTCATCTGTCCAAAAACCTGGCAAACCAGGACATGCTGTGATGTCTCTGGTGCATCAGCACAGCCAGAGCCACCTGCTCACCCATGAGCCCCAGGGAGGCTGAGCAGCTCCCGAGCTGGGCTCTGCCTGCCCAGGGCTGGTGGACATGAATCGCTCCTTGGCAGGGAGAGCTTTCCCTTCTTTTAAAGGAGGGAACCTCAATCATGTACAGCTTCAGTGAGTCCAAGCTGTACAAGTGTGTCTAGAAAATTCAATTGCTCTCAACTCTCAACTGTGTGGGAACTTTTTCATTTACTTTCTTTTTTTTTCATTTTCTCAAACTCCTCTGTGTATGATAGTGGCAGTAAGAGGAACCAGGAGCTAACTTAGCTGCTCACATTCTGTAGAAATCTAGAAAAGTCATCAATTTATGTGCATTTGTATGTATATGTGCATTTATATGTATAACATACCAATATTTTAACTGCAAGGGTCTCATAGGTGAATATTTGATGTATAGAGCTTCCTGGTGTTATTTTCTTAAAAGGCAGCAACTGAGTTTGTTCTTAAAGTCAGGAGATTTTTAAAGGAACATTTAAATTTCATTATGAATAACAGCTCACTGCTTGAAAGTATCCCATGCAAACTTTGAACTTGCAGTGTTACAAGCAGTGCTGTGAAATGGCAACCAACTATAAAGTAAGTTTAGAGAATACAATTTTGTTCCTGGTTCTGCCTTCGAAAAGGGCTCATATAACACCGTGTGCAGCATGCACTTACCAGTCCTTCATTAATTCATTCTTCAGTGGGAAATTTCTCAGTAGTCAAAACCCCACAGTGCTGGTCAGCTGCCTGCAGAGTGAATTGGGTATATCAGACACCAACAAGTTGGTAATTCTGCAGCTGTCACTTTTTAATTTTTAAATTAAGCAATAATATTTGAAGTAAACTGTTCTTCACTCCTACTGATAAGCTTAATCCTTCTGTATGGCAGACACTCTGGGTTTAAGATCTGTATTGTATTTTTGTAGACCGTTTTTTGTAAGCTCTTACCTGATGTAATTCATGGCCTCCTGTTCCCGAGTCCTACTCCTGAGTAGGAGTGAAGCACACAGGTTACATCTGGCTTTGAGTCCATTTCTTTGAGCCAATCCTTCTCTTTGTGTAGTTCCTCTCTAACACACTGGCAAGTCTAAAAGAGGGGAAAAGAAGGAAAGGACATTAATTGTTTTTCCAGAATGATGCCTGGTGAAATAGTGAAACCTGAACTGAGGAGATGCTCATGGTCACTTTTTTGTTACCAATGCCAAAGGCTGAGGCTGGCTGGGCACTTGTGCCCTCTCTGCTGCAAGAGTGAGAAAATGTGAGTCCCAGGCATGTCCCCAGACAAATCACAGAAATGGAAGCACTAAGAATAACAAGGAAAAGCTTTGCACGTGCAGTAGCCTACAGAGCTCTGACCGTAGTATTGTAATGTAGTGAACCAGTTCATTTACCAAACTCTTCATTAGGATTATTTATATCCATTGTTTAATGACTGACTGCTTGGTGAGATGCCTGTAAGTGCTCGTGGCTGGTCAGTTGTGAACCTGCTGTTAGCCACAATATGTTTGTTGATAAGTTTTTTTTTTTTCTAGTTTTCCTCCTGATAACACTGGGCTTAAATGCAGCTACTGATGAGCTCTCAACACTGATGGTCCTGTTTGTATCTGTGTACTGAACCCAGTTATCTTTACCCTCTCAATCAGTGTTAATTAGACAGGTTAAACTTCTGTTTTTTACTGAGATTGCCTAGATAAAACAGACACCATCTGGGTAAGGCAGTGGAAGTCATTCTATGTGTCTCCAGAGCTTAAGCTACTTATTTAACTTGTCCTCAAAGTTCTCCTCAGGCATCTACAAGATACCTCTTTGTTTCATTATTTGTTACTCATTTTGTTGGCATGCTCCAATTACATGACCTTCTCTAGTTCCAAAAAGTAAGATAATATTATCCACCACCTTTCACAATTCTTTACAAGAGCTGCAAGCCTGAAACTTCCAGTCCTGCTTGCTGTTTGGTTGAGCTATTCCGTAGTAATAGTCATAAATTGTGCAAGAGAAATACAAATAGTTCTTCTTGAATTCACAAAGACTATTGATACTGTTAAGCAATATATACCTTACAGGGATTACAGCTCTGTAGAGGGTGGGAGAGTTAGAATAAAAAAATAAACTATAGATCTTTACCTTTAGAAAGTTGCATTCAGTAAAGAATGACTCATCAGTTCTTTCTTTAAGTCCTCATTTACAGCTTGAGCTAGATACTGCTATAATTAACTGGGAAAGCTTCCAAAACAAATATAAAGGAAGATCCAGACAAACATATTTTTGTATTTTAGCTGAAGCTAATCTCTCCGTTGGTCATGCCAATGGTAGAATGGGGGCCAATGTTTTTCTTAAAAATAGATGTTTCACCAGCAGGACTGTTATAAATTCTACCCTTTGGGGTAATTACTGCATCAGGACCCATGAACTTTGAAAACGTTTTCAAAGACACAAAATGAAAATCCTGATGTCGTAATTAGAGGGTAGTACATAATTATGGGATTCGTGTGACCTACTCTCTAGACATGAACCATCTTTTAACAACATTCTTGGCACTCATCCCTTGACTCACATTTCACGTGGATACAAATGCCCTCACTTAGCCTGACAGCTCTCCATTTGGAGGGGAGTTAGAAGATGTGCACAAGAACTGTCTCGAAGAACCTCTCCTGGTTTTTGAGGGGCCGTGTTGGTATTAGCAGTCTCTGCTCTGCAGTACAACATTACCACAGATGCACAGTCCATGTTCAGACTCTCTACTGACCTGCCTTTCTCTGTTTGTTCCTGTCCTCCCAAAGATGGGATTTGAGAGGCAAAGGCACTGTGTGTGTTGCAATCTGCTTGCTCACATGCTTAGTAAGGGGGACAGAGTGCTGCAATGCCCTGTGATCCTGCAGCTGGACTGCACCTGCCTGACCAGTGACTCTTGCTCTTCCCAATTTCCTCCTCTCCTGAGATGGTATTTTGGGGGATGAGGGGTTATTTACCTTCCTTCTACCAGCTGGACCTGGAAAACATTAAAGATTTTTTTTTTTCCCCTTAAAAATTTCTGGAATATGGCATTTCAGGAAAAATACTTCACAGCTTTCATGACAAGCTTGTATCCTAAGCTACTAGGTTTTCAACTTTCTCAGCTTGAACTTTACGAGAAGCTTAGTTTTGTTCTTGTGCTTTTCCTGTTCCTGTGCTAACTCCTCATTCCTCTGGCACCGGGACTTAAAGGAAACTTTGAAAAAATTATCTTTGTTTAAAATTGAAGGAAAAACTGTTTCTACTCCTGCTTGGAACAAACTTTATTCCCATGAAGGAAGCCATCGAGTAGCTCCTGGAATTTCCTTGCCAAAAGAGAGAATGACTTGGTGATTAGCTAACCAGAGCAGTGAAAGATCTGTAAACAAAAATCACTTCAAGCACAAAGTATGTGGAAGATATTGGCCTCCAAGATTTTTTTTTTTGGAGTTGCTTTCCAACTGAGAAATACCATGCCCTTCCCAGCTTCAGCTTCCTTTTTGCCACACAGCATGATGATGAAACCTCTGTGCCAGGCTTCCATCATCTGTTGGCAGCACAAGGGTTCTGTTGACCTGGATGAGCAGGTCAACACGAATACGTGCCTTGGCACTTGGAAAGCTTTGCTTCTTGGTCTGCTGCCTGCAAGCAGTGCCTGTGTCACCAAGCCCCTGAGCAGGGAGGAGCTGGAGCAGCAGCAGCTGAGCTCCTCTCAGCTGTGAGGATCGCTGTGGGCTGGAATAGCAGCCCTTGGTTTTAACAGCCAGTGCTTTTTCTCCCTAGAAGTGCATTTTGCTGCTAAACTCCAAGCTAAAAGTAGAGATCACCAATCCTAAAATCACAGTGTGCCTGGGCTTTTGCAGCTGCAGCTCAGGAGGAGAGGAAGCAAGTGCTCCAGCCAAACTCTGGAGGTAGGTACTCTACAGGAGTCAGGCCTACAGATAGAGGGGGAAATGAGTAGTTTGGGCAGGCCAGCCTGTGAGGGGAGACCAAGCAAGCCTGTGCAGAAGCCTCTGGAGTATCAAATGGGCTTTAGTTTGCCTGCCCTGATGTAATTTCTAACTCTGTCTCATGATACTCAGTTATAGGATGGAGGAAACAAGACTTCCTCAGGCTCCGGAAAGGGATTGTCATATGTTTGCATTTGCACAAGCTTTCAAGTACGTAAAGGGAAATTCATGTGAAAAGTCAGCCCTGACGGAAGAAAACATGGATACTCCCTGGGAACACAGCAGGGAAGAAGTATTGTTTTCTCTTGTATGTTTTTCTTCCTTCACATGTAAGCCTAACTGAGGTTTTCAGGACAGAATCTGAAGGGAAGGAAAAGAAGCAGGTTTCCAGCAGGACTGTGTTTTGATGCACCTGTCCTGCGGAGGGTGTGGGTGAGATATAATTCTGAGCAGGTGCCCACGGTGCAGCCATGGCTCTGTGACCCATGAGCAAAGCCTACTCTTAGGTATGTGATAAACTGGGAGAGAAAGTGGCTGGGAGGGTACCTCACTGCTCAATGCCGTGTAGCTTCCAGAGGGAAAATACCTGGTTTGACAACCCTCTCAGTTGGTCTAATAAGGGGGAAAACCTCCCATTCCCAAAAATTCCAGCCTTCTAAACAAGAGAGCCAAAATCTGGAGGGAACTAAGAAGTGACTGCAAGTAAGTGAATAACAAATATATGTGCAATATGTCACGGGAAGAAAGTGAATGTCTCCGGGGCTGTCTTTAATCATCCACATATGTAGCCCTCAAGAGGAGCACAGCAGACATTTCAAGAGAGAAGGAATCTCTATTTTACTTTGCCATGGAAATTAGGAATGAAAACCAGTGGATGATGTATGCTGCAGTTCTGGACTCCTGCCCCACACAGCCTGGTGGCCACCTGAAGGCTGTCCCCAGGAGAGGTGGGAAGCACCCACCTGAGCTGCAGGGCAGCCACAGCCCTGCTCAGTTGGTCAAGAGCAAAAGAAATCACAACAGTAATTTGGATGCTCCATGGGACACCAAGCCTGAGTGTGGAGATCCTGCTAAAGGTAATGACAGCTGCTCTGGTTTTGTTTCCCACACATGAAAGGCTCCTGAATTTGCTAATCAGGCTGCTTCACTGCCTAGTAAAACATCACACCCTTGAATAAAAATGTACAGCCTTCAAATTTAAAAAAAAAGGTCATGTTTCTCCTCCTGTCTGCGGACTTCTCTCAATGGGGTTTTCAGATGCTCTGCTGGAAAAAAATTGTTAACTAAACTGATTTTCCTCTCTAAATCCTCATGTAACAGTACCAGGTGACAAGCACTGAACATGACAAATCCAGACAACAGAACCAGGTATGGGCTGGCTCAGTGCCACTTGTCACACAGTTTACCTAAGCACTTTAGATTTCCATTTTTTGACACACATTAACTAGCTGCTTCCCGCTGGATAGTTAAAATTTGCTTCTAGGAAAACCACAGAGAATTTGCAATGGAGCAGCTCACTCAGTAGCCTGGTGGATCTGGTTTTCCTGTTTAAGTGTCCATAGTTCACATTCCTGCTCCTATAAAAGTATCTTGTATATAAGAGGGAATTCAGGAGCTGTGAACAAAACCTGCCCTCTTCACTGTGTCTTCAATTTGCAGACCTTATCTGATTGATGAACAGATGATTATAGATGCCTTCTCTTATCAATCCTGATATAAATCAAGCAGAGCAGGGTGTGGAAGCAGCATTTCCCACACCTCTGGGAAAGCCCTGGCCAACAGCCATGCTCTCACCCTGCTCAGTCACACCAATAGCCCTGTGTTGCCATGGCTCTTTGATTTCTTTGGCAGCCAAAGAAATTAAATTCAGAGCCTCAGAGGGACAACTGCAGCCTATACTGGCTTAGAGCTGGCAGCATGGTGAAATACTCTCAGGTGTGTCAGGTCCCTCTGTGACTCCTGCTAAACCTGTGCATTTCACATGCACATCCTTGCTCCCACCTGTTGTCCCTTTCCTCCTAGTTCCCTTCTCACTCCTCCTATCCATTGCCCCAGGCAAGCAGACCAGGGGATGGTTGCACATACGTGGTAGATGGGTCAACCCAGTGGTTCTCTTCTTTCATCTGATGCACGAAACAACCTTTCAGACATCGCTTGTGCTTTTGAGTTAATCTTCCAAGCTTACAAACAATGAACTAGCCCCAGGGTTTTCTCTACATTAAATGTGGTGTTTATGTGATTTGGGGGAATGTTTGACAGAGTAGGAGGTGTTCACATAAATAATACAGGCCAGCCACGAAGTCAGTGGGGAATGACTCACTCAATGCAAATAGGCAAAGATGGCAGCATCCCCTTGAGAAGAATCAGAAAATTAAATTGAGGCAAAAGTCTGATCTTCTTTCCATTCACTAGGGACTAAGTGCTCCAGTGACACTTTCTCTCTTAAAAAATTTTTAAAGCATGACTTCTTGATATTTCATAGATCAATATTACACACTGCTGTTAATTGGGCCTTGTGAAACTTTGTCCAGAAAGTCAGCAGCCCAAAGGGACAGACCAGCCCTCAGGAAAGAGTGAAGACTGAAGTGGCCTAATCCTCTAGGACTGTAATCCTGCACATCCAGTGGGATGCCAGATACACTGAGACTGGAAGAAATGTGAAGATGAGTGGTGTGAGGAGCAAACAGAGGCTCTGACTAGAACTTGGCCCTCAAGTGAGCATGAGTTCATCTCACAGCAGGGAACCACTAGCACAAATTGCTATCCAGTGTTTCCATTGCTTTCTGTAGCAGAGGTGAGCAGTTATGCAATGATGTAAGAAATTTTAGCAGGATTAAGTAACTTTTTTTCTGAATTAAGAGAGTAATCTTTGATCTTTCCCTCTGCAGAAAGGATCAGTACAAGCATGGTGAGCACATGGAGTAGCATGAATGGCTTTCATTGCTGTCAAGCAATATATCAGCCAGGAGGCCAACCTCCAGAGAAGTTAAACACTTGATTTCTGCAGGTCTAGGCTTTGCCACGAGAACTGTCATAATCAATTTTTTTTGCTTCACCTCACAAAGCCCAGAGACCTTTCAGCATTTTCTGTCCTTCTCATTTTCCTTCTTCTCCTTTCTGAGGAGTCTTTGTTTGCCTCACACAGCTTGCAAAGTTGTTAAGGCCAGAACAAAGTAGAGCAAATCAATCATTTCTCCATCTATAATGAGGTGATCAAAGAAAGAATGAACATACACAATCAAAGCAAAGTGGATGCTCAGAGGTTTCAACAAGACAGACTCTTGTTTGGGAATAGAAGCCACTCTTTTTCTTTCTTATGATGCAGTTACTTATTTTCCAGGAATCTGACATAAAGTATATTGAAGAAAATACATCTTTCCTAAAAGCATGACTACCACAGGGATTTTCAGCAGCTACTTAAAAAAAAAAAAAAAAAGCTATATTATTGAACTAACTTAAAATAGCAATGCTAAAAAATTACAAAAGAATCCTTATTCTATGACAATTCAGTCAATTGCAGTTTAGACTGAAAAAATCTTGCCAATGGAGAGAGAACAAACAGCATCTCCAGAATTAAATTCACAGCATTAACTACAGTATCTGTGTGTAAAACACAGCAAATTAGATATGGTTTGTTGTCCTTTTATTTTTAATCCAGAGAAAAAGAGTGAGAAAGAGAAGGAGATCTGCCTCCTAGGCCTGTCCCTGCTATTACTCCAAGCACATGAGTATTGCAGCACGCTGGTGTGGGAGCTTGGTGGGTAATGGAGGCTTCTCTTTGGTTTTAATCCAGCCAGGAAGTGCATGAACACCACCACCTCACTGCCAGGCTCTGAGGAAGCGTTTGGCAGTTCTTCCTCTGCCAGTTTCTTTGCTCTCAGTGCCAGGCTGGGGCATGAGTTTAGTCAAAAGCGACTTTCTGGCCCTAGGCACACTCTGCCCAGAAAACCTTGAGGTGCTGAAGATGCCTCGTGCCTGCATTGAAGTAGCCTTTACTAAGCCTCACCTAAACTGTAGGGCTGGTTGGGCTTTTGCTACAAGGTGATCATGTCTTTAGTTATTCCCAAATGTAGGCTGTCTTGTTTTACATAAAATTTTGAGGGTAGGCCATTCTCACAGTTGCATCCTTTCAACACATTTTTTTTACCCCTTGTCAGCGTACCAAGACATAACACAGCCTGAGCTCCTCTCTTAATTTGCTGTGATATAATTCTTCCCTTAGAGTATCAAACCACAAAAACATCTTATAGGAAATCTTAGAAAAGTTATTACCATTTGTCCAAACAGTCACTCCTCTGTGTGATAAGGAGCAAACAAGGATCAGTGGTTTGCTGCTCTTCCCAGGTTACAGATTAGCTCTGTATGATTAACTATTTATCAGCTGAGATGTGATTTCTGTTCCATAGTGATCCCCTTCCTTTAATTCTTTACAAACTTGTTTTGGGGATAGGCAGAAATTTTCAGGGGCAGCAATAATTTTTAATATTCTCATGTCTTTCAGTCAAAATGGTTGGGCACAGCGGGACATCTTGTTCTGTGCTGTTGAGTAAGTTCAAAACTTTGTGAAATGTCACTCACAGAGCTTTTTCTGAAGCATGCAAAGCACAGAGCATCTCCTTCTCTGGAGATGAATAGGAAACCAGTCCTGTTTTCAGACATAAACATGCACATATATGCAAGTATCAATTTTGCTATTCATTTCATGGCATGTACAGAGGCATTTTTAGGGGGACATCTTCCTCTACTCACACTCATATTGATGCCATGATGATTTTTTGCCTTTTCTTTTATACCCCTTTTATATACCCTTTTATATAGTTTTCATGTATTCTTAGTGCTTTTAGCCCACATACTTGTAATTCTTCAAGTCTGATAACTTAGCTGAGACCCACTATCCCCTTAGGCCAGGAGACCAAACGTCCTGGAACGTTGCATTCAGGGGTCAGAAAGGCCCAGATACCAAGGTCCTTTCTAGAACACATTCTGTAAACTAAGATAGCCTGTCCAGGGGAAGATTCCTCAGGATAGGGGATTCATTCAGGTCTCTCACTGGGAAATCTTTGACAGATATGTTAATTTTTAAGGCCTATAAATTGTACATGAGATGTATCATGTGTGTGTGTGTGTGCATTTTGGAGCATTCCACATGAACGATGTGGTGCACGTAAGGATCCTTAAATAAATACCAAGGTAAAACCCCTTTTTCCCCTTAACCATGTTTGGCTTTTAATTTTAAGACCAGGGAAAAGCAACAGTATCATATGCTAAAATGATATCACGTTTCTTGATTATACTCCTAATTATTCATAAATCAGAAAGCCCTCACAGTTTCAGTGATGCTGGTTTGCAAAACCACCATTTTGAGGAAGGTCATTCAGAAAGTTTTGTTCTAAAACAGAAGTGTGGTTTGACCTTTTGGGGCTCATCTGTAATATTTCAAAGCATCCACAGACTGAGTGAAGGATTTATAGCACACACTGTCTCAAGGTGAGACATAGGGCGGTGGAAGAGGAGACAACTACTGCAGTGTGCACTGCAGGCAAGGCTCTGGTGTGGTGCTTCCATCCCTGGAAGCATTGAAGAATGTATTAGGAAGATAGAATATGATAATAGGATACAATATTTTTTATAAAGGTAGTTGTTCTTATCCTGGAGCAGAAAGAATCAGGCAAGCCACTGGATTGCTTTTCAACGCTGTTCTGCTATGATTTTTATTGCAGCTCTCAATGGATTTTCCTCAATTATTTTTTCCAAGCTAGAGCTGTACAAAGGATTTGCTAAGAAACATAAAACTCACAATTACCAAGTTGTATGGTCAGTAATAAAACTGTAAAAGTTCACTTTCTAAAAAGGAACAGATGGGTTTTATTCCAGAGGATTAGATATGACCAAGAAAGTGTACTTAACTTGCAGAAAAAGGCCAAAAGAAGTCCTCAAGCAGCTACTAGACAAAATGGTATTAAAAGCATAATCAATCATTCTGTCATATAGAAGAAATTATAGAAAAACTGTAACTATCTAAAAATCAACTGGTATTTTTCCAGTGGTCACTCTTGGACAATGATGGTGGCAGAATTTATATGGATTTCCAATAGCAAGTGTTAAAGTTTAGTGTCTATTTTTTTGTTTTTAACACAATGGTGTGTCTTGCATCTTCCCACTGAGATTTATTGTGGACACAAAGGAATAAACCACTATCACAATTTAGATAGCATGGGACTTCACATGAAGAATTGGTTCCAATACTAAATTACCATGCACAGTTTTTGTTCATCACTGAAAACCTGCTATACTAAAGAAACATGCTCAGTGAATAAAGCTCAGTTACTTATTTACTCACACAGGAAGTTTTGGAGTTTTGCTACTGATATTGGACATGCCTGAGTAGGAAGGGAAAATTTGAGTCATTAAAAAGAAGCTGAGAGAAGCACTGTTGGATTTGGATTACTTGAACAAACTATGCTGTGCTAACTTGTGATTCTTTGTGGCTGGGCTATAATTCATACATACAAAGAGGGGATTCCACTCTGTCACAGGGAGTCAAATGCTTCAAAGTGTTAAAAAAAATTCAAATTGCTCAAATGTTTTTCCCAAGCAAGCATATTCCCTCTCAGTTCAGACACCATATCCTTTCTGGACTGTGAGCAGCCCACAGACTCCACCTATTTCACCTGCATTCCCTTGCATGAATCTCTCTGCCTTGCAGAATCCTGGGCCCAAAGCCTCAGGCAGCTTCCTGGATTTTTCCATCAATACATAGACTTTATGATTAAAATTTTTGCCAAACTGATAATAAATCAATTTCATAGAAATGTTCAGGAAAAATTGGTTCCTCTGAAAGGGAGTTGCAGAGGGAGGTTCTCGTGTAATGCAGATTCCACCTCCCTATCAACTCTTAGACATTGCAGGAGCCATGGCCTTCCTACAATGCTCTTGATACAGCTTTAAAGATGTCCCACACCTTCCTCCTTCTTTTCCTCATACTTTGTTGCCAAAGTATATTTTTCTTAACACTTCTTTCTTTAATCATTTTTGAATGTTATTTTGAAATATTCTATTTGAGGAATCAGTGCAGGTTGCAAAACAGTTCCAAGTGAAGAGTCTGCATTTACAGCAAGGAAAAAAACCCCACATATCTAAACTATCAAGTACAAAAAATTAACAGTGGGATGTTGGGATGAGTCTACCCACAATGCTTATTGCTGTATATGCAGCAGTATATAGAAATCTTAGAAGATTAATCACTTACAAGCAGCAGTAGATTAAAATACACATTGCACAGGGACAGATAAAGCCAGTGGAAGTCACACCTGGATTTCCACAGCAGAAGTCATTTTAGCAGAACTTTCATTTCTCACTCTGCACCTAAAATGAGCTATATCAAACCTTCAGCCGTGCTGGAAATATCTGAAAATATATTAATTTTTTTTTGTCATAACTCAGATATGCCCCTGCATTAAAGAAAACAACCAACTTTAAAAAAAAAAAAAGTTAACGGGTGCATGTCTAAAGGCAAGCCATAACCAAGGAAGAGCTTGGTCAGGGCTCTGCACAGATACTATCTGACTAGAGAGGTAACTAGGAGCTGCTGTAAAGCATGATTTCGGGATGTATAAATGAAATCTGAGGACAGTAATGCACCCATAGTGTGGCTGCAAGGAGGAGGGCTGAGTGGTCAGAAATGAGGTCATATTCTTCTCACATTCACTGAGGCTCTGTTTGCACAAACAACCAATTTTTATTTCATGGGGTTTTAATTTTCCATGTGTAGGAATCTAACTTAACAATCAAACCAGACATGTCAGAGCCACAAATGGAGCTTTTGCTTTGTTGTTGAAACATGCTATGATTGGGAGTGACAACAGGGGAACATTTTGTTAACAGACATAACAATAGTGACTTGTCCAGGCAGAAATAAAAACGGGAAATGTCTCCTGCACCACGAGTTTAATGCAATAAACCCATGCCTGTGTTTTCACACTGGATACTGTAAGTGGATTCTGGTCAGACTGCTGCTCCCTGCTGCAGGAGCCCTTGCACCTGCGTGCTGGGAGCTGCGCACGCAAGGCTGCCTCTCCTCTGTGTAAAAGCCCCCTCTGCTGGACCAGCCTGACATGGAAACAATGCAACACAAAACCAGCAGATCTTCCCACTTCCTCCCCAAACATGGACGAGTCAGCGAAGTAATTCTCCATCAGCTGGCCCTGGTATAGGGAGCTCTTTTCCAAACTGATGCAAGGCGAGTCACAGGAGTGGTTTTCTAAAACACCACAGCATGCTTGGATGTACACACCTTACCTGTCCCACACGAGAGGCCTTTTCTTCAAAGTATAGAGGACTGCAGAGTTTCAGGCTGTTTCCTGATGTCCTGCCAGGGAATTTCTTACCTGGTGGAGGACAATGCCATTCCCCAAGAGATGTCTTGTACTGCCAATCCTTTCATCTTTATGGAGAGGATCCTCTTAATACTGAGGAACATCTAAACTGGGCGAGATGTTGGAAAGTTGAGGAGTAAAACCCAAGTGACCCAGTGAGTTGAGCAGGCTACTCTGACACCTTGAAATCACTCAGCATCAGAGAAGTCCTGGAGCAAAAGTAATTATTATTTTCCTAAACGTGATGGTAAAGAGTTATTTTCTCTGTTCAGAGAGAACTACAAGGAAATGAATGGGTAGCACTCCAGCTTCTTTGCTCTGATTTGGCTGAGTGTAGTCTATGCCCCCTTCACTCATGAGCTGCTGAAGACAAAGCAACTCCACAGCTACCCTTGATATGTTTTCATGACTCTCTTTAGATAAGCGCCATCATTACGAGCTGCCCAATTTCAGCTGGATCTTGACTCCAATGAAAGCTTCCCAATTGTCCCTTCTCCTTTCTGTTGTCACAGCCAATATCTAAGCTGCAGCCAGGGATGACCCCTTTCCAGCTGCTCAATAATGCATTAGGACATCAGTCAATACGGCTTTTGTCAATGAGCTGCTGTCTACAGCGGGAGCACCTTTTAACATGCAGGAGGTGGAAGAGCTGTGGGTGCTTGCTGGACAAAACTGGATGCTGTTACCACCTGACTTCATAATAAATCAAGTTATGGTATGCTGCCAGTGTGAATTTTCCTGCCAGGCACTTTGCTTAAGCCGTTAACAATGGCACAAATCTGTGGGTTCAAAATCTCGGCTGGCCGTAACAAAGTCATTTATACAACTTAGGTGGGGTTCTTTCTGGTGTCTGGTGACAAGGGTTTCAACTTTCAGAACTAACAAAATGGATTCTCTTCACCACGCTGTGGTTTATAACGCATGCTGAAAATGACATTTAACACAAGCTTGTAAGTGAGAGGCACTGATGCAGCCACTCTCTTCCTTGATGGAGACTAAACATGACAGCAACTCAAATAAACACAGGGACTATCATTAGTTTGCTATGAATCTCTCTCACACATGGCTTGCTGGAGCTGTGTGACAGCATGTCACAAAGACAAAAGAGGAAGCATCCCCAGTGAGCAGAGGGAAGAACTGGAGGGGAAAGGTCCACAAACCATTGAAGGGTGAGAGTAAAAAGCAGCTGAAACGCATGACTGAAGAGAAAGGAGCCCTGTAATTTTGTGAGGACTCAAGTGAAAAGCATGTGAGGCAAAATCCTCAAGGAAAGGCTTACAATTATGTTTTTACAAATGGAGTAATTAGTAGAGCAATAAATGTGACCAGCATTTTCAGTGCAGGTAAAAATGGCAGAGAGGCATTAAGAGGTGGGAGAAGAGAGAGACATAAGTGTGGAAGAGGTGGCATAGTTTCACAGAAGAGTATTGCAGGGTTAGAGCAGTGCATAAACTGTCCAAACTATTTACTGTGAACCAGCACACCTGGCAAGCAATGAAAATAAATAATGTTGCTTTCTTTTGGAAAACACGTTGTAAATCAATATATTAACCGGAGTCCTCAAACGACTTATTTTCTGGAATATGCATTCCACGTGGGCAAACTGTGATATAATAAGACTCAACTTCCTGTGTCAAACATGCTTCTGTCTTAGTACATTCTTTTCCTGATTCCACCATCTGTAAAATGAGAATAATAGTACTATCCTGCTCTATCAGACGTTCTCAAAGATGAAGGCTCTGATATTGCAAGGGTTCAGGTACGGTGGTGTCCTGAAAGAAATGAACACAGAGCAGTCTTAGGAGGCCTTCTGCTCCAAACATGAACACTCTACCCCTCTGAGACAAAACAAGAGGCAGTGTTTGCACCTTGCCATTGCAGCCACAGTCTCTCACTGAAGGTCGATCTTTGAACCCATGTGGAAATCAAACAGATCAGTAAACCCACTTCAAAGAGTACTTTTAAAGTTCACCAAATTTTTAACCAAAAAAAACCCACAAATCTTGGTCAACAGTGTTAGCTAACACAACATTTCCAAAGTTTCCTCTTTAAATTTCTTGACACAGAAGACACAAGAAAAATCTGGCAAAAGAGAATATGACCAAAGCTTTCACAATGCATCTCCTTGACATCCAGAGGTTTTGCTGAGGTCTGAAACAGTGCAGTTAACTTTACCCTTTTGTCTTCTCCCTATACACTCCACAAATTTGACTCTTTCAACTCCTCCAAGCAATTCCTTACTTGGACCAAGGTTGTGTCAAAGGGATCTCATCCCTAGTTATTGTCTCAATTCAGCCGTGTGGAAACAGCTCTTTTTCATTCCTAAGCTGAGCTTCCCACCTACTTGAATTTTAAACCTCACAGTTACAGCTCTGTGTAATTTTTGATCAGTTAAAATTTTTTCTTTCATCCACAGCTGGAGCTGGAAAAATTAATTTTCAACAAGTAATACATCCCACGATGTAAGAGTCTCTTTCCATCTGCAGAATATCTGAGACCAACTGTAATTTTCTCAAATGTATTTTGTTTCCTACCACTGCCAAAATAATTATTTTGTTCTGTAAAACTCTAGCAGCAAACACCATTCTGCAAACATCTATGCAACTGTTTAATTTATCAATTACTTCAATAAGTAAATTTATAATTAGCTACTAAGTCAGATTGTAAAGAAATACTTAATGTTCCAGACTGAGGTTTGCTCAGCTATTATTGGCCATGATTGGGACTGCTTCCAGCCCTTGGCTGAGAGAGCAAAAATAACTGTGTAGCTTATATATATTTCTGTTTCACTGAATACTTTTGCGTTTAAGGTTTGAATGTAACTCCTCTCAGATATTCTAGATAAAGTTTTGTACCAAAGAACAGACAAAACCAGACATAAAGTAGCTGCCAAAATTCACTCAAATGTTAATTCATAGCAAACATATTTTTGCAATACTGACTTTCAAGCATACTCCATACACCCTCAGCCAGCAACAAGGAGTCCCATTGATAGTGCTGAGGTCAAAAGCTTCATGATTAAATTACAGTGTTTGTGGCCCCCTCCTTCAGAGAGAATGGGAAGGCTTCTTAACAGGTTCATAAATGCAGGTGTAAAGATTTACCCAGTTATCCAGGCCTGTATGTCATTACTGAATATATATGTTTTTAGAATACAGCAAATAACAAAATTAATGTTTACTGTTATGTGCTTAATGCAGATTGAAGTAATCTTTTCCTATTATATTATGGGATGTCCATAATATAAAGGGAATATATTATCCCCTGATAATAGATCCTGGAAACCTATCAGAGTTCTACATCAATAGAGCTTTTATTCTTCTCAGTCTGGTTGAACAGTTCTTCTATTCCTGATTATACTGAGCAGTGAGCAAAACTAACACATGAAGAAACCAGCTCTCTGTGTTAGCCTGCTAGAGAACTTGCCTTCACACTTATGTGAAGTGACAGCCCCTCTGGGTACACCCTCCTTACTGTTTTTCATTTAAATGCTGCAGCTTCTTTTCTTTAAATGCACTTATTTGGAACAGAAGACTAAACAACTGTTATATCCTAATTTAATCCATGTAAAAACTCACATCTAAAAGGGTTGGACAATAAAATGAAAGGAGATGTTAACACTGAGTACAAACGCCCAAAACCAGACTCCAGCACACAATTATCTTACAAATAAAAACTGCATGGCAAGCTTCCAGTGGAGTTTAGAGCCTAATTCCTGATCTGTCTGTAAGATACTCACTCTGAAAACCAGGGACACTGAACACCTTGGCAATTAAAAAAGCTAGTTGTATCAGAGTTACAGTTAACTCCCGGCTGTTCATGGACAGATTATCCAGGTTGCTGCTCAGTGGGCTCATGCTTTCCCAAAAAAAGCCTTTGACTACCATACAGAGCCCAGCATGAATCTTCAACTTCTCCTGCAGGAAAAAGAACTTCTTTCTAAACCAAACTCTCCAAATCCCCCTTTTTTTTTCTTCAGTTACACATTTCTGTAGAGAAATTAAATCAGTTATTTATCTCTTTACCTTCATGCCTGCCACATTAAAGCGATAGTTCTAGTTTCTATTCCTCTATTCTATTCTATTCTATTCTATTCTATTCTAGTCCGATAGTTCTATTTCTATTCTATTCCCGCATATTTTATCAAACTTCTTTCCAAGCAAAGCAATTTACTGTAGATAATTCCTTTCCCAAAGAAAAAAAAAATCTATGCAAATTCCCTTATATATTCAAGGCTGTTGCTATGCATTTTCTCTAAAATATAATCATTATTGTCAAATTCTCCCAACACATCCCCAAAAGGTTTTATGAGCTTTAGGAGAAATACAGAATAAGTTTTTGAGTGCATACAAGTTAGTTCACAACTTTGTTTAGTGGCACTGTCTGTCAGCAGTACAGGTTAGGCTTTTAATAACATCTTACTTTACAGATCCAAAGGAAAGGTAGGCTCCCTGGGTTGGCAACATGCACTTGTGCATTTTGACATGATAGTTGCCAATACCAGGAACTGGGAAAAGTGGAAGTGAAAATAAGGGGCAAAACAGCATGTAAAGCCAATGGGGAACTCACGTAAGTACCTTTCCACACCCACAAAAATTACTCACTCTCTGAATGCCTCAGGTGTCCTGTTCATAAATACGAATAATGTTTCTCTCCAGCCAGGATTCATTAAGATCAGTAAAGCACTTAAGACTTTGGGTGGAAGCATTTTGTCTATAAATATGGCCAATAATATTACACACTGAGCTATCATTCCTTCAAGAAACACAACTAAAATACATTTAGTGGTGTAGAAAGGTTTCTAGGGGATCTTCCAGGAGTTTCAGAATGGCTCAGAGAGCAAAGGCTATGAGATGGCTTTGCTCCATTAATATAAGTCCTGCTCAATTAATTTTGGTCTCACTTTTGTTGGGCAAATTATGCAATTTATCCAAGATTGCACTGGACATGGAACTCAAAATTTTACTTTCTGAATTTTAACAATAACAGTCCCTTTTGCCAGAAGCCCTTTATAAATGCACACTAAAGAAAAGAGCAACAGTAAATTAAAAAGGACTGTTAGACACCTCATAGTAATAATTAGGATTTTACATCTCTTCATATCTTCAAAGCAACTTGCACAAATTACCCAATTAATCCCAGTTCCTTGGGATTCTCTTGCTCCACTGCACTGGCCAGCTCCATGCCTGCCTGCATGGCTCAGCAGCTCCCAGCAGGAAGAAGATGGATGGGACAACCTTGAGTATGCTGCCTAGCTGCCTCGAGCCCATCTGGCCACCCATGGTGTTCCATCACACCACAGACCACCTTTCCTGGCAGGATTCTCCAAACATGGCCATTTACCAGAAGCTGTCCCTCTCTGGGCTGCAAAGCATCTCTGTAGCAAAAGTCAACAGCAGTTTGCAGGACCCAGAGACAGGGCAAGCCTTTGTCCAAGCCTCAAACTCAGCAAATAGGGCAGGATGGGGTTGTGTGTCCCCTGGTGCCCTAACCCCAGGTTATAGGGGAGGATGCCCCTGCGAGCCAACACTGGAAGGTGCCTCCATGTTCTCAAAACACTGGAGGAACTCTTGGTTCCCTCCAAGTTGCCCATGGCCTCGCTGTGGGATGAACCTGCAGTAAGGCATGATTCAAAATTCAGACCCTCAGAGACCACCCAGCGTCTCCCCAAAGATTTTTCCTCTCTCACCTACCACTAAACACAAAGTTTCTTCTCCTAATGCAAAAATACGATGATAAAGAGGTTAAGCCAAACAAAGCTCAAGTGTCCCCCCACTCCTCTGTGGAAAGGGTCCAAGTTTCTCCCTTCTCTCATCAAACAGACATCTTTGGACGGCTAAGTGGGTTAATGCACACAGCTGAACCACACCTTCCACGTGGGAAAAGTGAAAGCAAAAGCTTTTAGCACAAACCTTGGCAAAGACTTGTCCTGCCAATGAAAAATGTGTCCTACTGTCTTTCCGCAATCCTTCATTTCGCCGCCAAATCGGCAGCAGTTTGAAGCATTGCATAAAATATTGGTGCAACTCACTGATCTCTGGTTTTGTCTCTACATTAAATACACACAGAGAACTACAGATTTTTTTTTCTGTTAAGTAGAAATTATTTCAATAACTGGGGCCAAACTACCTTTGATATTAACAGGATCGTGGCTTCATGATATGATATGAGTTAATCCGTGATAAAGGTGCGTGTTCTAATGAAAGAGATCAGCTAAAGTAGTAACAGCTTATCTCAGCTCTCTAAAGATTCTTTAAATATGGGTCCCCAGATCCCTGTTTTGTGTGTTCTCACATTAGAGCACTGTACTATTTCACCTCCCTCTGCTTTAATCTTCTGACAGTCACTGCAGTGTACTACTGTGAGGTTTTGTGATGAGTGGGTTGTCAGTGTTTGGGCTTTTTAATTAAATCTAAATAAACTTTAAGTGTATTACAATCTAGGAATATCTAGAAAAGTTATTTAAATATCCTTGCTCATAAACAACTGAAGCTGTACTAAATTCAGACCTTCAGATTAAATCCTGCAAGATTGCAGGGAGAATTTCAGTTCTGACTGGCTCTGCGACCTGTTCTGCAGAGCAGATCCCAAACTCAGAGGTGCAAGTTCTGCATACCCCCCCCAGCACACCAGCTGGTAGCAGCCCACCAAATACCCTGCACACACTATTTCACAAGTGAGCCTAATCCTCATGTAGGTTTGATGACATGGTGCCCCATTCAGAGAAGGATTAAATTGTGTCCCTTGGTCCATCCTGAGAAGAAATTACCTTAGGTGAGTTACACCAACTGCTCTTGAACAGGTAGACTGAAGATAAATGTGCACTCTTTTGAAATATTTTAACTGGGTTTTGCTCTTTTACTTACTAAATATTTCTTTCTAAATTATTGCTTATGCAAACAGTTTTAAATTCCCTGCTCTTTTTTTCCCAAATCAGCAGGAAAGAACTTGATTTAAAATACAAGAAAGAAGTTTCATTTTCTGTCGCTTATGGCAGAGTGACATTTTTATTCTTCTTCCAATTCACTCTTCACATTTTCATTTCTTGAGAGTGGCTTTTTCTGAATGTACAAATATGTCTGCTTAGAGAAACAAAATCATAGAATCATAGAACACACTGAGTTGGAATAAATTTTTGCCTTTCTCTCTCTTATTCCCATTCTTTCTTCTCAGTAGGCCAACCAAAATCCCTAATCTTAAGACTCTGAACCTGCCTGCAGCACCACTGAAGGAACTGCTGGCAGCACACAGAGTTGAACACCCACATAAACATCTGCAAGGCTGGGGGCTGAGCCCTCTCCAGCTCCTGGTCTTCCTCAGTTGAGCCTGGCATTGGCCGTAGGAGGGACAGCGAGTGATGGATGGAGGCTGACAGGAGCATGGCCCCGTCACTCTCCGGGGGCTGGGCACTGGTTCCGGCAGGATGCTCAGTCACTGCTGTGCACGAGGCCCTCGGAGAGCTGCTCCTGCCTGCGAGGAGTCTCCCGGCTGAACCACGCTTGGTTCTTAACAGGGCCTCCCATGTAATGCTAGAAAGTGCCTGTCAGCCCTCTCCTTGCTCACAGCATTTCGTGCCTCACACTTCCCTTCAGGATGTTTCTCTACTCCTTGTCGCTGGTGGGAGGTGCAGCCGCATCACTTCAAGAGACTGTTTACCAGACACTATGGGGCAGTCTAGAGGAAAATCATGAAAAAATGATTTTTGTAGCTCAAAAGCAGGTCTGTCCAACTAAAGCCTGATGCTAGATTTGCCCTAATAGAGAGGGAAAGAGCCCTTCATTGCAAATGTACCTGCAGTGTGGCACAGGGTTCATCTGTGGTTTTCCTCCAATACGCTCCTTTCAGTTGCCACAGATCTTTGCAAAGCAGAAAGGACGTGGATCAGGCCTGCAGGTACCCTCCTGGTGTTACAGGCACAAATCTGGTTAACAGGAATTACTGACTTACAGCAGGTCTACACCAGCACAGGGAAATGCCTCTGGCTGCATTTCATACGATCTATAGATACACATTATATGCAGTTAATCGTGCTTACAAGAGCTTCAAACTCGTTACTCGGTGATATATAAAATATATTTCTTTATCTATTAAATCTTCACTATCTGTAATTATTCCCCAGGGCACAATAGATAGTGAGTCAGCAGGCACAGATTTAATCATCAGTTTTTACTGTAAAATGATGATGTTTATTGATATCATTATCAGACAGACACTGAAATGAAGCAGATGGTAATCTGAGGTTAAGCTCCAGGAGGCGCCTAGCAGTCTGACCAAAGGGACTGATGTTCATCAGATAATAAAAGAGGAGACCTCCCTCCCTTCCTCCCTCCCTCCCTCCAGAGGCCTGCACCGAGCTCACAGATGTACATCTTGTTTTGCAAATTACTCCTCACACCATTTCCAACTCTCTCTAACAAGCAGCTTGCCCCTTATTGCAGAGCTTCCCACCAGCTCTAGCAGAAAGTTTAATCCAGCATCTTATTTTACTTACACAATAACTTTATGGTTGGGTTTGGTTTATTTTTCCGCAGTATGTCCTAAAGGGTGACGCCAGAGAAGTTGAAAACAGAAGTGAAGTGTTGACAAAGTTGCTGTTACACCACAGCTGTGAGCAGAAAGTCTGTCACTGATCCCCATCACACCAATCTCTGCCTTAAGTAAATCCATAGCAAGGTAAAACACTGCTCTCAAGTTCAAATGGTACAGTGTAATGGAACAGACCCCTCTGTGGGGAAGGACAGGATGACAAAGTAACAGCAGCTTTCTACGTGTCTCAGAATGCCATCACCTCCTAGTGTTGAGTGCAATAATGTGACAGCCTGTATACTAATGAAAAATATGCTGGCAGCTGACACTCACCAAAATATATTAATGTTTAGCGTTAGAACTTGCAAAATGACTGGTGAGCTGGTGCAAATTATCTTTTTATACATATTTCAGTGGTACACTGCTTTCCTAGCAAGAACTTATCTATCAGTTTTAGTGAGAGATGAGTAAATAACAAACCCCACATGATCCCTTTTCTACATAGACACTGATGCTGCATCCTACAGCTGATGCCTTAAATGGCTACCTAGAAACAGAGACTAGACAGGAATAAAGGAATAAAGGAGGTATTTATTTGAAAGACCTTCAGATGNTCTGGGTGTCCTTGTAGAGCAAGCTGGAGAGGCTTTGTTTTATCTCAGCATAGAGAACAGCATTTAACAAGCTACAGGAAACTTCAGAGTTACACTAGCAGTACAGGATTGGAAAAATATAAAAGTTAAAACCTAAGGCATCACAGCAACCCCATCCTTTTTATCATTACCATTTGTGGATCAGCAAGGGCATTATTAGGGCATACCACATTGCATTCAGACCCTTCTGTTCTGCTTTCAGCCCAGAAAAAGTGTGGTCCAGCCTCATGCCCTGCCTGCCACACCAGCTGGGTTGATCCCCCTCTGGCCCTGGCTTGGGCTGACATGGGCAAGTCTCTGGGCACAGGACTGCAGGGCATGGCATAGGCAGACTTTGCACAAGAGCTGATTATCTTGAGAGGTACAAACCAGAAACACAGAAATAAAGCACCTCATTGACCAACATCAAAGAGCAGTGAAGTGGTGAACTTGGAATCAGAAGAGAAAGTTGCTAGATCATATTGATTCATGCAGTCCCTCAGGTCATATTTGCTGTGTTAAGGTCAAAGTTGTAAAGAGTTTGACAGAACAGGAAGATCCTCTCCTTCAGGTCCTGCTCTTAACACCACCCCATCCTGATACCTGGATGCAGGACCCTCAAAATTTGACATTAGTATATGTTTAAGTTAATGTAAAAAGGTTGCTTTAAATTACTAGGAAGAGAGACTTAATACCCTTGGAGACTAGGAGAGTTAATGAGATAGGGGAGCAATGATCTTTTTTTTCAATTAAAAAGAGAAAAAGAAGAGAGACCAGCTTCTGGAATTTCAACAAATGAGAAAAGATCATTTGCAAAAGAGTCACACTCAATCTCCATGCCTAGCTGAAAGGAATTTGTGGTTTCATTTCAGGCCCTTTTGGACTGTTTTTCATGTCAAAATTACCATGTTTGCTATACTTTGTCGCTCTTCCAAGATTTACTGAAACAAAGGAAACATTTGAATGAGATTTGAGACAACTTCTTTCTCACCTGTCAGGAAGGTAATCCCCAACGTTCAGATAAATGTAGGCATGTGGTTTCCAGTATTCTCACTCCATATGTTTTCACAAACACCAAATAGATCTAAAGTAAAAGGACAGGTTTTTTCCTCCACAGATCAAAAGGTTAAAGTGATGGACCTTGCCCAGGATGATCCAGACTTTCTTCCATATAATGCCTTCATTTTCACTCCCTGTGGAAATACAGACTCCCTGGCACAGAAATTAGGAGAAAGATTGAGGGCACCAACTCATTCCAGCATTACTGATCTAAGCCATATCAGCAATAACTGGAACAAAAGTTTAGGAATTGAGCTTTACAGGTGAAGCACTGCAACATTTTGACCACTGTAACTCTGAAATGAGGTAGACACTTAATTGCTGTTTTGTCCTGATTCTATTTCCTAAAGAAAAATGGTGTTTAATGTTTTGTGTCAGCTCTCTTCCTCCAATATTTTAGAGTAAGCACTGTAGAGTAAACACTATAGCTCTATCATCTCCTGCTTATGTGAAACCTTGTGGGTTTGAGATCTGCCTTCATGTGCTCATGTTCACAGTGGATTTGGGGAAATACTCATGAAAGCTGAGGGAGTGGCTCCAGCAAAACAGCAGAAAGAAAAGGTGGACTTAGAAAGCCACGTTTGCACCACACCACACCTCCATCGACAATCAAAGGAAAGTTTAGTCTGTGTATATGCATTCACATGAGGAATTTTTGCTGGTAGAGCTGTTTCAATCACACCTCTTGGCACTTTGGTCCCTGTTTATACAGTAGGTCCAGCCCTTGCCTTACCCTAGAGACAAGAGTTTCTTGTGCTATAAAATACAACACAGAGTGAAAACTTGAAGCACCAAGCTCAGGCAGCCTCCAAATGAGGACGCAACCAAAGCCTCCTTGTTTCCAATATGAGCTATTAGGTCTGGCACTGGCATGAGCAGGTCAGGCAGGGGGAATAGCAACTGGATTGACAGCTGCCCAGTTGACTCCACCACTCACTGGCTGGGAGTGCATCTCGGTACCTTTGCTTTTACTGCGACATAGCTGGACAGCTTTCCAGAGCAAGGAAATAGTGGGGGAGAAAAATAAAGGGGAAATAAAAGTGCTCTATGTGGGATTTTTCCATTGGAGAGGGATGTGGATGTGCAACTAATTCTTTCCAAGAAGGCAAACACTGAGCTAGACAAGACTTTCTTCAGAAGGCCATTAAAACACCCATACAGCATTGAGCCCGCAATATAGGAAAGTCTGTATGACACACTGTGGTGTTTCTTTCTGACATAAATGGGCAGAAGTTATACATAATGCAAAGCCCTAAATGCTGACAGACATTTGCAAGAATGTTTACATTTATTTTTCATAGCCCCAAGAAATCGATCTCTAAGGACATCCCGTGAGAGACTGCATTTGGCCCTGAAATATTGTCCTGGGAGACTGTGTTTCTGTCTTCCATCTGACACATTTTACAGAGGGTATCAGCATATGGATTTGCACCTCAGCTGTGTCATGAGCAAAGAATTGCTATTGTTTTAATATGCTACACTGGGACATTTAAACATTGATATTGTGAGGTACTACTTTACAATTCCCATTAGATTTGTTGTAAAGCACACATTTATGAAACAAAATATTTCTGTATTCACCCATGAAACTCTATGTTGTAACAGTATTGAGCATCTGGTTTTAATCAGAAGTCAGGAAATTCACTGTTCGAGCTGGAACTCCATCCTTTCCTAAACTCACTCTGTTTAACTTCTGCAACTCAGATGTGAACAGGTTCTTTAAAAGTCTCACTGCCCCTACTGAAAGATAAGCACAACAGGCATAAGGGTTTGGAATTAAGTGACGTTATGAGGAACATTTCTGCTTTCTGGGTCCTTCTGATGGAGCAGCTTGAACAGTGGGAGTAAAGCAGGACAAAGATCACACAGAACATCACTGCTAATAATCTACACAACGTATTAACGTTCAGAAGCAGGCACATTTGAAGTTAACTTTCAAATCTAACCTCTATCTGAAAATGCTTTAATACTTTCAAAGATTCTGTTTAAATTTATTTAATGTTTCCTTTCTCTAAAACCTCATTAGGGATCTTGCCAATAAAACACAATCAGGATTGAGAGCCAAAATACTTTTTTAACACAAACCTATTCTAAATCATTTTGTTCATGAGTGAATCAAAAATCCCTAGAAAGAAAGAAAATAAATGAGTCTAACGCACATAAATGACGAGATGGAAATAATGTTGGACAAATTGTTTTGACTGCACCATTTAATAATTTTCAATTAATCAGCTTTTCTAGTTAAAAAATTAATTTTCATTTATGGAGTTTTTGTAAGTGTTCTTCAATATATATGGTATTCTCTCATTCTCATTCTCTCATTCATTTCAGTCCTTGTTCTTGAAGCTTTTCTCTGCTCCTACACCTAAGTCAGTTACAAGTTGGATTAAAAATTGGGCCCCAAAAGTCTTCCCAAGAAGATAAATGGAGTATCTAAGCATAGCTGAACCTTCAAAGCTTTCTTTCAGCTCTGATGCTACACATTCACATAACTCTTCTCTGAAGCTTAGCCAAGCTCTTGTGATCTGCAAAGTTCTGCGAGAAAAAACTTCTCAGAAAAGCCTGAAGGGGCCAAAAAAAAACCCCTGCAAAACATCCCTGAAAATCTCAAGCGCTGCAGGACTGGAGCTGTGACTGGAAATCTTACAGAAAATTAGCCAGCCTCTCCATTTCCGTAACATTGATTATAGGTGTTTATCAAGAGGGAGATGCTACCTCAATCTCACTATGACCCCTCTATCTAGCAGCCAAGAAGACAAATCAAACACTCTCAATTGTATTTGCCTCTCAGAGTTTTAAAGAACAATGTGTCATACTGCTCAGAGTACCAGCAGCTGGGCACTGCTTTCACCTAACACCTGAAAGGCTGAAGCAGATCACTGCCGTGTCCCTTTCACCTGATAGGACAGAAAATTTAAAGTTACACATTTAAATTAATTCACAATTGGGTATAGTAAAGACAGAAACACACAAACCTGCACACAGAAGAGCCTCAAAACATTGCACTAAAGTTGGTAGTTTCGCAAGTTGAGATAATAAGAGAGATCTGCAAAGAAGAGTTTACATTAATTTATGTCACATGAGATATGATCGAGATTTGTCTTCAGGAAACACTGTTCTGATGAACCACTGCCTGTAACCACTGTTTCTTCATTCCCTCTGTCTCTTCTAGAGCACTTACAGAGTAAATAAACTCCTATTTAATTTTTATGATGAGGGGATTCAAAACCTGCCAGCCATTGCCATTTGTTTCTTGTGCTTGTGGGCATTTGTTTGGCTTTTATGTTTTTGAAGAAGCAGACTGTGGACACCTGTTATCTATGCACAGCATGCAGGATAAATGCAAATACCTAGTGGTGTACCGAATATGACCCTTTGATTTTGCAGATGGGAGGCAGAGGAACATTACCTGTGTGACTAAGCCATCTAAATGTAAGGCTGAATGACCTGTAACAGAACAATAGATGGTGAAAAAAAAAGTAGCAAAAACCAAACCAGAAGAAAAAATACACATTAAACTGGAAAAAGGTGAAATGTGAAATCTATCCCTTTTCTATAAACACATGTGGAAAGAATAACACCTAGCCTTTTTTATTCTTGGCTTCCCCCCACCACCTCCTTTACATTCCAAGAGAAGATCTGCCAACTTTCGGCCATATCCGTTTCTTTTCTGTTGTTTGCCAGTATTAGTGCACTCTAGCACACATTCTTTCCTAAGACTTCAAAACGAGCCATTTGTTAGGTCCAGCTGTTTAAAGGACCCAGCCACCCTTCCCTCCTTTGCTTGGAGCAAGCTGGGTGGCTCACAGGCATGCACATGCCCCACCTCACACCCTCGGGTTTGGCTGGGACCTCTGACTGAAAAGACTCCTGAACCAGACTTCACAGTGCATGCCTTGTGCTACTGCAGATCAGAAGACCTTGCACCAATACACCCAAATGCTTCTAATGCTCCCTTTGTCCTAAAGTACACACTGAGGCAAGCATACCTGTGCTTTGCTTATTGAAGTTGCTTGTGCAGGGCCTCAGTACTTCTGTTCTGTAAAGCATTTCTAAAATCTTAGGTCTGGATCTGCTTATTACACATATAAACAGAGTGAATTCACCTTTACACTACAGTTTAGCACAGCTGTAATTGTTTCAAGAATTAAGCTGGACTCTAAGGTTCTTAACAAAGGGCAGAGTTTTTACCAAGAGACATTAATTAACATAATATAAAAAATAAAATATTGAGTAAGTTGGGGTGTACAGTACTCATTCTTTGCATATAATAATGTGAGAATGGTGTAAGATTCAAATCTGATGTAAAATGTGCCAACATAATATTGCTAAAACTGTATCCACTTCAAACAGGTTTTAGTCTGTCTCTGGAGAAGAAAGAAATATAAATCTCAGTCAGCTTGATTCCAAGCCCACTGATTTTAATGTTAGCTTTGTTTATATGAGTAGCCCTTCTGTTGGAACTTCTTTCAAAGATAAAGAAACCCAAACTATCATACCAAGAGCTATTACAACAGGCAATTCCTGAGCCCTGCTTTCTCTCCCTCCCTTCCCTCATCCCTCCTCTCTCTTTCTTCCTCTCTTTCTCCTCCCATCTCTTTTTTTCTTCTCATGCAGAGGAAGCTTGCAAGGTCCTGCTGAGTTATTTGCCTGATGTCATCCCATGAGCAGTGGAGTGAGGAACAGAACCAGGAGCTCCTGAGTGCTCACAATCACTCTCTAAGGTTGCAGTATCCTCAGCCACAAAGCCCCGAATTTACATTTTGAGGGAACATTAAATGGGATGCAGAAGAAGAGTAGTGAACCACTAGCTGGGAGAAGACTTTAGGTTTGGTTTGTTATTACACTCAGCCACAAGGCAGTTCAGATCCAGATCCAGCTGCCTCAACATTTGGTAGTGTTCAGCTCTGGGGTCAAGGTTCCCTCTCTGTTATGAAAATGGGCTCAGAGTGTGTTTTGATGTACTTCCTACAATTCCTACAGATTATTAGGCATGAGAAAAGAGAAAAGAACTATTATGATTACAACATATAATAAGCAATAAGGGGGTGCCTTTTTATATATCTCTGTCTATTGAAGGTGGTGTTTAGCACATTTCTGGTGGTGTTTAAACGTTTCTGTGTTTAGGCCAACAAAAGTCTCTTAGAGGTAAAAAATCATTTTGTAGTGATTAAAGACACTGACAACCCCCCAAAAATGGACAGCTTATACCGTGTTTAGGCTCTCATTTAGGAGATTTTGCAGAGAAGAGTGTTACTTAAAACTAACTGCTGTTGACCATTGGAGAAATGAGGAAAGATACTATAATCTTATGCAATCCCAGTTTTGGTCTGTTCCCTTGACCTGGATTAACCTTTTTCCTTTTATCTGTATTTTAATTCCAAACACCTCGCTTAAATGCGACTGTATCCAGGTCTCTGCTAAAAGCTTTAATGAGCAACACTAAGGTCAGCAAAAATGTTTGAACTTTATTATTATTTCATACAAATGCTGTAGAGATCCTTGAATCTCCCATAGTTATTAGTTATTTTTGTCTCCAGTGAGATGTTCAGCATCTGGCTATATTAGTTTATTGATTTCTTTTTTAAATGGTTGTCTTTCAAGAGCCATTTAAAATACATGTTTCTTCTTCTTAACTTACAGGCACAAACACTGAACAAAGGCTGCATGGAACTGGGCCCAGCTTTCTTTTGTAAAGAAGAAATAAACAGTCAGATGGTCTTTATAATCTTAATGTAAATATTTCCATTTCTTTCTTGAGTGAAGAAATTATAAGTTTATACATAGCACGCTTCAACTACTTTTATTACGTTATGATTAACTACGGTTAATAGACTAAGGAAATATCAACTGTGCATTCTTTCAATTTATTGCATTACAATCAAATATTTTGTGCAATCAATATTAACAAAGATCATATCCATTTAAGTGTGCACACTGTTTGTAGACTGAATGTAGCACATAAGACTTGTTGTCTCTAATCAATAGACATCCCAGAGCAGCTAATTATTTTATAAATTAAGTATTCTTTTCATTGTCTGCATCCCAATAATACCTAGGGAACTTATTAATGGACCAGGATTCCAGCTGTTCTATTTCCAGTATCTACTCACATAAGAGTGAGTAATTCCCTTACATGGTGTCTTTTGACTTTCTTTTTAAACCAATCCAAACTGGTTTGGATAAAGACCACACGATTGAGGCCAAAATTGCAACATGGACTGAAAACTGGCTGTCAGACAGGATCCCAAAACCCACAATGAGCATACAGTGAGGGTCAGGCTCATAGGGACAGATTAGGGATTAGGGGTAACATGTACAAGACTATCTGTGAACTGAAGCTCCAGCAACATATGTGGTATAAAACCAGATACTTGGAAAGGCAAGTATGTCATGCAGCAGTGAGTGTGAGCAAAAACAGTTCTAGGACTCAGATGTTCTTAAAATTGTTCTTGGAGATTATGTCCTAACTTCTTACCTGGAAAACACACAGCTGCCGGCATACAGGGTCTTGATCTATGAAGTGTAGAAATTCCTTCCAGGCTTTGGGCTAGCTTCAGCTTGCACCTAATAGAATGGAAGAGCCATAACCATCCCCTTCAAAGAGAAAGTGGGCAAGGAGAGGACATTTTGGTTGTAACACCTAGAGGTGTTAACCTTGTGGAGGAAGAGGTGATAGTGGCCAGGGACCCACTACAAAAGGGCTCCTGCATCTTTATGCATGATTATTGCAGCAGTTGCCTCAAAAGTCGAGTTCCAAAGTCTTGGAGTTGCAGGATATCAAGGATCCCTAAGTCTGGTTAGAAAGTACTACAGGTCTGAATCTAGCCCACCTCGGTACTGAGGAGTGCCTGAAAGTTAATCCCATGATGAATGGTCTTCACAAAGTAGGTGGTTCTGGTCCACATCAAAACTGGCATTAAACAGCAGTCTCAATAAAAGATCAGAGGAACATAAGCCAAATTAGGCTATCACCCTTGCAGATTGTGTTTGGGGTGCATTCCTGGGGTCTGGGGGAGGCTTCTAATGCCACTAACTTCTTTCCTTTTCACATGCACAGAGATAAAGATGGCCAGTTATCAGGGAGTGAAGCAATAACACCAAGTGTGTCCTGAAGACTAATGGAACTCTGTAGGCATCACCCTGAAATAACATGAGATAAAATTACTCTCAATAAGACAAAAACAAAATATATATTAAGAAGGCATAAGCTTCTCCTAATTAATCCCGTTCTGAATAACTTTTTGCTTTTTCCATATAATTTTTTTGGGGGGAAAGGTTTTCATCCTGAAAGAGATTACCAGGATGAAAAATTTTTGCCTGAACAAATACATCTCTGCAAAGCTGCAAGTGACTGCAAAAGGTATGTAAAGTTAGATGTGTCGTGCAGGTCTATGGCTAGGAACCATGGCATCCCCTGTGTCCCTTATGAATGAGCATGAATCATGCCTCACTTGCTTACAATGAAAACATAGCTTTAGCAAATCAAAATGATAATTTCAATAAAGTCAAGATTTACTAAACTAAACAAGGCCACTTTGCTCTTTAAAATGGCCCATGGTTTTGTCACTTTGGACTTGTCAGGATTTTCTTCCAATATGTTTCTAAATTCCTCTTTTACAGCTTAATATAACACAGGACAATTTCATTTTTAAAAGTCAGAGTACGCCGGTAGGATTTAAGATTAATACTAAGTTTGTTACATACACAGAAATTCTGATAATTTAAAAAGCATTTTTGGTGAAGAAAGTTTAGCCAGAAAAAATGAGGAACCTCCAGGATTCAACTATTTTACTTCAACTGACCTCCATGTAAAGGCTGAACAGAACATCTTAGCAATCAGTTGGAAAACATATATTGTGAAACCACAGATAATATTTCTGGACAAATAAGTAGCAACATTCGTAAGAGTCATTTTAATGTGGACAAAAAGGTTAATATGGCATTTACTGGTTTATGGGAAGGTATAAATAAAATACAAATAAAAACTTACTGTATTTAAGGTGGGATCTACCTGCGAGCTGCAGCAGATAATCCTCATTAGCATAGATTCTCTGGGTGAAGAACAAGAACCTGCACATGCTACACCAACACATTACAGACTGTGCCTGTATGAAACCAGGGGAGCTTTCAATATATGTGACATGGGTTAGCTGAAACCAGAACTGTGCACTCTCTTCTCTTCATACAAGAGGGACACCAGGGATTTTTGTCTGGTATTTTTTTTTATTATTTTATAAATCAATAACTTTATAAACATACAAATAAACCAAATATATTATATTTGTATTGAAATTTCATGTCAAGTTTTTACACTAAATATTATTTTGAGTTTAGAGCTGAGTTTAGGAAGCATTTAAAACTCCAAACACTGTAATTACAAAAATACATCTGCTTGGTTTCCCTATCTTATTGTGTAAAGAATACTACCAAATTTAAAATTAGATCCTTGGAAGGAAAGCAAAGTAAACAAAAAAAACCAGGATAGAATAGCAAAGTAATTTTTAAGGAGTCTGAAATATCTTTATTTAGGCAAGGTTCAAAGTTACAAATCTTTATTTCTTTTGATTGGGGAAACTTCCAGTGAAGTGTTGACTGTAATTCAACACAACATTTGGATTTTAAGCACATAAACATACTTCACCAGAGAAACTTGAAGTGCAGGGATCAAAGTCTTTTTACCAGGTAGCTCTTATGGAATCAAAATGCTTTTTTGAACTGGAGGCCTTTAGACCTGGACTCTCTTCCCATTAAAATACAGAAGATCAGTTATGAACTGAAAGACCAGGGAATCCAAACTCGATGCATTTAACAATGTTAATGAAATTAAAATCAAATCTACCAAATCCAAATGATTCAACATGGTTGTTGCCTGTTCCTGAGCGCAGTTTAGTATGCCATTACCTCTCAACTATTTCTCTTTCTGTGGAAGTACCCTTGATGCCATCCACATAAGAGAATGAGTCTTCACTGCTAGTAGTTCCAACTAAGCTTTGGAAATGCGTATTTTGCAAGTTTATTCTGAATTCAGAACTGATGCGGTTAGAAAACAGATTCAACAATTCAAACCCCCAGCAAAAATTACTTTAGAAGTTAAATAAGTGACAATCCTCTACAAAACATAGCATTATAATTTTTGTAACTCTGACAATTTGGACTCAGTGTTCTTACTGTTTCACCAACATAAAACAAAACTGACTTAAGAAAATTACTCCAGTGTGTAAATAGTTTGGATAAGAGGTAAGAGCCTTTCAATACTCTTTCCCATATCAGCCTACAGAGCTGGTAAAAAAATTACATCATTCCATACCTTTTTGGGAGGATTCAAAAAGAACCCAGTAAAAAAGAATAGTAAACACACAAATTAGTAATATCTGCCACTATTATCCAGCTTATGAATTACAAGGAACACTAGTTGTGGGCACTGTAGCAGAGCTTAAAGGTTACAACAGCAGGCTTCAAAAACAGAGGACTGAGAGATCCCCTAAAAATAATGAAAACATTATTAGTAATTTAGCTGATTTCCAGGTGTCTTCCAAAACATTCTGAAAACAGCCTTAGCAAGTCAAGACAAGTTGGTGAAAATCAGTTGGTATCACAGAAGGTTCTGAGTTGGAAGGGCCCCACAAGGACCACTAAGGGAAAGGCCCACACAGGGATCAAACCCACAACCTTAATGTTATCAGCACCACGCTCTCGCCAACTGAGATAATCTCACAATAAACAACTGACCTCATCTCTGCATAAAATGGAACTTTATAAGAGAGTAAATAACTGGAAAGGAACCTGGTAGTTGCTCAAAATCCAGTTACAAGGAAAATTGGTTTCATTTTCCCTAAGTTATTCCCTAAGATTTAACAGGCAGCAAAAATCAGTTGAGTGGAAATCAGTCCAAACTGAGGTGGCTTTTTTGTGGTTTTGTCCCATTTCTCCTGTTCTTTCGGAATAGTAACTGGCTGGACTTCTGTCCTCACACTGAGTCCTATATAATGGGCCAGGTTTTGGTGCCAGGATGTCTGTGAAGCAAAGACAGCTCCAGCACATGCCTCTCTGCAGGGCTGGAAACAAACACAAGCCTGCTTCCTCAGTCCAGAAATAATACTGTTATACTCTGAAGGATCAGCATAGACTGGAAAAAAAATGTAGGCATTACCTTTCCCCTCAAATGCTGACCATCATTAATAACATATGCCCACATACCTTCCTCCAGTGCACCAAACCTGAGAAATTCAAGATCCTATTTGGTGCTTGCTCACAGAAGCTGATGCAAGAACATCTCAGGTGAAATCCAAGAAGTTACACTGTCAGCAGCACTGGGGAGAGGCATATAGTGTCCCTGAAAAATATTTTAATAGTAAGATTCATTTTGAACTAATTTTTCTGTGTTATCCTCCATTCCTGTTTCTCTGCAGCTGTCCTTGTGTCCCATTTTCTAGGCAGTTTCTAGACTCTGTGTGTGTGTAAAGATCACTACTTGCAACAAGCTCCCGTAGAAAATACTTATCACTGATAAATCACCCACTTATCTATTTTCCCCTCAGTGACCTCTTAGCAGGCAGATAGTGAAGTTAGCAGCAGTGATACTCATAGAGTAGTCATTGCCAACACATTGCTCACAGTAATTCTTCCAAGCAGAGATGACAGGGAAGGAGTGGCAAGGAGTTCTCTGTTTTGTTTTGAGTAATGGTGGGTTTTTCCTAAAGCAGATTTTAATGAAATAATGAGCTTTGCTCCAGTGTTTTGTGAGTTCCCATTCTTCGATGACTTCCTCCTTTTCCCATTCAAACCCAGACTGCTTCTAGTCTGGCTGCATCAGCAGGCTGGCTGGGGCAAGATTGCTGGGCTCTCTTTCTGGGAGGAGCTTGGGAGGGATGTTCCAGGGAGCCTGGGGAGGGCCCTTCACCACTCCCATGGACTGACATGATTTCTCACCAACAGGAACCTCTTTTCCATGGCCTTGATCTTTCTCCTCTTCTGCCAAAGTCTCTGCTGCTTTGTCATATGTTACAGGCTGTTCTTCCACTGAAAAAAAAAGGATATGTGTTACTGAAAGCCATGTGAAAACATTCACAACAGCTAAGCTTAAATAAATGCAGTGGCAGCTTTGAGAGAAGAAAGCTATGAAAGAATGCACAGAATCAGGTTCAATACCACTCATGACAAAAGAACAAAAAGCCAGGCAAAGTCAAGAACTAGCTCCAGGTTTTAAGAAATTACTTGTCTTAGGCTAGATTTTAATGGTTTTCTCCTTTAATATATAACGGGGAAAGGCATGCCCATAACAGAAAGACTACTTGCCTGGCAAAATTAAAGTTCTTGCTTCAAAGTCAAAAGATCTTAGAATTATTCACTGGCATGGTACAAGAACTTTTTTTACCATCTTGGAAAAAATACCAGATTATTTACTGCTCTTGTCATCTAAGATGATGGAACCACTTCTGCTAAAATTTTCAGGAAAAAATAAGACACCTGTCATGGGAAATTTCTGTTCCAATACTTGCATCTGATAAAGCTGTAAATGAAAACAGAGTCTCCTAATGGGAAACATCAATCTTCCTTTGCTGGACAGTAAACTTCTACACATGTTCTCAATATTAGTCCATCTACGTAAATGTGAGACTGATGAATAAAGTGACTACTCAATGTATTTCTAAGGACAGGACTGGCAACTTTGAAAATCTTGCAAGATGCCTGGCTATTTGTATTCTCAAACATTTACCTTTGCATGTTTCTGAGTGACTGAGGCAAACTAGCTTCTCTAGTAACATCTGCAGTTAGGAAGTGTACATGATAAATAAAACAAATGTCTAAGGGTATTAGTCTTTCTCCATCAGTTCTCACTATCTGAACAATTAAGAGATCCAGTTGCCATCCAGAAGGCTGTATTTCCTAAAATTCTGAGTGGTCCAGTTGGTAACTTGAGGGCCCTGGAAGCCCATTGTGTGCTTCTGGGCTGCCTGCTGCCTTTGGACCAGTGATGAGAGGCACATCTCCTCCACTCATCTTTGTTTAAGCACCAAACACTCCCCAAGCAATCAAACACCTTGTTTAACACAAAAAGCAGAACTGCAGTTGTTGCCACAGGGTGAGACCTGGACTCCTCACACCTTTCCAGTAATCTTGCCTGAATGAATGAGAAATGTCAAAGTGTACTGTTCCATGGATATCCCTTCCCCAACAGCGTGATGGGCATAACTTCACTTGCAAACATCTTCACTCTTGAGGTCTAATTAATGCAAACATCTGATATTATTCTATCACAAGAAACCTCTGGCTTCTTATGAGTGTGAAAGCACTATTGTAGTGTAGTTTCCCAGGACTAGTCTGCAAAATGAAGAGCTGAATGTTCTCTTCACGCAATACAAACATGGCTTCTGCCAGAAATAAAATCTGGATTTCTCTGCCTCCTCTATCAGCCACTGCTCTTGCCGGTACAAGGTGAGGAGAGATCTAATAAGGAAGGACATCCTACTCACCAGATTCTGAAGGACAGGCAGGATGAGGATCTGCTGTCTCACACTCAATTAGATCAACTGCTTTAGTCTCCAGAGAACTGTTACCCTCCTTAAAAACCGCAAACTGCAAATACATACAATGTGCACAAAATATGCAGAGCCCAAATTAATATAAAATGAATTAGTTTTGTGAAACCCAAGAGGCAAACTAAAAGGGCCACACACACCAGCCACAGAACAGGGAAAAAGGTCATCCTGACTTTTGGGATGGCCCTTCCCCTGCAGGTAATTAAACATTTGAGTTGATGACAGCCCTAGTCTAACTTGGAAAGCACGCAGTCCCAGTCTAGTCAAGAACTACCAACCCTCTTGCCTTGCAAATCAACCTTTCCAAGGGCAAGAACAAAAGTTCATGAAAATCACCCCTCTCCATAGTACTGAGGGCCATTTTTAAAGTGTTAAAAGATATCTGCAGGAATCCAGAGAGCAGGAAACCATGTCAAACACAGGGAAGGAAGCAAGCCTCCCTTCCTGGCTCTCAGCATCTCCTGCAGGGTGTGGTTCCATCATGCCATGGTGACAGTGGAAGTCAGATGAGACCCTCTGGGGCAACATGCTGAAAAGATGGGGGGGAAAACAGGAGAAACAGGGGAAGAGGAAAGCAATGTGAAGCACTATGGTGAAATTGTACAGAGGAAAAGAGGGAAAACCAGTAAAAGGGGGTAGTTTAAAGAGCAGAGACAGGGAAGAGGAAACATCTGTAAATAAGATGTTTCAACGAAAGGACTGACAGATTCAGGAGTCCAGGTGGATAACTGGTGGATTTATGTAGATAGGATACACCTGTAGCAGGTGCACCTCTTTAGGCACCAGTTCATTTATGTAAAATCTGTACTCTCACAGCTGCTAACCCACATATGACAGAGATCCAGCTACACACAGTTCTGCAAAATATTTTTGACTATGCGAAGCAAAACACTTGGTGGAGGAAAAGTCTCAAAATACCATCAAAATCCAGTCACATGCAGAAGTTTACCAAGGCTTATATATCAGTAGGACTAACCTGGCCTGGCTTATGGATCTCTTAATATGAATGTCAAAAAATATGCCGGCATACCCTCAGCTAAATGTACCCTCAGCTAATTGTACCCTTGCCTGGCAGAGAAGAAGTAAAGGGAAAAGTGAATGATGCTTGGACAATTTATAGGTATAGTTGCAGTATCGTGATACTTAACTTTTGATACTTGTGGTACCACAAAAGCTTTTTATCCTCTACATCAGGCTAGACAGGCAAGAACAAGAAAGGCTTTGCACTCTCTCTCATCAGCCTCACAAATGAGCAGTGGCAGTGTGGACTACCAAATGAGTGAAATTCATGACCTCCATACAGTCACTGCATACACATAATACAGTCCCAATATGAAGTCCTTCATCGGGATCATTAATGCTGTGTAGCTCAAGAGTACTCAAAAACCTTTTCCAGCACCTTAAGAGCTGAGCAGCTATTGCTTTCTGTCCCTGATGTGGTATAATCTCTTTTTTTACATAAAGCTCTCCAACAATCCACTTGAAGTGAACAGTAGAAATGGACAACTTCCCACAGATGTTTGGCAACCCTGGAGCTTCCAAACTGAGTGCAGGCATGCATGAAGCCCTGGTGAACTTAACGATCAATGGCTACACCAGCACAGAGAAAATCACATGCATGAAACCACAGAAATCCATTACTGAGTAAGCACCAATAATTAGCGAAGGGTCAGTGATTTCCTCTTCCAGTGTGCAACAAGCCATTGCAGTAAATTACTTTATTAATGTATCCAATGCCTCCCAGTGCATAGTGAAATGTAACACAACTGTGTAATAGATGTAAAAGCTGGATTTGTTTCTGTTGATTCAGTCCGTTGCTTAGCTGTTTAGCTACCTTATATTAATCAAAAATGTCCCTGGTGACCAGCACTGACTGCAGGGTCAGCAGAAGGTGGGGACAGAGCTGATGGGGTGCAGGCCTCCTAGAGCACCACTCCCAGGCAACAAACTGTTATCAGTCCCAACAAATGTTTCTGCTTTTCCCAACCTCAGGCATTTTGCAAGATGTGGATTTTGCTTCTGCTGTGAACAAATTATGGCATTGCCATGATTCAGCTGCCCAGCACCTGAAGGAAAGGTGCTGATGATGAAACTTGCATAAGAATATGCAGTTTACCAGCTAAGGAACAATATGTCATAACCAGGGTCGATTCTGTACTACCAATATATGCCTGACAGTGTGCTTCAGTGGCTACCCACTCACAGATCCTGCCAGACACTCTCAACTGAATCATTTGCAAGGCCACTCTGAGAGTTTCAGACTGAGCACAGAAGCAGACACAGATGCCAGTTATGTCGCTTGACAACTTCAAGATCCAGTTGCAATCACCCAGAAGTGTGATGTCATTCTAATGCCAATCAGAATCAGGTCCTCAGACCAGATTTTATGGGGCTAAAAGCAGATTCAAAAATGACAATAGCCACAGGCCTGAACAACCAGACCATGTCGGCATTTTTACCTACACCAGTGTAAAACTGGAACTTTATATATCCTACCAAGCTGCCTGATAAAATCCTGGTTGTTTTTCTTTACAAGGCAGCAGCTTCTAATACAAGACATTTAAAAATAGAGTTCAACATCTCATGTAGCACACACAATACTTGGCTCCCAAGAAGCCTTTTTTACAGAGGGCATACTTTCCTGTGAAAATAGCTGTGTGATATGCCATGTCATCACATTGCCATTTCCTTAATTTAGAACACAGTTCCCCAACTGTTGTGTTCAAAGCTAACAATAACACTGGCTAATGGTTGCAATACATCCAGGCAGCTGTGAACTTTGAGGGATAACAATGAGGTAAGATGAACTAGGGTTCACAGCAAAGCACTTGATGACTCCAGCAGTTATTTAATGTATTTAAGATGTGAATTATTTGATGGATAATCTCAAGTGGACCCCTAACACTCTTTGATCCTTCCTGATTCCCCCTCCACTCCACATTAATATAGTTACCAGAGGCTTGTTGCCAGTAGGTGTTACGTTCTCATTGTCAGCGCAGCTGCTGGCGGCTCTTATCGCTTCTGCATAAAGATTCTTCTTATACAAATTCTGACTTCTGCAACAGAACAAAAGCTGACGCAAATTATTTTGCTTTGAGAGGAGCAGATGCTGCCCTTTTCGCACATTGTTCCATCAGTATTCACAGAAGTACATATATTTTGTTTTCTCTCGCTGGTTTGTGTATTGCTATCCATTACCACACAGTGGTGAAGACAAATAGCTTGTCAGAAAAAGGAGTCTGTAAGAAGTGTACAAATGCTTGCTCCAGTGTGCCATCTCTAAAGGGTCATTCATTAGAATGAACAATAGGCCTCATAATTTTAACTAGACCCTTCCATTTTCTTATATTATTCTATTTATAATACATTTCTCTTATAAAGATTTGTTTCAAGCAATGCAATGAAGAGTGCTTGTGGGTGAAGCTTAGAAATAAAAGGCTGACTGTATTTTTGTACACTGTTGGTAATTACAATTATGAAAGTCACTTTTGTATTCATGTGCATCATTTATGCAAAGTGAGAATTTCAGAAGTTACGAAATAAACAAACTGAAAGTCTCAAAAAGCTTGGAAATAAGATCTTCCAGGAAATATTCATGACCCACAGAATTGGCTAAAGGGAAAAAAGCCAAGAGTACAATCTGAAGATGGAAAAGGTATGAATAATCAGCTCTAAGAGGCTAGTTACATAAATTAAATCTTGTTATTTTTGTAGTTAAACAGCAATCACCTATAAGGCAGTATTAAAAGCCCATATAGTCCCAAACATAAAATTTTATTTTGCATTGCTTGAGATCCAAATCAGTACATCTTCTTTCACTTTACATACATGTTTTTGTCCTCCTAAGCATCGCTAACAGAATTAATGTTACACTCTTCAAATTCTGGAAGTCTCAGGTTATAATATCTTTTTACTTGACCTATTTTAAATAAAATTTAGTAGATATTTACCAAAGAAAATGGGAATTTTCGTTTTATTTAGGAACTTTCCTTTTATTTCTGCATAACCTTTATATACTAACTGGGAAAGGTCACATGCCATAATTATCATATATTGCTCCATTCATGAAAATACAACATAAATAAATTTTACTTTATGTGGCCTTGGCAAGTTGAGGTGGAGGAATTGTCAGTGTTGAATCTATGACTCAGGTTTGGGTTTTTTTGTGGAAAAGAGTTGTTTCCTTGCTTCCCAAGGAAGATAAGAAACTTGGCACGCTATACAGCCAGACTGCATAAAGCTAACTTTAAGAATAACACAGTGCTCTTCAGCAGGCAATAGTCATTGAACAAACCAGCACAATAATTCAGTGTGCTTGGCCTTCAGTGTGTGACATTTTCAAATTGGCAGGTGTAGATATCCAGCTTCATTTCCTTCAATTAAAAGGAGATAGGCATCTCCATTTTGCAGGGGAAGGAACAGGACTATTAGACTTAATCGGGACATTTTGAAATACAGTAGATTATCTGAAAAAGTGGTATAGCAATTTCAACCCACATACTGGTTTCCAGACTCCAGTTAAATAGGGATTTTAGATCAGTGGTTTAATTTTGATCTAGTTATACTAGTAATTGCTGCAGTTCAAATTCAGTCAAGCGCGTAATTGAAAACCTGTTGTTGTGATAAATAGTTATATTGATCACAAGCATTTGGCAAGAAAGAAACATAAATCTGGAAGAAATTACAAAAGAGAGAGGAAGGGAAGAAATTTAATGTCTTCATACCTTTAAACAAATCACATTCCGTCTATTTTTCATAAGAGAATGCATGAAATATATGGGAAATTTAAGAATCTCACAATTTTTCTGTTCTTTATATATCCACTGATCAAAATCTGAATCCCAGGTTATGAGATAAAAACATGCTACACTTAGCTTTAATTCTGGATCCCTATCACTAATTAATAGAAAATAAGAAATGTTGCAGCTTCTCTACTTTTACGGACTAAATATGCCAAGAACCATTAAATAAGAATGAAAAATATTAGCTTACAAAGTTAACTTCTTTTGTAGCTTAACTTTTTGTGTCTAGGAGAGTCTAATTTTAAAATTGACCTAGACCACAAACAAAAATCCTGCATTCAAATCAGCCTCTGAGAACAGCTGTCTGCCAAGGTCATGGCCAAAAGACTCTAGCTTAAATGCTTAATACTTTCCAGTCTAAGGGACACCGATGACATTTAATTTCACATCAGACTGGGTTCTTAAATAGTGACAGTAGGAATTCTTTTTGCCACAAGAAGAATCCCAAATCTGCTCAATTCATTACAGCCGTGGAAAATGCTAGGGAGTACTTTTACAACAGATGTGCTTAGACTCGCATCCCTGATTTTACTCTTTCCACTGCCAGGAAAACTGTTTCCATGTTCACTGCTGGAAGCATCACTCTGGAAGTTTGCCTTGGGAAGGTTAGTAGGCTGCTTTTCTCAACAATTTTCAAGGAAAATTGTTGAGAAAAGGAAATTCTCAGGTGGAATTGTACACCGAAAGGGAAACAAAAGCAAACTCATTGAATAGTTGGCAGAGAGGAGCCAAGCCCCACCAGGGCAATTTCAGACATCTACAGCTGCGAAGGGAAACTGAGGAAGAAGTAAATGGCATGCTCCTGAGCTCTCTCATTGATGCCAGAATGATTTTTTGCTTTTTCTTTTACATCGTCTTTTATAGTTTTATGTATTCTTAGTGCTTTTAGCCTACATACCTGTAACTTTCCAAGTCATATAACTTAGCTGAGACCCACGGCACTGTTAACCCAGGAGACCAAACAGTCTGGAAGCCCAAGACACCAAGGTCCTCTCCAAAACATATCTTTATAAACTAAGATAGGCCCATCCAGAAAGAAAGTTCCTCAGAACAGGGGGTTCACTCGAGCCTCTCATTGGAGAATCTTTGATAAATATGTTAATTTTGCAAGGCCTATAAGTGTGTGTATTTCAGTATGACAGGTGGTGCATGCATTTTCTAAGCATTCCACCTGGACAAAGTGCTGTACCCAAGGATCCTGAAATAAATACCGAGGTAAAAACATGTTTTCCCCATAAACTGTGTTTTGGTTTTAATTTTAAGACCAGGAAAAGGCAACATCATCAATATGAATTATGTCTCCTCCTCAAACCTAACAAGGTCTATTCTTCTTCCCTCCAGACACGCCTGCTCACTAACACCAGCGTGAGTTCTGCAGGCAAGAGGCGTGCCAGAACTCTCTGTGCTAATCACAGCTCCAGTTGCTGGCAAGCAGAAGAGCAGAAGTTTCCATGAGCTGCGGGACAGCTGGCACCGTTAGCTGGGAGCACAGAGCGAAGGCAGCAGCAGCCTAGCCCGTTCTGGGAGCAGTACCTGCGGCAGTAGGCGGCCAGGACGCCGAGCAGCAGCAGCAGCAGCGCGGTGGCAGCGGCGCAGGCGGTGATGGTGATGTTGCGCACCTTGGCCCGCCCGGCGCGCCGCTGCTCCCACCACTCCAGGTCGCTGAACTGGCAGCGCTCCCCCACGAATCCCGTCACACAGCTGCCAAGGAAAGAGGGCACACGCTGCAGCGAGGGGCCAGGGCACAGCCGTGCGCGTCGGCCCAATGCTGATCGCCGCTGCGGATACACCTTGCTGAACCTCGCAGCGCGGGAGACAAAATTGGTTTAAAGGGATGCTGTCCAAACCTGTAGAATCCAGAATAAAAACTATTTTTCTTTTTTTTTTTTGTACTGTAATTTTTTACTGGCATCGAATTGCCTATAGAATTATACAGAGAGATTGTAATTACTAGATTCCTATGGGTAGAAAAAAAAAGTTCTTAAATCCTGTAAATCCTGCTGTGTGATTAGTGTTTCCCTAGGATTTTCCATTTAACTTCTTTCAGCTGCAAGCTTCCCTTCCTTTAAAGTAGGCAGTACAGGACTGACTTGTATTTTCAGAGCGATTTTGTTAAGAGAATCAAATTTTAATCTGAACCTTTACTTTAAAATAATGGTTAATAAAAGTGTTTAAAAGACCCTATGCATAAGGGTTAGAGATATCTTCAAAACTTACTTTTAATATAAGCTTATTCTGTAGGCAGTTTTTGTTTATTTGTTTGGCATAGAAATATTCTATCAATGCATGAAACCCTCAAATCCAAATTACTAGAAAGTGAGAAATACATCAAAAAACAATCCCAGCCTCGTTTTACTGTGCAAGGCGAGACACATAAATAATAAATGGAAAAAATGAAAAGTCTACGAAATTCATAACAATCCCTCAGCAATGTAGGCTCAACTCCTCACAATTCTAAGTGGTCTAATTTTACTCAAGTTCAAGAGCTAGTCAAATGAGAAAAAGAAGCAGGATTTGACCTGCCACAGCTTTTACCTGATATCATGAAAACATTATATCAGCATTCATTATTAAATCAGGCACAAGCTCTTTCTGTCACAATTTAGATTGCACGTGTGCTGGAAGGCAGAAAAAATGCTAATTTTTTAATGTTAAATTACAATGAATTTCAAACACGCTGGAAGATCTACTTTCTAGAGTAAGATCTTTTATTAATTAAAATACAAGTCACATTCATTATGTGATTTTTGCTGGACAGCATTTTTCCATTCCTTCCCTGTGGTAGCTGATATATTAGAGCCTACATGAATGAATGCTGCCATCTAGTGAGGATTCAGCAGGGACAGAATCCACACAAACCCCAACAGCATATCTAGGCAGGGTTGCTCTTAAGTTCTTTAACTGCTTCCACTTCCAAAACGGAAAAATATGTACATTTGAATTCTCATTATGCAGTAGCACCTAACAAATAAAAGGAAAAAAAAATTTGATCCAATTTGAAAGTTCTGCATGTTTAGACTCTTTAATTTCAAGAGAAGAAACTTATGAGGTGGAAATAGATTGTGTACAATACCTCTAAAAGTTACACTAAAAATTCCAGACAAGCACCAGAGATAACTATGAGTTTGTCTCCTGTAATGCCTTTGCCCAAGGGCTTTGTTGAGCTCAAGAAATCCACAGCACAAAGCACCCACTTCATTCCCATACCTGTACATGAGACACATTCCTTTCCTATTCTTACAGGTACAGAGGTCTGTAGGCAGGGGAGACCACTCATACTTCAAAACAGGAGACACAGAGAGAGATTTGCCTACTCTGGAACAGCATCCACCCCCTGCACAGGTCCTCACTTACCACCTGAGACCCCAGGGGAGGAGGCAGGCATTGGATTTGTCCCACTGTAAAGATTTTATGCTTGATTTTGAAGGAAGGTTCTGAGCACAGCTTCAAATATAATCAGGTTACACACTTAAATGCCAGCATTGAATGTTTTGAAGAAGTTACTACCCCGTGAGACTAGGTTGTCACATTGACCAAGCCAAGGGTGACTTCTGGAGAGATGAGATTCTCCTTGCTTTTATCAGCACCTGCATTTGGGGAACCCAGAATTAGGCTTCACAAAAATATTGACAGGGTTAAAAATATTGGCAGGGGAAGTAGGTCAAGAATTTGAGGTCTCATTGCAACTTTCTCTCTTTTTAAGAGGGCTCTTATCATTTTCTGCCTTTCTGTAATGGAAGATGCTGACACCAGATTGCTCCCTGGCCCCAGCCAGTGAAGGCAAGACTGAGGTGCCCTCTTCCATCCCAGTGAATGCTGCACATGAGCAGCAAGGCTGACAAGGAGGTAGGTATAAGTCAGCACGACATGTACAGGAGAGAGAGCAAGCACCTCTTTCATAAAGCCAGGAGCACTAAGTCATTTAACAACTTACCTCCCTCTTCCAAAGCACAGAATCAAGAGTTTAGGGAACAAATCCAATCCTACTATTAATTGCAACGGGTGTGAATGGAGTGGCCATGCACCAAAAATTACACTGTTCTCTTACAGGAAAGAGGAGATTCTAATTCTAGAGAGTGACATGAGTGACAAACAGATCATTCATGCACAAACCCTTCACTGCCTGCAGCTGACTGAGGGCAGCATTCCAGGGGTGCCAATCTTCAGCGGAGAAAATACAAATTTCTGTACTTACTTGCAGGCGTAGTCTTGCAGATCAGAAACATAATTGCACACTCCCCCGTGGAGGCAGTACGACTCGTACGAAGGAGGGCATCCTACAGCATCGCCTTGCACAGCGTCTGTAGTGTATTCATTGCTGACAGCCGTGGGGGGAACAGTAGATTCTGAAACAGAGCGTTTCACAAGGACATCTCAAACTTTTGGCCTCACTGGCAACAGGATCTTACAGAAGAGTTCCAGAATTTCAAGGCACAAAAGTAGGTAAAAATATCTATTTCTATCTGTTTCTATTAATTACTTTTGTTTTATGTATTTACTTATGTCGTTATCAAATTTAGGCAAACAGAAATTTAGATCAAATTACTAAATAAGCTTGATTTTAGATTTACAGTGAAAGACCTACAGTGACTGACTGAGTTCTGTGTGTTTAGATGTGGGAGCCCAGCTCTGAAGAAAAACTGCACCAAATCTCTAGGTCTGTACTCTGAAATTATTTTTGCAACTTATGAAGCTTTGGCATATAGTAAATCTCCACCATGCATAAATTATCAGAGTCAGAGGTAGAGGTGAAGGGTGACTGTATTTCATGTGCTTGGATCTCATACTCAGAAGTTTTCACAAGCAGCTTGTCATTCTTATGCAGATTATTTCTACTCTGCTGCCATCTGGTTGATTGCATCTGTGTGTGAGGGCAGATCACATTTTTACTGTCTCAGGCTAGCTACAGCATCATTGGGGGAGCAGGGAACCCTATTGACCCAGATCTTCAGAAGGTTCTGTAGCCTGCTCTGAATCACGCATGCTACCATCTACACACCTATCCAAACTAGCTCATTTTAAAGGTAGCACTAATAGCTCTGCACAGCATGGCCATAGTGCAGACATGCCCTTACGGAAAAGGAGTGTTTTCATTCCTACTTTGATGCTACAACAAATCTATAGGTCATAGCAAAACAGCTACATGGCAAAGAATTTCCAGCAGTTTGGATTAGCAGCGACACTCCTAATCGTTCTCATACAATTTGGGATCAGTTCTATGACTCACACCAGTTTTACTGCAACATGACCTTCAATGACATTTGCTTTTCGAAATTTCATTTGCAGGAGAACTGCCGTGGCAAAGAGCCTGAATGGAAAGGGATGAGTGATTATAGTGAACCCCAGGTGTGCATGCATTCAGCAAAGAAAATTTCATCTTGCTAAAAGAGCTTATTAGGCAAAGAACTAAAACAGTGTGTTAACACCTATGAAGACGTGGGATCAGACTGACAGATGAGGGACCTAGGAAACATTACTTCCAAGTCATGCATCATTTAAAATCATCATTTCCTGAGTGACACCTGAAACTACTGAAAGACAAAGTAACGGAAATGGGAGTGGGAATACTGATGGGTGTTCTATTTAAGCCACAATTTCCTTGTTTTTTCTGAAGAAACAGCTCTGTGACAATCACACAATGTCCCTCCATCATCAGAAATTCATTCAATCTGCAATAAAATTTACTCTGACCAAGAGGGCTGACATGGAGTAAAACAATGAGTCACTCTCATTTTCAGAGAATGCTGCTACCACATTGAGGCACTAAAATGAGGGTCAGATAATCACTAGTGCTGAACCTTCAGCAGTTCCCTTCAGTAAATTGGCAATCAGATTTTCTAAGGAGTTTCAGAGCCCTTTTAAACAATTAGTGACTGGAACTGAGAGACAAGCTTATAAATGACACTTAAATTATATGCATTTCCTGTGCTAACCTTCTGCAGAGTAACAGAAGGCACAGGGAGTTTGAAAAATGGCACAGACTGGAATTACCCCCAAAATATCTTATTTGCAAGGAGTATTTACTTCTGCTGTTGATTTTAAATGACATTTGATAGATTTGTTGTTACATTTAGACAGTAAAAATTCACATTGAATCTTAATGTAGATATTTCCTAACTAAACTCAGATCTGTTCTCCTTAGTCCACCAAAGAACAGCCTCCTAGAGGCAATGCTAAATGGATCCACAAGCTGGTCAGGATGTTACTACGCAGGGATTCTTTAGTTTCCAGGTATAACAATTTATCCAAGAACACAGTTCTTAATTTAGGGCCACTTTGTTTTATTTGCTCATTCCGTTTACTCACTGCAGCCGATGCCAGCTCCAGAGGCATGATCAGCACACGAGCAAGTGAAGTTTCCTTCTGTATTTGTGCAGGTCATGTTCTCTCCACAGGTGTGGGACCCCATCTTGCACTCATCGATATCTGTCACCCAAAGAGTCTGCAGTTAGAAGAATGAAATCCCTCAGAGCATTGGTTAATGGGGCAGCAGCTGCAGCACTGCGGGCCCCAGGCAGTGGGGGAAAATGCCAAAGACCTCTCTCTCTGCAAATATGCCTTCATGGAAAACCCAGTGGAAAAGCAGCCAGCGTACTTGCTACAGCAAGAGCATGCTGTGCTGCTGCAGAAACTCTCCACAGGGAGAAGGAGGGAAAGGTTTCCCCATGAAGCAGAGCAAGTACAGTTGGAGAATTATTTGTACCAGATGCATTCTCCTGGCATTGCTCGTCATAGCTTGCAGCCTGGATCCGTATGTTTGCATTCTTGCAGTAACACAGCAGAAGGGTTTGGGAGTGGGGAGCTGCCCACCCTCATACCATCCACCTAGTTCAGCCTGAACAAAAAGTTTAGGCAGAGGTGTCTAGAAACCTACAGATTAATTCAGTTTGTGTAAACAGTTCAATGAGTGAGGCTTTGAATGACTGTAAAGAGGCTCCCTGACTACAAGAGTTTCCAGGCTCAGAGGCCATGTTAGTCTCATATATATCTCTCACTCCCATCCTGCTGCACACCCTCCTCCTGCCCCCACACCTTCTCTGCAAAGCCCATGGCTGCAGCTCCTGCCAGGCTGGCACCTACAATTTGCTAAGTGCTGAAGAACTCCCCTCAAAGGTGAAACCTTTGGTTCACATAGGAGAGTTTGGGAGCCTCTGATTCATTTTATGAACTGTCAGCAGAATACATGTACTGGATCTGCTTTGAGGAATCACAGATCTGCTACCCCAGTTTTTGTGAAATGATTGCTTAAACTGCTGGGAATTTTTCTACAGTAAAATTAACAGGATCTGGCTCAAAACAGTATAGAAAATTCAGGGCACTTTTTAAAACAAAACCAAAAAAATAAAAAACCACCAAAAAAAATAAAAGGGAGAGGAACAGTGCTGCTGCATATTCCAAGAAATGTGATTTCACCAGCACAACATTAACTCATCCTGTGTTATCACTGGACACACCATCGCATTCCTGGACACTGTGCGTGCATGTATGCAGACATTTACAACTGAAACACAAAATCACTTACCAGTTTCTGGTTCTCATAGTACATTTCAAGTAATCGAACAAAAAATTAGTTTCAGTTATATTTACATCATAATAATACTGCACCTTTTGCAAAATGCTGAGAATCTATTTTCTGGACTCAAAGACTTTGTGAAGATAATAGACTGTTTTTTGATAACAGTGGAAGGTACTACATCCTGAACAGCTATACCACAGTATAGTGGTAAGTAAGACAGTAAGAGCCCAGGGCTGCCTGAGGACTCACCTTCTAGGTGGTGCTGGGAAGGCAAGAGGACCTTGTCACTTCTGTGTGCACTTCCACCTGCACTTCCAAACACCCTCAAAGACATGAGCTCTGTCTCTGACCCCTGCAGGCAAAAGGCCCTCTTGATTCCTCTGACTCTGATGCTTTCCACACTCTACCCATAATAATGATATTGTTCTTAATTTTTCAGTCATTCTAATCAGCGTTGAAGAACCAAAGTCCAATAAAGACTATGTAAGAATTGGTTCAAACTTAATGGGCTCTGAATTAGGCTATAAAGGAAAAAAGGAAAAAGAAAAGGACAAAAGAGAAACCAAGACTCTCATAAAGCTCTGAACAAACTGTGTGCTAGTCAAATACTGGAGAGAAAAAGCTTCCTGTTCATATTTACCGCTGAAATGGATTAAGAATTTAAGAGACGTTGGGAATGAACTAAAGACCTGGCATTAGAGCTAGATGGGCAAATCAGTGGGTCTGATTATTAACAAGACTCTAAATGTACTCAAGTTGTCAGTGTCACACCTTGAACCTCATGCCTATTAAACAGACCTGGAATTATTTGATGAGTATTATGACACACTCAATACCTGCTTTCGTTTATATTCATGGCAACGATTTCCAATAAAGCTCTACTGCTTCACCTCCACTTCCCTCCTCCCCTTCACTCTTCCTCTCTCTCCTTCTACAGGCACTAAAAAGAGTGCAAACACTGAGACGAGATATTCACTGACAGCTACAGGCTTTGCATATTGATCAGCTACTGAGGTTATCACACTTCAGACAGGTAGGAAGGAACCAAAAAGGCAGAAATGCCCCAGCCCTGCAGGCAGAGCAGAGCCCTCACGCACGCCCATACCATAGCAATGGACTCCATCTCCAGTGTAGCCTTCCAGGCACTTGCAGACGTAGCCCCCTTCGGTATTGATGCAGTGGGACGTGTTTCGGTCGCAGCGGTCCATGTTCAGAGCGCACTCGTCAACATCTGCGCGACAAAACAAGGGACAGGGCACGCGGGGCATGGAACCATCGCGTCAGTCCATACACAGAAACATCTACACCAGGGATCCCCCCCAGGCTGTGCTGTCCCTTGGCACTTGTGCGTCTCAAGCAAATGGGAAGAGAAGGACATTGTGGTCTTTTTTTGGTATGAAATTTGATGGTGTCATTCTAAAATCCAAGTGAGTCAACCAGACACGATCAACTGGATATCACAGATACCATGTGCTTAACAAAACCTGGTCGGAGGAAATGATCTGATTCAAAAAAAGCTTTATATTATCAAACCATAGAATCCATTAAGTTGGAAAAAACCTCTGAGGGCATTTAGAAACTTTGTTTTGCAAAAAAACACATATGCTTAAAAAAAGAAAAAGTACTACGGTGAAAAAAATTATTTTCATTTCAGCTTACAATTTTTTTCCCTTTCTATAGCAGCATAGATTCTTCTGAGTCTTTATGCTTAGCCACCATGCTAAGTATTTTTTTTCTGTTTCTAACACCTTCCTCTCTTGACCTTTATGAGAGAAAACAAGTTCTTCCATTTATGTTGCAAACAAATTTATAGACCTGAGCAATGTTTTGCATGGCTGTTAGAGTCTTTTTCTAGTGCTAGAAAGAAACTAGAGCAGCACTTTTATATAAACATTATATCAGGAATACTAATTTTGAAGAAATTCCTTATGTCTAAATTTTACATCAACAGTCATGTCGATGGACTGAGCTTTTATAATTAGTCAATTTTTACAAATAAATATATTGTACTTTTATTATCCCTATTATTTCTTCTTAATATTAATAGAATTAACACTCATGGCTCAAGGGGAAAAAAAGGCATGTGATAATTAGCCATTTCATCTCACATGCTCTCTGCTCATCATCCCTTTCATACTATTGACCTTTCTCTGATGGCTTGCACAGCAGAGCTGCCAGTGTGAAAGGAGATAGATTTTCTTCCTCCCCCCAATCTACAATTTATCAAAAGTTATAATGATGTTCTTAATTACCATAGCATGATTTCCCCTTCCTGGTAAATCCTTTCAAACACTGGCACATGGCACCATCTTCCCGCAAAACACACTCTGCATTGACATAACATTCTAGTGCAGTGCAGTCATCTTCATCTACAGCATAAGCATAAGCAAAACAAATAAAAAAACCACTAGGTGTATTTAGAAATATCAAAGGATGTACTGTACATCTATATTAAAGAAAAACAAACAAACAACGAAACACCTAAGAAAATCAGAACATACAGTCAAAGTTTGAAACTTAGCTCTCCAGGATTAATAATGACAAGCCAATACAGTCATTACAGCTGTTCTCTTTGTCTAGATGGAGTTGACATGTCATTTAGTATCAGCATTTCTGAATACTTTATTCAAAACCTATTGCAAGATTTAATGATTAATGATTTAATTTAATGGTCTAATGTCACCAAAGATATGTAGAATTCAGTGGGTTAACTTTGTTTAGAGGAACGCAATATACTTAAAAATCTAAGCAAAAAATTTTCTCAAGTGTTCCAAATTAGAAATGTTTGTTCTCTAGACCAGGATAATATTATCAACTTTTGTTGATATAGCCAAGGAATATAAACACAAACAAAAAGCAGTCCTACCTAGAATGATTGCACAGACCCAAATTCTTGTAAGAAGGTTAAGAGCATCAATACCACCAGCCTCTACAGTAAGCCTTTTTCTCTAAATTTTATGACTTCTTTTTGCTCTATAAACCAGTTCAGAGCCTCAGGGTAACTATAAGGAAGATAACCATCAGACCCTACCTGATACCATGATTTCAGCCATAAAAAAAATTATTTTCTTCTTTTCTCCATTGTCTGCATCCTTCAAAATCCCAGTGCTCTGTGTGCTCTGGAGCACAGTCTCTGGTGGTGGCATTGGCATCACCTCCTTGTGCACAAAGACACTTCCTGAAAAAGACAAGAAAGAAGTGACACGAACTATCTAACTCTACTGATTTTCGAACACTGGTTGACTTTCCAATAATCATGGTGGTTTCCTTTTAAAATAAACATCAGTATCCTTCCAGGCTAATCTGTTTCTGACATCAAACCATTCCTAACAAGACTCACTGGTGACTTTTCTCAAATAAAAAAGAGAAAAAATGTGGCTCATTGCTCACAGTACTTGTCAGCACTGCACACATCTTTTTCAAGGCTAAAATGTCAAGGGAAAAATTAAAGAAAGGGAAAAAGTGGTCAGACAACATGTTATTTTCCCAAGGACAACAGTCCAGCATTTTCATTCTTCAGAGAAACCATCATTCCTTCTGCTAGAGCAAGGTGATTTTTTCCAGTGCTATCTGTCAGCATCCCCAAGGGTTTGAGGAAGGTCTTTTTTGAACTGGATGATTGTACCTGATGTTGAGTTGGAAGAATCCAGAGCATGACAGGTCTTTCCATCTTGAGTTTTCCAAAATCCTGGATGGCACTTGCAGTGGACAATTCCAAAACTGTTTTCACAGATCTGAGCACAGCCTCCATTATCATAAAGGCAAGGATTTGTCCCTAATGAAGAAAAACAGGAAACTTAACAAGCTGCTCCTTCAGTCAACATCTCTGTTTAGACATGCAGAGTTGAAGCAGTTGCAAAATTAATAAGGACTGACAAAAACTAGGATTTTTTAATTTTTTTATTTAACGACAGATGCATATAGTAAAGCACAGGTGTTATTTCCCACCCCCTGGCAGGAAAAGAGATTCATGTACTCTGTATCTAATACATGTACCACATTTTTAAATTAATTTATTTCCTTTATTATTTCTCCTTTAATATTTAGAGTCCTAATTTTACAAGGACATAAGGAACCTTACCTTCTCTCAATCCTAGTCTATTGAATTACTCTTTTCTGCTTACAGGGAGACTGCTCCCAACAGAAAATCAAATTATTTGATCAAAAACTAATAAATCTCACAAAATCTTTCTCCATGTCATTTGTTATTATTGGTCTGCGTGGGGTGCTAATAGATTAGGATAAATAGGAATTAGAAGACTGTGGCAGCCTCATGGCAATTGATCAGCATCTATTCTTGGGCATGAACATGAATCTGTCAGCATTCCTGGGACACATGCCCAGATGATGCTTTCAATAAATGCCAGTCTGACTATGCAAGGCTTTTTAAAGAGCCTCTTTCCGAGAAGATAATCCTCTCCCCAAGGACATCTATTCTACTGATATCAGTGAACAAGAGGAGGCCGGAAGGGAATGGCTGCTCAGTTTTTGCAGTATACCTGGTTTCGCCAAAGGATGAACTACAACCATTGATGAGGGTCTCAGCATGCTGCCTCGAAGACGTACCCTGTTTTGGCCGGTCTTCTTGTCCACCCTCACTAGCGACGGCCTAGCCCAGTCAGAAAACCACAGGTGGTCCTCAAACACCGCTACAGCAAAAGGGTGGCCTACAAAGACATTAGGTTTATCATTTCCACATCTGCGGGACATGCTGAAGAAAGCCTGTAAAGGAAAGCATTATTTCCATGTAGGTCAACTTCTAACACGGGGGCCCAGCCATAGCCAGTGCTCCACTTTGATTTCTCATGGAAAGGGATAAACGTCCATGAACAAGGGACCACAGGCACATGTAACCTGTGCTCTTAGCAGAGGAGGCTGTGACACTTGCCTGGCTCAGAACAGTCTCTACACTTCTGGTGGCTTCCAGCCTGATCTAGTTCACAAGATGCTTCTACCTCACACATCATCATTTCTTGAGGTAGCATTGGGACCAGCCTTTCAGAATTGGAGTACCTCCCTCCTCTGCCTCCACGTGGCCCAGTGTGGAGAATGGAGTTATAGAAAATTCTCAGACACAGACAGAGAACAGAAGCAGCATTGCACTCGACGCCGAGCAAATGGATATATGTTTCGATCTGAGACCTTGGCAAAGGTTGCTTGAGTTAGAACAGCGAGCTTTTGCAGCTTGAAGCAAAAATGTGGTCTTATAGTTTTAAAAGAAACATACTTTATAAAAGCAGATGTATATTATTAGTGAGTAGATACGCTTTATAAAAGAAGAAATATATCTTTAGTAAGTAAAAGTATGCTTTATACAAGTGAAGAGTTATTATAAGTAAGAAAGTTAAGCACTTTAAGTTTAGTGATAAGCCTTTTAGTGGAACTTGTTAGAAAGATAAAATGTAGCAATATAGGCCTGTGCAGCAGGCCTAGGTAGCAATAAGATGATTGGTTAAAAAACACGCATTGCAGTAGAACCATGTAAAACATATTAAGTGATCCAGGTAGCTTCCTCTCTTTTCACTGATGACAACAGGATCCCAGAGCTTCAACAAGGCATCTAACAATTGCATGAGTAGCAGCAGGTGTGAGAAATTCCACCCCAAGTTCAGAGCACAGGCAATTTTTCCTTGGTGTCACAACATAATGTGCACTAGGAAAAAATTCAGATCCCCGGTTTGACTTTCAGAGATAGGCTCAGCAATTCAGAATCCACAGGAGAGTTTCACATATATAATGGCAAACATAAAGGGTTTTACAAAATTATTCTGACTCTTTCTAATCTCTCATTATAGAAAATTGTCATTAGTCCTATGGGACTATACATTTTTTCTATACACCCAGAAATCTCTTGCTTTCAAGGTAGCCTTTGGGCAAGCTTTCTGCAATGGAAGGTAAGAACACATGCTATTCTTCCATGGATGTACACCTGGCTTCAGAGCGGATGCTTCCTGGCTGGAGCAGGTTTCCATTGTTGTCGTCCTGAGAACCTCAGTGGCACTGCACTCTGTACCACCGCAGTCTGAGCCCCTCTGAAAGGTATGCTTTGTAAGCACATCATTTTTATGATCTATGCTTTTGCTTCTTAATATAAGACCTCAACTAGGTGATGTTTAATTTCAGTAAAGAAATTGGGATCCAAAGCTAATATGTATTAGCTTTAAAAAAAATTAAAAATCAAAGACAAGCAAAGAAGCAAACAAAACAACAGATAAATTAGAACCTTGGGAAAGGAGTATGTGTTGTTATATCTTGAATTCACCTCACAAATAAACTGAAAAAACAGTCCTTTAAAAAAAGATTTCTAAGACTCTTTTTGAGTGTTCTTTAGTGTTATGTTGAAGCACCTCACTGCCTCCACTGACCCATTCTCAAATGCTGACCTTGGTTCTTACCTTTTCTTTCCCTTAAATTCAAACAACTGGACCAAGATCTAGATTCTGTCCCCACCCAAACATTTGCTCACAGTTTTAGGATCCATAGTTTGCACTATTCCCAAACAGCACCCTTCTTTGACTAGCAATTTATTAACCTCTTATTTTGCAAATACATTAAGGATTAAAATTAGAAGCGTAGTGTCAATCAATGGAAATATCAGGAATAGTGCAAACCTGACCCATTGCACGAACAAAAGGGATGGTTGTGTTCTTTGTTGCCTTGGGCAGGTTATCACAGGCTGGTTTACTTACAGCTGAAAACAGGGTTAGGCAGAAGAGCAGAAATAATTTACCTCTTTTGAATACAGTTCTACTCAATGACTCTCAGTACAGGGGCACTAGAGGGAGCTGCTGTAACAAAAACTCGTGTTACACCTATGAAGAGGTGCCACCTACTCCTCCTCCAGTGAACAGCTGTTCAAGAACAAAAACTGAATTCTGGTCTCACTAACAGCATTAACATAACATCAGGACGTGCTTCTCTAAATTCCTTCAGGTCTTCATCTACGTACCCCTACAAGTCTTGATCTCTTTCACTTCCTTGCACACAGATGTTAATGTCCTTTTCTCTCACCTCCAAACAACCCTATCACTGGTCCTTTCTCATAGTCTGTGTTTCTATAGTGCTCCTAGCTCTCCTTCTCTGTTTTCTCCCTGTGAGACACTGTCTTACTGCACATGGAGACACAAAGTGAAACTTTGATCAGGCCTCAAGGTGCTCCTTTGCAGATCTGCTGCAGGGTGGAGCATACAGCAGAATATGCATAGCAGGGGAAGACAGAGGAAGGCTGGATAGTCTCTCTTCTCTGGCCTTTTGATGTATTATAAACTGGAAAACACTGATTCCTCCAGGACCTCAGTCTGCTCACCTTCAAAGGAGAGGGAGAGTATCTGGCTTAGGTGATGAGCAGAAGCCTTTCCACAGCACAGACTGGAACAGAGGCAGCTTGACAGAGTAACCATAATGTTACCCACGGCAGTCATGGTATTGAGCTACAAGTCCTCACTCTGCCCATGTTTTGTATGCACACCTACAAATTGGTGCCCAGAGAGATCCCATGATCAAAAGGAATTGTCCTCTCCAGAAAATGATTTGCCACGTACAAGATTCTTAAACACATTAGATGTGTACTTTAGACGTGGTACAACATCAGTTCCTCTTTGCCAACACTTTTGTTCCCTTCCTCCAGGACAGCACAGTTACGTGCCATGCAGTAGAAATCTCAGCCATAAAAACTACCTACATATTGTAAAATCAATTTTCATTTGCTATCGATTGTGTGTTTAGAATCATTCCAGTGCTCAACTTTGCAGATGCAGGTTTGCTCTCAAGGACCTTAAGGATCCAGATTAATTCCTTTTTGTCTTACATCAATATAACTCACTGATGCAATAAGCACAGCAAAACCTGAATTAAACTAAGCAGCCATGCATGGGAAACGCAAACCACATTTTTATTTTTTTGATTCTTTTCATTTTTCTGTGATGGCAGAGAAGTCCTTCAAAGTGACTCATTAATAAAACCAGTGAGTGTTAGAAAGACATACTTCTGCTAAAATGAATAGAAGTCAGCTGAGTAACAGAATGAAGAACTTAAATGCTGTCCTTAACCTCAACATAGCATGGGATATACAGCACAGCAGCTGGCCAGTTATTTTTATGCCCATACACAGGTGCACACGCACATGGACAAGCAGCAGTAGGTAATTATCAACCCCAAAGCCTCACCTACATCATTCTGTGCAAGAATTCGGCGGGCAGAGCCATCCAGGTTTGCGCTCTCAACCACGGCCTGTTTGGCATCACACCAGTACAACTTGTCAGCCAGGTAGTCAAGAGCAATTCCACTGGGCCACAGCAGGCCAGTGCTGGCTATCACCCGGCGATCGAAGCCTTCTAAGGAAGAGCTGCCAATCCGCGGATTGACCCCCATGTCAGTCCAGAATAACCTCCTTCAGAAAACAAAACGAATACAGGAAGTCAGTAAGTAAATGTTTGTCCTCCTCTCCATGGAGTTCTTTCAAAGCAGAAAGGTCAGATGAGGGCAATGCAGCCCCGGCTCACAGGAGAAAAAGTGCACGCCTCAAGCAAACATATTGGCTGCTGGTCTTTTCACACTTGCCACAAGACTCCAGGTGATTACACTGGGACTTATGCAGAATCCTCACTCTGTTCACTGGCATGAAACCTTTGGAAAACAGCTCCTGACTATGCTAACTGCCAGCTCTTCATATCTGCTTTTTGTTTTTCCATGTGACAGCTGACGGTGGTTTAGACAACAGAAAACGATGCATTAGCCAGACCCTTGTCTAAACAAGGGTGTAACAATACAAAAATGAAACCAAAATTACCCATCACCAATGGAAAACAAGCAAGAGTAGGCAGGTTGTTTAAAACTGACCAGTATCGGGCCCAGAATCTTTCTTCTTTTAATAAGATCGTGATTCTCAGGGTCTGCCTCTAGAGTCCTGTGTGTTACTCGCTGAGTGTTTATCAGTTTTCAATGACTGTGCTAGAAAGGTAACTCAAAATGGGGATAGTTAAAATTGTAAATAATGTCTGAAGTTTGGGCTCATCCTCCCAAGCATCAGCTGCCTCTGTCACGTTTACCGAAATAAACCAGAGGTTCACTTAGCTTTAATTACAGAAGCAGTTTTGCTCTAACTAATACAGGGATCAGTATTTTCAAGACCCTTAATTGTGTTTCACATCCCTCTTTAATATTTACAACTATGGACATTGCCATAATGCCTGTTCATCCTTTCACCATTAACTTTCTGAAAATAAAGGTTTTAGTGACGTTTCCTCCTCCCTTTCCCCTTGCACTCTTCGTCTCAACCAATAATTCTAATACACTATCTTCCAGAACCTACCTTTCTTCAAAGTTTTCCTGCGAAATGTCTCTATAGCATTTAAGCTCTACTGAAAGATTTTTTCAGGTCTTTTATGTCCAGAGTCAAGCTAGCAAAACAACCTCCCCAACCCTGCTTCTTTCTTTGATTCATCAGTACTTAGTTATAGCAGGATATAAGCATCAAATTAAAGCACCAGATTTAAAATGCTCCCACTACAAGCATATTGACAGAAATCCATGTGACTTTGCCATTGATTGAAATAGCCAGAATTTCATCAAGAGTTTGAACACCCAAAACTCCTGTGATCATTTCAACACTAGTTAAGAAGATATAAGATACATTTAAAACAAGAAATCTCCAGAACAGTAAATTAGGTTTAGTTTCCTCCGAAACTGAAATGTGGGCCAAAAAAATAAAGGCTGTTTTGTAAGCACTACTGATTAAAAGTGATTATTTTCTTCACATTAATAGATATGGAACCATCAAAGTTTGTAGTGTGGTACCTACAGCTGTCAGTGACCTCAGTTGCTCATGCTTTTCTTTAGCTTAAACTGCATACAGTATCATTAATGCTCCTCTTACTTTCTTCTAAAATCTGTATGAGAAATGAACATGTCCTAACTCATGAAAGAAACCCTGCAATAAAACATTACAGTTCACACAACTCTGCAAGGCAATGACCAACCCAGCACAAGACTAATGCACGTTTTTACTGCCAAAAGGGCAAGGCTTGTATGCTCATTTTTAAAAATCCTCCACAACTATTACATGATTTACTGCGTTTATCACTCCTTACTTAGCAAATGGGTGAATGGCAATCCCTCGGGGCTGGGAGAGGTCCTCCCAGATGATCATTTTTCTTTGCATTCCATTCAGATTGCTCCTTTCAATGCACGCCTTCCTGCAACACACAGAGCACTGTTAGGTCCTCCCCACTATCTTTTTAGTTACCTTCTTGGGCTGAGTGTACTAAGGTTTTGCATTGCTTTAGTTTAGCTGTAATAAATAACTTCACAGCGACAGGAAGTAATCCTGCTGGTGTGGGATGTCTAGTTGTTTAATCAACAAGTAATTCATGTTACAGCTTCATTATCTGGTCCAGGGCATGATGATAAAATACCTGCTGTTCTGCAGAAGACATGAAGTTCTCCTTCTTTGGGTGAATAATGAATTGCAAGTATGATTACTAATAGATAAATGCTAGCTTTAAAGGGAGTCAGGAGGAAAACCAGCTCCTAACTGAATACCATTACCACATGTATAAAGAATTTTTTAAAATTAGTAGTTTTCCATAGCATTTTTCATCCAGAAATCAATTTTACATATTACATCTATTTTGCAGGGAAGAATGAGGCTAAGTTTCTTAAGATTACTCATAAAATCTGTGGCCAAGTCAAGGATAGAATCTAAATTGCTAATCTTCCAATTCACATTTTTCCAGGAAACTGGCTTTATTGCTGCAATATTCGCCTTGCCAAACAAGTATCAGCCTCTACCTGCAAGAAAGCCTACAGGCTTCCATGCCTCTTTGAACCTTCAAAGAAAGGCTCCACAGAAATGGAAGGAGAAATATACTCCTGCAAATGTGAAATACAAGCAGGTAAAATGCAATGGGTGAGAAGGAAGTTGCAGGTTCGAATTGTCACATCCTCCCTGAGCTATTGTCTTATGGAGAGAAGCACCATAATCTCCCATTTCACAAGAAACACAGGCATATTTCTACAGCAGCACAATCACGTGACAAGACTGTACCTAGAAGCAAGGAAGTAGACTAGCAGAATGTTTAAAATGGAGAAGGAGGGTGATCTAAGTCTTGAAATTATTTTTATTGACTAATGAATTATGTATCATACTGAAAGCTCATGACCATTCTTCAAGAAATCTTCGCTATCTGTTGTGATCTGACACTGCCTTTTCATCAAAGGTCAGTTTTGTTTCCCTCTGCACATAAGGTTAGGTATCAGCTGAAAGGTGGTCATATTGTCTGGCAGTGGTCAGTCCTCTTTTATCAGGGATAATTGACAAAGTCACAAAAATAGCATGATTCTAGCTGCCAACAACACTGACTTTTGCCCAAGACTCACTCAGTACAGTAATATTCTTTTTTATATGTATATATATAAAATATACCTCTAGCCATACACACACACGCAGTGTAGGCATGTAAGGAAGAGTGTAAGCAAATATATTCATATGCACATGTGCACATACGTACGTGTATATATGCAGTGCATGCTTTAGATTCCTTACAACTGAGTCCAAACCCTTGCTTCTTGGAAAGACAAAGATAAAAATATGATAGCAGGCGGCAAGCGAACTTCCAGCATTTTAGTTTTAAAGATCCTGCCTAGCCTATATACTTGAGGCTATAGCTACCCAGCCAGAATGTGAAGCACTACTGAATTAGAGTGATATCTCAGCTATTTCTGTATCACCAGTCATTTATTCCAAATATTTTATTTATGCTTCAACATAAATGCACTGTGGAGCATGTACCCTCTGTCTGTCCAATACAATTTACGGTTAATCCAGTCCACAGCGAGGCCTTCGGGTGTATCTATAGCTTCATGAATAACCTTTTCACGATCTGAACCATCCAGATTAGCTCGTTCTATCCATTTCAAGGCAGTGTGGGCAAAGTAAATCTGTGAATAAATAACAGACAAGGTGTCATTAGTTCCCATCTCACTTTCTGCTCTACCTCCCCTGTCTAGTAACTCCATTTCTAAAATATCTTTTTCATCTTGAAAATTCTCTAAACCGCTTATTCACAAAAGGCTGTGCAGGTAACCCATGATCCCTGATCAAGTAAAAAAGCACTTATCCTTCAACCAGCATGACTTCTACAGGCAGCTTGTGCTTAGCTGTAAATCCTGGTTGCCCTATATACAGCCCTCTGAATATCCTGTGGTTTTGTTTCAGCCAGCAGTCACTTCACGTGAAGCACAGCTGAGGAAGCAAAAGCAGGAGCAGGCAGAAAGAAGCACGTTGTCATTTCACTGGCTGCTCGTGTTGAAAAGAGAGAAGCATGGAGAAGATAGCATGGTAGCACTCTATGTATATAGAGGAGCTGGGAAGGGGAAAAGGAGTTATAAAATTTGCTTCTATTTTTTCCCCTCTTTCATCCTGTAGCTATCTTAATTTTTTACCAGGTGTCTATTCTGTAATGCTCTAACATTTTCAGGAGAGGCGTTTTAGTTTGGAGTCAAAAGAAAAGTTCTTTGCTGATAGGGAAACTAGGTTCACATTTTCCAAGGATGTGTAAATTTTGTCTTGTATTCAGTACCAAAGGGAGCCAAGCGTTGTATGGCAGGACCATCAGTACCAGAGGGAGCCAAACGCTGCATGGCAGAACCATATGAAAAGCAGTGCTGAGGCTGTCTTTGGAAATGGCAACAGTGAAACAAATAACTTTGCTTTGATGCTAACCATGAGGTCAAACAAAATGAGAGCGAGCCTCTAGCCTTAGACCAGCTAATTCCATAACCTGGGATATGGAACAAAGGGGTGCTGCCTTGCCACTCAGCTCTGTGCTGGCAGGGCTGAGCTCCTGCAGCCTGGCTGGCCCCTGCATGTAGCCTCACCTCAGTACTGCCCACCCTAACACCACAGGAGGGGATTCCAGGTGCACACCAGAGTCCCTGGCACAGCTGATCTACGCTTGGCACAGCCCAGGACAACTGCTACCTCTCCAGCAGGGCCCTATTTCAGGAGCAGGGGGCAACGTTCCAGGAGCGCCTGAAGTGCTCCTCCTGTAAATGCCGATCTGGTAACATTCACATTTGTTTGGCTGAGTCCATCTGGGCCTTGAGATGCTTCCAACAATTTAACTGAGCTCCTCATCAGCTTTCACTGTACCATCCAGGACTCCTCTGCAACACTTTTACAGTGTAAATAAGTCTCTCCATGGGAAAATACAACTATCTGCCACAGAAGGTTTAGCAAAGCACAGCTGAACTCCTATTCTTCCAAACTCTGCAGGCAAGGAGTAGGACATTAGGATGTGGCCACAGAGACAAACAGCTCTTTATACAGAGAAGACTCCTGTTTCCAGCAGCACCATCTCCTACGTGAGGAGCACATTTTGGAAGAGCAATAAAATCTGTGAGCATTCAGTAGTTTTGCTCAACAACATCAGGACATGGGAAATAATTCTTGTTAAGATTACTCCTACATTTAATAGGGATGATACAGATTTAGCTATGCAGAAAAAAAGATACCTTTCCTTGTACTGCTACACAGTGAAAAAAACCCACAGTATGTTTTCAGAAAACAACATGGCAGTCGTAATGGAGAAAACTTACCAGTCAAACAAAAATTCTTTGAAATTGAAATCATGAATTTAGAAATCCAAATTATCATTTTCATTTGTAATTATCATTTTCAATATATAAAAACATAAGTAAATAAAGAATGAATCTCCAACTCATGTTTGGCAGCCTGTACCAGTTGTGCTCCTAGACAGGCAACAGAACAATGAGCAGCATAATGTGTAATCCAGATCTCTGACAGAGGAAGAGTTAAAGCACACAAAAGCTCAATCCTTTCGTCCTTGCAACACTCCAGAACTCTCTCATTTTTAATTCCTTACCTTATTTTCCACTGGGTCAAAGTCCAGTGCTAAGACTACTCCCATTTGCCAGTCAAGTAAACTTGTATAATCTGTTCCATCAAAACTGATCTGGCGGATGTCTTGGCCATTTGCAAATAACAAAAATGGCTTAGGACCTGTTGATGAAAATTTGCCAGCATGTTTATTGCCTGAAGTTCAAAGTGATCTCTAACTTGCATTACTACCTAATTTGCATTGTAAATAAGTAACAGTAAAAGACACAATGAGGAACAAAAAGAAATTATGGCAAATTTCCTACGTTCCACTTGCCTCAGAAAATTAAAGATAAATGTGAATATAAGTTTACAGTATCAGCCTCAACATTTCTGACAAAAGCAGTCACTATTCCTGCTGCATTTTACACTATGTACCATAGCCTCAAGGCAGTCATCTCTCCGCATTTCACATGAACTTGGCTTTTCACTTGACTTTTGCATATGGAGAAGTCTTTTGTAGCAAAAGCAAGAAAAATACTGTCCACCAAAAAGAATATAGCTTTCCCCTTATTTCGGGTACAAATCAAAAACTTCTCTTTCCTCATTTCTCTTTGGCAATTGCTTATACCTTGCTGTATAAAGGTGTATATATATATACAAGCAAAGGGCCTGCCCTTTTCTTAGAAGGAACAGGAGGGTCTGGAATCCAAACGTGCACATCAAACACCTCGGCTTCCTAGGGCCAGTGGAGAAGAAATATCCTTGTATGGAAAGTCCTTCAACAAACTATTTCCTACTCTGTTCTCCAAATACAGACACCTCAGCCCCAGGACTGTAACACTGGGCAGAAACTATGCCCACATTTATATGAAGGCACAAAACCCTGCATACTGCAGGACAGACCTCCACAGTATGGGAGCCCAGAGTGAAATGTTGAAGATGGATCAAAAATTGAACTTTCTGTGAAGGAGACTGAACCATAAACTGGTGCTTGTTCTGGTTTATTTCCAGAATAGGTTATCTTTCCTAACAACTTATACTACCCAAGTTTCACAAAGTAACTTAAAATCACTGCAAAAAGGGGTCCCAGTTGTGTCATCCATCTTAAAGGACTCAAAAAAGGTTTTGTTTTTATTGGCAGAAATATGCAAGCATACCAAGACACTGACCTATTGCAGTGCAATGCTTTCTGTCTCGCTGAAGCTTATATCCAGGAAAACAAGCACACTCCCAGGAGGATGGGCTTAAAGAAGAGCATATCTGACTGCAGCCACCATTATCTGGAGATGTACAACCTTAAACAGAGCATTTGTAAAATTTTATTGTGCCGTTCTAAAAAAAAATAAAATACAACAAAATCAGAGGTATAAGAGAATGATTCACTCTGCTCAGGATTTCTACAGTGCAAATCATCTCAGCAACGAGTAGATTTGCCAAAAGGCTTCCTGCTGAAAGCAGAAGCCTAGTGAAGTGAAAACAAATTACTAGTAACTTGTTCCAGAGTTTTCCTGAAAATTTACAACACAAGACGGGGGATGGGAGGGTGGGATGCATAAAGAGAGTGTCTTCCACGTGTTTCAGAGAACTCTTCTCCCATGCAAATCTCATCCCATCTACAACAGAGTAACAAATTTTATCGGACTTTGCATTTCATGCAAAGAAATGGCAAATTAATGCAATTCTCTCCCCAGAAGTTAATTAGGCTAGGATGGCAAATTGATACTTTCTAATAAAACAAACCAAGATTTCACGTAAAAAGAAACCATTCTTTTGTTATTTTTTTCTGTTATATTCTCAATAACAACATGAGCTAGCAAAACAGAAATAATGACTGAATCTATGTAAAAAGTACAGTCCACGATAGGAAAGAGATTGAAAGGGAAAGAGGATTTTTTTTCATGGTATAAGGCTGTCTTAGTAACGGAGCTATCTGGATCCCTAAGACTGAAAAGATGCAGTTGAGAAGCTACAGTCCCCTGAATTTGGAAAATTGCTGAAATGTGGAATTATAGATTAGTGAGTGTAGCAGTTGCAAGCATTCTGACTGCAAAAAATTCCATTTGTGGATAAGTTAGCGTGACTCTGAACCTGAGCTGCATGATGTCAATGAAATTATCTTCAGGTTTCACCCAAGCCTTAATTTTTGTACATATATTTCCCCTCAAGTATAAATTTTAGATGTCTCCCGCAACATAAGTCTGCAACATGCCTTGATCTGGGCTGACAACAAATGAATTTGGCCTGCAAGTATTGGATGTTGCTGCCACTAAAAATCTATTAGAAAATGAAGATGATTACTGCTCATCGCAGCACTCAAAGCACCTTACATTCTATCGTCTTTTATCTTGATCGTTTACAGCTGTTCAAAATTACTGTAAAATGCCTTCATTCACTCTGGCTCTCGGTGCCAAGAATAAACAGAGCCTGGAAGTCACTTCAGCTAGAAAAAATGTTACTTACCTGTGCATGTTTTGCCATCCACTTTGAGTACAGATCCTTCCGGACAAAAGCAAACAGGGCCTTTAGATGTTTGAAGGCAGCCATGACTACATCCAGTGTCATTACTTGTACACGTAATTAGCTCTACAGCAATTTAAGGAGGAAAAAAAATATCCTAAATGATGATAGAAGTTTTTAGTCAGCCCCCAATAAGAGATGTTAACACCTTCTTAGATAGCAAAAGAAGAAGAAAAAAAAAAATAAAGAGAAAAGAAATATATAAATAAATGAAAGTGTGATGTTGAAAGTACAACAGTTCTGCGGTCTTTCTGTGGTTTGCTATGCATTGTTTCTGTTTTTCTTTTCCAAATGTTTTTTCCACACCTTCTCCTAATTACAGCCCAGAAGAAAGCCAAAATTGCTTAAGCCAAAAAGCCATTGTATTTATCAGCCTTAAATTTTCCAAAAATTCTCTGGAGATGTGTTATCAAAAAAGAAGTAATTATGAAAACTTTCTTTCTTACATTTCATCAAAACCAGATCAGGTTTTAAAAACTACAAGGAATCTATACTGAAAGAATAAGTATTAAAGACAAAGAAAATGAGGAAGAACTACTTTCCTACTACTCCAAGTATAAAAGAGCTAGGATCAATGAAAACGGGAAATGAAACTTCCAGAAACAAAACTATGTTTCTTAGCCTCAGTTTTAGAGGTTATAAGGCTAAAATCATCTGAGGGCCTGGCAGTAGCTTTCCTTTACTTGCTATTAGAAACATTGCAGTGACAACATTTTCTTTTTGGGTATTTCTTTAATGCAATTTCACACGATATGCTCCTTCTACCTTCTGTATTACAGTGCTCCATTTCTTTTTCCCAATTCTAGTGCCATATGGCAACATACGCTGGAAGACTGGAACTGATGCAAGATTCCCACAGCTGCCTCTACAAATTGGCTGCACACACTGACTTAAATGGTGCTCAGCTCTTGCAAATACTGCTTCTCCAGGGCAACTGCATTCTGGACTGCACTGTGCTGACCTCTTAAGCACAGAGAAGAAGGTCCAGAAAATTCAAGTTTCTTTCTGACCGCAGCTTGTAGCTTTAGATTAAGAGCTTCATAAAGGACTTGGAGGACAAAGCATCAAAATCTTTGGCCAGCATTTGGACTTCTCATGTGTGTCTCTCTCTCAAGTTGCATAGTTGGTGAACATGTGCCTTGTTCTGCAGTAGTTAAGGAGTTACATTGTCCATGTTGCATCCCCTAACTTGTTCTAGAAAACTATTATTTTCTATCTTATTTGAGCCACTCAAAATACAGGCATAGAGTTCAAGCTGGTCATCCGAAGTAGGACTGCGTTCCACACTGCCTAAATGTTGTTTTGGACACAAAATGATATCCCACCTCCCAATAACCTCTGGCTGCAGTACTGCCACAGCTGTCTGCTTTCTGCAGCTGTCACACACACCCTGGACCCCCATGTTTGGGTCACTGAGTCCTGCTCCTGGCTCCCTCTTAATAAAGAAGTGGCTCTTGTAGAACCACAGAATATCCTGACTTGGAAGGGACCCACAGAGATCACTGAGTCCAAATCCTGGTCCTGCCCAGAGCTCTTGGAATCTAAAATAGACTGACTGCTAAAGTCTGTTAAATTCTGTGGCTATATTTACTCTCAAGTGTGATATTTAATATACCCTAGGTCCTGATCCTGCCATGATCCACACTGAACTCATTGGTGTGCACTGGCACTCCTGCCTGGGGCTTACGCCAATGTTTTATTTCCATGGAAACAAAGTAGAATGACCTTTGTCTACGCATAAGTTTCACTTCAAAAGTGACTGACAAAATCCCAAGACCTCAAAACCTGGAAGCTTTTCACATTTTATGTTCTAGACTAACTTTAAAAAGGCTTACTTCATTTGTAGGCTGAGCATACGCATTTAATTCCACTAATGTCATACATATTAGCAATGCTATCAGCCCTGCCCTGAAAGGAAAAAGCGTGATGCTGTGAGCTGCTCATTCAGAGACTGGGCAAATTCTTGCAGAGTGAGCCAAATTCAGAGACCACATTTAAAAATACAGAACTGCTTATCCACCTGGAATGTGTCACCTAATCTGAGAAGAGGTCTCTCTGGAGACAGGGCTTTTTTTTCTCCCTCCTCTGAAGAGGCGCACACAGTGTAACTCACGTGTAACTTACGCTCCCTCAAACGCGCCATGTGAAATCAGTTCACCCAGTTTAAGCCGATCCTGCTTACATAACAAGGGATTGGAAGCAAGCAACGCAAGGCACAAAACTTTCAGCAGCTCCAGTGTTAAATGAGGACTGTCTCCCCTGCGACACTCCAGGTGTTTGTGTAGCACAGCTCCTCACCGTGACACGTTTTCCTGTCGGGCAGCAGAACGAAGCCTCTCGGGCAGGTGCAGTAATAGGAACCAGGGATGTTCACGCAGCCTAAAGTGCAGCCGTGGTTCCAGAAGCCACATTCATTAATGTCTGCAAAAAGAAGGACTTGTTGCGTCAGGATAATGTCCTCAGCCAATGTTGGGGAGTAGATTAATGAAACAAAGTAATGACCTGAAAAAGAATCTCCTTTTTTTTACATTCCTTTTACAAAAATATGGTTTTCCTAATGAATTATAAGAAAAAAAGTTTGCAGACCTCATTTAAATCAGTGTTAGAAACCTTCTAGCAAAACATACTCAGGCTGCATAGGTGCCTAGAGGACTTTCAAGTCCTCTTTCTTTCATGCAGATTCAAGTGCCATTTAAATCCTGTGCACATCCAAAAAATTTACATTAGACACCTTCTCCAAATAAAAATTCTTTTAAAAAATTTAGCTTCAATGTGACTTAAGCAAAAGCCTCAAAACACAAGTGTATTAGAAGTGGAAATTCAGAAATCAAACCTGGTGAATTTCCTGAGACCTGGAACATTGGTGCTCAGGCAGGTTTGCAAATCCTGTAAGCTAGGAATTCTGATGCCATTATGTCTTATAAAATCTGGTCATGTAGTGAAAAAGATGTTATCTGTTATTAATAGTAAAATTAGATTTTTAATAAAACAATCCAGATAAATAACATTTAGAAGAATGCTAAGAATTTCTGTCTATTTTGAAAGTGATACGTAAGACCAGTCTTTTGTTACTGGGTTATTCAATGCTTCACTTTTGGTGATACCTCTGATTTCATTTTTATTTAAAAACTAAATGAGCACACGTAAGCATTTCTACTTATCTGAAGCGCCTTTACATACTCAGACTAAGACCAAAATTTCTCCCAAGAGTAGCACCTGTGACACTTTCATGAGTCTCTTTTTAAACTATTTCAGAACTTGGAAGGACACAAAACTGAAATGGCACTCTGAAATTTTGAAAACCTCATTGTGATTTTTCATACTCAAATAGTAAGTAAAAGAACAGAAGAATTATTTCATGTGAGGAATAAAGCTTATGAGAAATTCATGTGTTACCTTCACAAAACTGTTTATTTCGACTTAAAATAAAGCCACTAGAACATTTACACCGATGAGTCCTTGAGTCTGGCCTGCAGATTCTTCTTCTGCACTTTTCTCTGTTCAAATCACAGATTCCTTTTTCTAGAAGAACAATCACAGTGTAAGTGGAATGAAGTACCATATTAACCTTCCAGGAGAAAGATGGTAAGAGGTGTATTTTCTTCTCAACATCTGCTTGCTCAGCTTGAGGAACTTCTTATTAATACAAAATAACTTCTTTTTTCCATTGGTAAACTCAGGGGGAAAAAAAATCACTCTAAAAATGAAAGTACTTGAAATAATAGGAGTAGGTGTGTGCAAACAGTAAATTCAAGCTCTATGTCAGCACAAGCAGATCTAGAGAGTGCCTGAATTAGGGGATGGTTTGATTTGGGTCCATACCTATAGTGACTATGAAAGGGAAAATTCAGGTTTCACATGCCCCCACTCCTGCACAGTATTATATATTACTCTGTAGAACACTCTGAAATAAGAATGACAGAGAGGGAGCACACATGCAGGAAAGAGAGAGAAGAGGAACTTTAAAACACAGCATGCAAAGACTGTTATTACTATTATTATTGTTGTTGTTATTACTATTATTATTATTATTAGAGATTGTTTTGGAGTATTATTACCTCTTTATTAGTTATATTATGTATTAGTTATATTATATATATAGTTATGTTATATTATATATAACGAAAAAGAAAGCTGGACAGATCATAATGACCGTGTGCTTCATTTGGACAAAGAGTATTAGCACATTCTAGAGAATCATTGTATTGGAGTGGATCTATGAGAAACACAAGCATTATAAATGTTGAACTCAAATTTCAAGCTCAGAACCTTTCTTGAAAGGAAGAAGAAAAAAAGTGCCCAGCAGGTCCCCAGGAGCCTTTCTATTTCTCCTGCTTCACAGAAAAAACTACTGCAGAATCCTTTTTCATGGGAAGGATTTGCAGAGCCTCATGTCTGTGCTCAGCCATCTTTCAGGGCTGCTGCTTTCACAGATACACTCATGATTTTATTTTTGTCTCCAAAATTATTATTTGTGTTTTAATCTTCATAGTCTTCCTGTGGAGTTTCTTGCTCCTTTCCCAAGCCCACAGTAGCTGAGCTGATTCTACTGAATATGGGTGTGCAGCCACACAAAACACTGTCTTTGACTTGGGTGTATAAGAAATCACGAGTTCATACAGGCAAAGAAATACATATGTAACCAATTTTCTTGTGTTCTTTCCAATTCACAATCTAAATCTCAAGAAGACTGCATAATATTTAAGTTCCAAGTTTATTCTTCTGCTAGCCAGAATAGAGAAAATCTTGACCCCTTGGTGGAATGACAGATCACATCTATAGAAGTAATAATATATAATTTCCCAGACAGACACAGACACCTTGCACATATTTGCATCAAAGTGATTAATTCTTTACTAACAAGTGTTGCATCATTAAATAAAAAATTATGAAAGGATGTCTTGATGGATATTATCTATGTTATTTAGCATTCTATCCTTTAAGGGACTTGAATTTTGTGTGGTTTTAGCTGAGCCTGTCATTTTGTATAATTAATTTTGAATTGGACACAATCTTTTTCTACTGCAACTCAGTCAGGAACATACTGAGAGAGAGAGTCTAACCTTCAAGTAAAGAAGCCATTAGAATGACAAAAGTGCAGGTGGATGCAACCACAAAACAATAGAGTTCAGTAACAAGACCATAGCCAAGGCTGCATCATGTGCTTATCATTGTTTCTGATTTTTGTCCCCATGTTTGTACTATTATTGATCTATGTGATCTAATGAGACCTAAGACACCTGGGAGTTACAGAATAAATGACAGAAGCAAGAGTTTTGCCATCTGGACAATCTCAAGAAGATAATTTTTAACTGTGTAAGTATTAGAAGTCTGTGCAGCCATAACACTACACAAAAACCCCCAGTCTCATTTCAAAGCTTAAAGAGAATGGCGATTAAATTATGAATCACAAAGTTTATAATGCTGTGTTTTCTGGAAGAGCACCCTTACAAACCATACTTTCTAACTTATTTGTGCTTTGTGGGATTTTTTTCCCTGCCATCACCTCTCTTGTATGAAAATGTGTGTACTCAGATATTAGCCTGATGCTAGTATCTTACGCTGGAAAGAAACACAACATAATTTCTTAAAAAAAAAAAAAAAATCCCAAGTGTACTGAATATCATTAATCTGTTAGGAAAGGTTCTTTAAAAAATTCCAGAGACAGTATTTGAGATGTTAAGGTAATTCAGATATTTTATGAGCCACTATTGAAAGTGCCATACCAATGTTGTTCTGTGGGGTTACAACAGACCCGTAGATTAATTAATACTCTTCTCTTTACTTACTGGCCCTGACCAATCCAAGGAAGGCATTTGAAAGAGAAAGGGAAGAGAGGACATGAGAAATTCAAGTAGTAAAGTACATAATTCAAATTCCAGTAAAAGAAATCAAACCATATCAGTTGCACACTTCTCCTAAGTTCCCTTTTCATCTGAAGCAACTCACTAGTTATCTGCTTTAAAGAAAGCTTGATAATTCACAGCTGACACGACATTGCAATGTACATTTTCTTAGCTTGTACAGAGCATCCAATTAGTCTAGGTATGCTTTTATCTCCAGGTTTTTTCTCTTGTAAGATCAGCTATAAATCTCATTTGAACTCCAGGCTCATTAGTCCTCCTTTCATCCTCATTCTTGCATTGGATAAGCCAAGCAATGTACATGCAAAGTCCAAAAGGTTCATCTGGATTCAGCCCGTTAAGCTTCTCTCTACTCCATCACTGCCCAGACATTTTTACAAGAAGTTATTTGGAATTAAAAAAAAAAACCCTACCATTGACAACATTTACTATCATACAAAAATTTACTAAACATGTTGGAAACAGACATACAATTGAAAACATTGGTAGTTTATCCATTAATAAAAGTAGGGAAACCCTTTTTCCATGGAAAGAGAAATGCCAGAAAGCAGAATGCTCTGGTGGAAGAAGTGGAATTAGTCTTCTGAGAGAAGAATAAAGGCTAAGTGCCCACAGCCACTGAAATTAAGCTGCACTAGTTCCACTGTGTGAGAGCACCAAATGTGTCAGTAGAAAAAAGTTTTTCCATTTGCCAGGACGTTCCCCAAAGTAAGGACAGGTCAAGTATTGTCTCTGAATACAGACTCCCTGTCCTTACAAGAGTAAGCTTGATTTCCAGGAACACTTTATCTTCTGCATCTCAACACATCTTGGCACTGCAAACAAAGCATTTGAAGGGGAAAGTTCCTTTGAAGATTTTGGTTTTCCCACTGAGACCAGCCTTCAGAGAGCAGAGAGTGCATGGTTCTGCATAAAGCAGTTGGATGGCATGAAGAAAGACAAAGCCTATTTTATAGCAGCTATTTAGGAATAGTTCAAAGAGATATGTACCATTTCATTTTTGCTCATATGAACTAAAACAAACACTACATTCTCCCTATGTTTTTATACCATCTAATCCCTGGGAATCCACGGCCATCTTCCCTTGGGAGGTGTGTACCCATTGTTTGACAAACAAATGCCTCCCTGCTGTTTGCCCTGTTGTTCTTCTCCAAGCAGAACTGGTGAGAAAAGCTATTCCATTAAAACAAGAATTCTCTGCTCCCCAGAGACTAGAGGACAAGACATTATTTCCCTGGACATCCTCCACTTCCTACTGCCTCAGCAGAAATCCTCAAGGAAGGTGAACTATCGATAGTCAATTATCTTAATATTTGGATCCACAATGCAAGGCAGCAAGATGACCTACACTGTAAGCTGAAATTGGTATCAGTTAAAGAGGCAGGAGACTCTTATCCTATAGTTATTATGGCAGCTTCAAGACTGTTCAAGACCTGCCGACTTTTAATTGAATCATATCACAGCAAAGCTGTGACATCCACTTATAGAACATTTTGTGTGCTTAAAATCCTTTGGTGCCATAACAATCAGAAGTGTTTAGGTGCACCCTAGAGTAAAACTTCCAGAATGAAGCAGACATTTGATGAAGATAATATAGACAGAGGATTAAAAAACTGTATTCTTTGTGCATTTAGCAGGAAAGCATAAAAATATAGTTGTGTAAAAGAGGGAACAGAAGGAGAAAGTCACATTTGTCAGCATGTGTATTCAGATTAATGAACTGAGCAGTTCATGCTTGGCATGCTTCTAGCCTGATACTAGCTGGAGCTACACATACCAAGTGGAACTGTGGACCACTGAAGTAAAAAAACCACTTTTGCCTTCATTTCACTGACACCTGGAATTTTGCCAAAGAGAATTCTTACTGGAGAGAATCAGAGTCTATAACATTATTATTCTCACACGTAAAACCACAGCATTACATTGACTTACCCAAATCCTGAGAATCAATCCTTGCACCTGGCTGTTTAAATGGATGTACTATTTTTATCTCCACTGGTGGGAAAAATGATGGCTTCAGGCTAATTGTGACCACAACTTTTCCAGTATATTTGTTGGCTCTCCATATCATGCCGGACTTCAAGTCTGAGTAGTACAGGTGCTCAGCAAAAAGAGACATACCAAGCAATTGATGTCTAAAACAAGAGAAGACAGCAAAGTGGCACATTACCTGATCCCTAAATATTTACTCTCTCAAACATCTTCTGAGTGACTAGTTCAGTCAGGTTCCCTGAAAATAACCTTCCTTTGTATTGTTTTCTATATATACATATACACACACAATATTATCTTATATATATGAGAATCAGAAGAGGTACAGAGACATTCCCAAAATAAATAATTCAGCACTCATAATCTTAAAAACTTGTAATAAATAGACACAAAATGGATAACCTGCATTTCTCACAGGTTTAATGATCTACTGTTCAGGACTGACTTAACTGGAAGGCATCACCCTGCTTCGGGTGAACATAGTAACCAAAATGGAAACTTGGTTTGTTGAAGGATGTAGGTCAGATAAGTTCCACCATTTCCCAATATCGAGTGCCTGCTCTGACGGTTCTGACTGTCTGAGGAAATCAAGGTGGAAATGGAGTGGTTAGGAGTAGGGCATTCCTAAAATCCATTTTCTGTTGCTTCTCCTATCTCAAGAATGTAGTTTCCATTCACTGGTCAGCTGTAGAAGCTAGCAGGAACCACGAAAGGGCCAAGCTTTAAATAAGAGAGAAAGTAGAAAAAATACTGAAAGAGGTATTTTGTCTTCCACTTTCCAGAGCATAATCCAGGTGGAAAACTGAGAATCTAGATCATCCAGGCTGAAGGATTGATGTCCCAGTGAACAACAACCAACACAAGGGAGAAAGAGAAAAGAAGGTAAGGAAAAATCCAAAGAGACTGCTGGCAATGTAGGGAGAAGCCAGCTTTGTGTCCATCATATGCAAATCGTGGGCCATATTTAAATCAGCAGGCCAGGAAACTGTGTATTTTTCTAATTTTGCTGTTGGAAATCCCCTTTCCACACATGGTGGTGCAACTGTGCTGAAAGACACTTCAGTGACAGCCCTTTCCTGATCCCCTCTGTGACCCCATGACCACCAGTGGTCCCCTGTGGCCCTGCACAGCATGAAGACCAAAAGCACATGGGTCTGAGAGCCTCCTCAGCCATGCTTAGCCCTGGCACTGGGGAGCAATTTTCTTGCACAGCACAGTTTTCACCACATCTGCTGATGCTTCTTGGAGAGCCTGAGCACAGGGCCAAGCCTCCCCAACCAGCAGCTCAGGAGCACAACAGGCTTAGATGAGGGTGGAGTTCAGTCTCTTGAGCACAGCTCAGACACCTGAGCTCACCCACTGTGACCTTGGATAAATCATTTAATCTCTCCTTTTGGCTCCTCTATCTGCAGAAAAAGGCCACTAATAAACACTCAGAGAGGATTTATAAGGATTAATTAGTCATAATTTGCTAAAAGCTTGGAAAATGGAGAGTGCTGAGTGGCAGTATTATCTCTAAAATGGAGAAATTTCTCCATTTTCCTATCATAAATGTTACATTTATAGTCACAGGTCATTTGCCCTACACTTCATACTCCTCATGTTGTGAACTGGCCTAACAAAAGAGGGAATGAGGAAGAGAGCTTAACTGCATCCCTGAAATGAGTGTTTTATTTCTGACAAGCTGAGGAAAACTCACCGGACAGAGTTTCTGAGGAAACGAACAGCCCCACCATCATAGTCACACGATCCAATATGGGAAATCTCTTTTACGTGGTCATGTTGGGTCCAGTAGAGCCTTGTGTCAACCAAATCTAATGAGATGGCCTTTATTTTTTCTGTGGTTTTTAAGATATTTATCATATCACTTCCACTGAGGGACAGCCGGTGTATGCTGGAAACTGTACCATCTGAAGATACAAATAACAGCCTGCAGGCAAGGGAGGCATGTTTGAAAACAAACCAAAACAAAAAAAAACACAACAAACACATCCCATATTTGCAAAATCACATCACAGTTACACATTTTTTTTAATTTAGTTATTTAGTTGCTCCTGTATAGAAAATGTCTGAGTCTGGCACTAAAACTACTAGTTCTGCTGGAGATACTAGAAACCAGTATTCCTGGAGGTACTAGCAATTTCCCTCAAGCAGGTCAAGCAAGAATCAGCCCAGCTTAACCACAAAGCAATATTGTCTGTCTTTCTGCTTTGTTCAGCTGTGCAGTCACACAAGAAAACTGGAATAACTTCTCAAATCTGAGGGGAGCTCCTGCAAACTTGAGGAAAGGCAGGTCTTTGAGGAAGATCCGCATTGCCCTCTGCCTTTGGGAAGGAATCTATCTCCAGAATTTCTAGTTGAACACACCACTTAAGTGCTGAAACTAGAAACATCATTTCTCTTACTCTTCTCATTTTTATCTTCCTGCTGGTTATAGCAGCCAGACTATGCTGTTATTAAATTAAGACAGTCAAAATACAGCTCCAGTACTCAAACCAGTTATGCACTGAAGCTATTTGTATGCCAAGTTATTCATGGATCAAAACACAGATTTACTGATGTGATTAAGAGAAAGAGCAGTTCTTCCAAAACAGCAAGTTATCCCTAATTCATGTACTTTATTTGTCAATGTTTGGGCTTAGTTCTTCCCTTGGGTTACTTATGGACAAAAATTCCAAGAATCATTGTTTTGACCTATCATCACAAAATGGTGGTGGTGCAGGATTTATAGACAATTGCAGGATTTATGTATACAAGACAATCTAGCATAAAGTCACCTTTTCTGCATTAAGTCAATAATTTGTTAAAGGCCCCAAATGTCTTAGATATAACTGGCAAGGGATTATACTAAACCAGTAGAAAAACTCAGCCTGTGCCTCACAGCTTTTCCTCAGTGTTACACAGTCTTTGGTAATCATGGGTATAAGTGTATAGCCAAAAACACATTTCCAGAAGGACAGCCCAATTTCATTCTTCATTTTTAAAGAGTTATTAATTAGTTATTACTTGCCTTTCTCTAGTACCTGTTATTTAAGAAATGTCACTACTCTCAAACTTTGGACAAATGTGAGGATTCACTTTTTACACACAAGGAAACCAAGAAACGAGGGAAGTTATAGTGTCTATGCCCAGGTTTTGCAAATCATTGTAGCGATAGAATATGATATGAACAGAAAGAAAGAAGAAAAATTAAGATTAGATACCATCTTGAGCAATTACCAGCCTTTACTGTACTTTCCTTCTATTTTTCTTCAGACTTAATCCTGATTTTTTGGCATTTCTAAACATCATTGAAAATTTAAAGTAATCTATTGTAATAGTTATATTATTGCTTCTAAAAAAAATCCTATCGCTGCTAATATCCAGGCACATACTTTGAGAAAAAATCTTTTAGGTATAATCTATTATATAGAGTATCACATGGACTTTCATTACTTCAGAGTTGCACTTGTTTGGAGAAAGACATTGTTAATGTCAGATTTAGTCTATGCTTATGCCTGTGCATGTGAACATACTGGGGATTTTGATTCACTTTGTATTAAAAATAGAGCCCTTAAGGGTATTCATTCAAGGAAATTGCCATAAAAAATAGGGCAGAGCAATTATGTTGGACTTCTTGGAGTCCAGTTTCTTTACAATTTTTTAGTGGCTTAATGGCCTTGCTCTAAGCACATGAGTACAGCTTTTATGCACTGTGAATCACACCTAGGTGAATATCCACACTCCCGAAATTTTCACATACATTCAGCAAATATATCCCTACAATGCCGTTTGTAGCATGTGTTTCAATGGCATTTGAGAGTGGGTTTGAGGACTTGTGAATATCTCCAAGGCTGATAAAAGCTTCATTGAAAAGGAAATCAGGGAGAAAAAGTGCACAGGCTGATGTCCAGGCCATAAATCCCGCTGAGATGGCAAGGCTCTAGAGGACATTAGCAATGCAACTACCTTCAAAAAATTGGTTTATGTACAAATTTACTAGGAAAGGACACATGAGCCTTAATATTAAAATAGTTCCACACGCTGCTGAGCAGCTTTAATGCAAATCAAAAGTGGCACCTACCCAGAAATTTTGCTGAAAGAGGGTAGGTTTAGACTGGATATTAGGGAGAAATTCTTTCCAGTGAGGTTGTTGAGGCACTGGAATAGGTTGCCCGGAGAAGTTGTAGATGCCCCACCCCTGGAACTTTTCAAGAAAGGTCAGATGGGACTTTGTGCAACCTGGTCTAGTGGAAGGTGTCTCTGTCCATGGTGGGTGGGTGGGTTGGAACTGGATGATCTTTATGGTCTCTTCTATGATTCCATGAAACCACAATCATAGTACTTTACATATTTGGAGTCCATTTCAATGAAATTACTAACACATTTAAAATTACCTTTGTTCAGCATCAATGGTAATCCTTGTGGGACGACCAAGAGCTCTTAGAAGAACTCGGCGTTTCTTCCCATTCATGTCTGTTGCTTCTATGGTTCCTTTCTGTCTGTTGGCCCAGAGAATGTCTTGGTTTATCCAGTCAATAGCAAATCCTGAAGTGCCTTTGTCTATGTAACACAGTCTCTGTAAACAAGAAATATGAGTTGACAAGAGGAATCCTAGTGACTGCTCTAAACTTGTCTTTCGTTACAGGGAATAGAATATCCCTTTGAAACTTTCCAGTTCATTCCTTTGCCTGCTTCATTTATTTTTTTCAGACATGTAGCTATTTCTCTTCCTTTTTTTTCATCACTTTCTTTTGAGCATTGTACTTACACATACCGTCCCTGAACCGAGTTACTCCCTCCAAAAGGAGAAACTGTTCTGCACAAGAAATAAATTGGATCAATATTTAGCTACAATTTTTTGCATTTGACACTCTATGAAGCACCCAGACCTATACTGTTACTGATGGAACTCTCTTCACACAGTTACTGGATCCTGATCCTTTAAAATCAGTGAAAATGTGTCAGTGAAAACTCCACGTAGGTAAATGATACTGGAAATCTCTCTCAAACCAAAGAACATTCTCACAGCAATGAAGTTCAGCCACAACAGCCTGTTTGCCCTTTTCAATCAGCCAGATGCAATGAACTGCACAGCTTTATCTGAACAAAGAATGAAGTGCTAAAAGTATTTATGCAACCATAGAAACTTGTGGACACTGACAAGTTTGATCAGAGAGAAATATTCCAGCTCCTGGCCCTGTTTGTGAGAAGTTGCTTTCTCAAAAATGGAGCTGAGAACAAGGAGAAGTTTATGTAAACAACCTTATGTGTTTTTGTAAACAATATTTTACAAGTGGTGTTTTTACATCTTGTTATTCCAACTTGTTATTCTTAGTTGTTGTTATAACTAACCAATGACGCTAAAGAAGTGCTCACCCAAGAACCAATAATTGTGCCCTGCTCTAGCGACCCTGGATATATAATGGGTAAAATTTTTTTAATAAAGGGCTTTTTCATCTGAAGCTTATGCCGCTATTTTTCGCCATCCCCAAACTCAACAGCGACAGAAACCAATAAAAGTTTGAGGAAAAAATGAGTAGGAATTAGAACACATTCTTCTCATAGCATTTGTGTCAGCTTGTGTTACAATAACCTTGAAGACAAAGTTGTAATGCCAGAGATTAATCTATTACTGATAGAAACATTAATGTCTACAAAGCCCTAGTTTGTCTGAATTTCCTCTCCTTCATTTTTAATTCCCCTTCACTTGATCCACAGAAAATACTGTATGTACTGAATGTGAATGACAGTAAAACAGCCTGGACTCAGGATCAGAACTATTACAACTGCAAAAAGTAAAGTGCAGTAAAGGTAGAATTGCATCCAAGGAGCAGGTGGGTACAATTTCTCCATAGAGTAATTTTCATAGAGGGGTTTACACCCATTAACTTGGAGAATTCCAAAGAACTGATTACCTCTCGTTTTGTGCCGTTTAGGTGAATTCTTTGAAGTAGTCGCCTTTCAGAGTCTACCCAATAGACTTTCTCTTCTATGTAATGGAAATCCATAAGCGTTGAGGGACCAGTATCAGCAACCAGTCTTTCGTAATGGGTCCCTTCAGTGTCAATTCTAAAGATGGCATTTCCATGGCTAAAAAGTAGGAATGGCGCTGGGTCTGGTGTGGAGAAAACAAAATGAGACCAATTAATTGATAATCATTGCATTTTTGCTGCATTAAGTTCTCATGAGTACTACACAAGTCAAAGTTCAGGATTTAATTGTCTTATTTCTTAATGATATTTTTCTGGATGTACCACAGAGAACCAGTAAGATATAATTGTAATGGTCCTTTCACATTTATTGCCAAAAATTATAGCAAAAATCTGAGTCAGGAAACTGAGACTGCAGTGAGTGGTTTTTGCCACTAATCCCAAATCCTACAGCCCAGTCAGAACAACTGCTGTGTGCTTGCCAGCTGAGGTTGAAAGAAGTTTACCATGGATGTGTCTCCTAGACGAAGGCCACTTCAAACTATTGAGCCATAGCAAGAATTTATCACAGAGAGGTAGGCTGGAGTGTCCCTTTAACTATTCAAACAGGGAAATGGAAGATCCCAAGACACGACAAAGGAAGAAGTTGGAGACTGGGGAGGTTTTTTGTGCTGCAGATAGCTGAAGGAAAACAAAAGGCTTGTACTTTCAGACAAAAACTGTATTTGTACTGAGCATAGGGTAAGAGTATAGCAGTAACTGGACATAAAATGTGTTAAAATGAAATGTACTCCAATTATCCTCCAAATTGTAGAAAACTAATTAAGGCTGAAAGTGATGAGCAGCTAGGATGGTCCTAATAACTTTGATACATCCTTAAAATCAGGTGATAAGAATGAAAGTACGATTAGTACGGCATAATGGGTGGGGCTGCTCCAGTTTTATCACATCCTCTTTCTTATTTTTAGGATATCACTGTAAAGCACAGTTAAGATTACCCTAAGAACCTTAACTACATTTCCAAACCACGAGGGTTTTCATTTAGGTTATTTGAATATTATGGTTGTCTGTCAAGTGCATAGAAGAAAGGAGTTCTTATGTCACCAACACGTTTTAACTTTCATTTTAAAAATAAACATGGGTTTGTTGTTTTCATTTTGATTTGTTTATATATATACACGTATTTGCAGGCCTCAAGTATATTCTTTAATTTATCACTAAAAAAAGAACCAAAACAAAACATAAATCCCATTGTGTTAGTAATGGTGGAGATTCATTATAGTAATGGTGGGGATTGGTTGCCTGAAACAACAGATCCTGGCATACAAGTAGTACTCTTAACAAAATTACTTGGAAATGCAATTATTGATGTAGATCCAACATAAGAAGATCCATACCTTTCAAGCCTGTGTAATCAGTTGCTGGATTATTCTGCAATGAAGAAGCAGCTCTCCATTTATCAGGAATGCATGCCATCAAAGATGCACTACCACCAATTTTCTCACACGTATATTTTAAAAATTAAACAGGTTTTATTGACCAGCTTCACATCTTTTTTTTAACTAAATATCTTTAGTACTAGCATGAAACCTAAGGCCTTAAACTCAATAAAAAGCACTTCTACAAAATTTAGGCAGATGCTTCACCTTCATCATAGTTGCAAGGTTGCTTAATTCTTTCAAAGCAGAGGAATGAGACAAATTTTGATTTCTCGAAGTAAAGAAAGTTCTGATGAGCATCCAAGATGTAATTTTGCCTTGTTCACAGGGAATATGGCCAGCATACTGTTTCTATACTAATAGAATGTTTTGTATCTCAACTTTTAAAGCTACTACCCAATTATAGCAGCTGCTCATAGGATTTTAATGACTCCCTTTTTCTGCTGCTTGCACTGAGCAACCCCATGTGAGCATATTTGAACAATGAAGGCCTGCTCTTTGTAAATAATAAATGAATGCTGAAGTGTAGCCAGGCTGATTTATCTAAAGGATTTGACAGATACCACCTGCATTTTTGCCAATTAGTTGACCAAGACTACTTCTACACTTTGGTTTTGTCCGTTCCACTCCCTGAGTTTTTGAACAAGTGCCTATGAATGAGGGCTCTAAATGGAGCAGGAACTGAACAAATCTTTTACTGCAGAGGCACCAGTCAGATTTGGGACTCAATTTTGGAGGTTAATTAGCAGGTAAACCATATCTGCCCCAAAGATCTTCCTATCTTTAAAACATGATCTTTCTATCTTTAGAATGTGAGATATTCCTCTCTTTAAAACATGTTTAAAACATGATCTTCCTATCTTTAAAACATATTTAACCTAGTGTATCCCCCACAGAAGGGTTTATACCTGACATAAATAATCCTTATCCATCACAGTAACTCTATCAGTCCCTTTCTACAGTTACTATAAATGTTAGTAATAACATGTTAAAAAGTTGAAGTACTGCAGTATGAAGGTAAGATTGTTCTTTAAAAGATTGTGCACAAATATCATTGGGAAGCAATATGTTTGTTTTCACTTCAATTCAGAAATTGAGAGTTTGCAAAGGAACTAGGCATTTTTAGGCAGGACCACAAAAAATCCAGTTTGGATCCTTGTGGGTTACATTTTGCTGATCACTATGAGATTCTAAGGGCTGGACTAAAGTAATTGTGTTGGTGGCAATTTGGGAGCGATATGGAATGCTTTTGGTTGTGTTCGTGGTTCCAAAGGCTACACACATAGGGACTCAAGTATTATCTCATGCTTCCCAGGTCAGAAACATGCCTTGTCACATCCCATCTCTGCATTAGCTAGAGTCCCAGGTAAGCACCAGTCAAAAAAACCCCAAAAGCTTGAGGTCCTAGATCAGAAGGGAACTATGGTGTTTCCCAGATGGAAACCAAAGCCAGGCATTCAGGAAGTCAAAGTGGAGAGGTGAGATAACTTCAGAGCATTCCCACCTCATACTCTAGGTGCAATTTAGGGTTAATCCAATCAATAAAATCCAACTAATTTTTTTTTTCCCTGAATAGCATCAGTTGAAGACAAAATGAAGGTTAATCAAAGGCTGTAACTGGGAATATTTTCCTCTTTGAAAAGCTAAAAACTTTTAAATTTAAATGCATCTTCCCTATCTTCCTCAGAACAGAGGAAGGGAGAGAAATAACTCACAGTAGCACTCATGGTTTTTGACAGCCAACAGATGAAACCAAATACAAGGGCTTCCTGCTGTCCCTAGAATCTAAACATACTGGAAAGACATCAAGGCCAACAGACTGAAAGCAGCAAAGGGAGCAGAATCTTGTGTACTGCCATGTCTTATTAGAAGTAGGGATGGGATAAGAGAGTTTACAGTTTTAAACTGGCAGAGAAGGCAAACAGGAGGTAATTGTTTAATTTAGTTGTTTGTTTTCATATGTTTATTCATTTCTCCACCACCATAGTTTCCATTCTTCACCTGTGACACCCACTTTTGACTTTTCCTCTTGCCCACACCACAGCAGAGGCATTTTTTTGTCAGCAAACCAGAGAACCCTAGTCACTGACCAGTAGGGACCAGCAGGCATGGTTCACTTTGAAAAGTAATGTTAACTAAATCTCTAAAGCCCTTTTTCAGTTATCAAAAAAGAAAATGTCCTTACCGTTCACATAGCAAGACCACTTGTCAATACCCAAGGAGTAGCCAGGCAAACAGGAGCAGATGTATGACCCTGGAATATTGATACAGGTTTGGCCACAGGTTCCCAAACCACCTTCAAGGCACTCATCAATATCTGAAATGGGTATTTGAAAAAGATCAGGAAAATTCAGCTGGTAAAAGCAGCAAAGAACAAGGAGAAAGAATACCTTTGACATACTTACCCAGTACTAAATTTTCACAAAATTTAATATCCCATCATTAAAAAATGAGACAAGGATGGCTGTTTTTTCTTCATGTATTGGTTTCAGAATTAGTGGGGTTTTTTAAATTTATCATTGTCACATTTGCAGTGATTTTGGATGGTGTTTGGTTTTTGTTTTGGGATTTTTTGACTGTCAAGGGAAATTACCCTTCTCCCTAGTGTCTGTGCACTTTGGTGTCTAATTGCCCAAACACAGGGAACAGACTTGTCTTGATTTGTCTTATTATTTTCAGTGCAAATGCTGCTTGCAGCTGCTTCCTTCTATCTTTTTAAACTGTAATAATTTTGCCAACAAATTAACAGACTTTGCAAACAGCAAAGCAGCAAACAGACTGTCACAGCACTGAGTTCAACATTGAGAACATTTTGGTTTGAGTCAAATCTCAAATAGACATACAAAACACAAAAATTCCGAGGATATTCTGACAGCAACAAGCCCAAACCAAGGCAACAAGCAAATTGATTAGAAACTAGGTTTTTAACTGGTAGGTTAGGCTAGAACATTTAGGAATTTAAATATATTTGATGTATTAATGGTGTTTTATCAGGACTTGAGGAAGTGAGTATTAATTAAGTCCTAAATTAAGAATCTATTTTTCAGTAGAAAAAAGATTACCACTGAGGAGCACAGTTTATACCAAGGGGAAAGGAAATTGGCAGTACCATGGATAATTGTCCCCCAAAATTGAGATAAATTTTAGTTCCTGCGGAAAACAAACACATCTGATAATAACTTCCCAAGGTGCTTGGCATCTGGCAGTACCATATGCTGGTATATTTTTTGTATACTTTCCTTCTTCAGCTACTTTGTGAGGGTTGCTCTAAGGAGCAGCTTTTTACTTGCCCAAGTTCTGTTTGATGTCAGTGGCTTTTGTTCTGTATTTTATCATGCGACTCGTCACATGCAGGAATAAAGGAACCAACACTTTTTGATTTAAAGAAACATATTTGATTAAGTCACTAAAGGATGTGGATTCACAACCAAAACTATATGTGTGTTATGTGAGAATTCCCTTAGTTTAAAGAAGGGTACTTTGACTACAAGGAAGAGCAATTTAACCAACTCCTAAAATAAGACTTTGAGAGAAACTTTCTCAGTAACTTAGGGAGACCTAAGCAACCAGATCTCTGATATCCCATGGGTTTGAGAACCTGTCTCCTTTACTACTTTAAGAAACTATGTGTAACAGAAATGTTCAAAAGTGTTTCTTCTGTGTCCAAGTGTCAAAGTTGTTCAAAAAGAATGTCAATGCTTTACAGCCACCTAATGCGTCTGTACAGACTAGGGAAAGCTTCCACATTGTTTATAGAGTTTTCCCACAAGTTCATGTTCCAAATAGCAGAAGAACTAATTTGACAATGTATGAAATGTAATCAGAGCACATGCAAGTGATTTCTGTTTAACAGATTAGGAAGGTAAAGCAGAAGCATTTTCAGCAACGTAATTCCACAAAGTACTCTAATTCTAACCCACAATTTTCTTCAAACAATCCGCTTTCAGGAGCATATTTTCCCACATGTACTAGGACTGTGCATTCCATTGTCCACAGCATTAGAAGAGAAACTCTTACAAATCCCCTCTAGGAAGTTTTGACTGGCTTAGAAGTGTGTGAATGGGCTGCAGACACTGCAGGCACAGGTCACCACTAAAACTGGATACTCCTGGCAAACACTGCCTGGACATCACTGAAGCTAAAGAGCTCTCTGATAGCCCAGAAGGGAGGGCTTTGGTGACCTCAGCTCCTTGTCCAGCTGCTGTCAGTGTTAGACATGAGCACTGTTTGACACTATCTCCCTGATGCACTGGTTTTTACATCAAGTAACTGTCTGAGCTGGACACTTGACCTCATTCAGCCACCACAGCAGGTGTGAGGCTTCATTGATAACGTAGTTTCTGTTTGTCAATACACTTTTACGACAGTAGTAGCTTGCTAAATGAACCTGATGTTATTTCTCTGTGGAAATCACAAGTATGGGTGAAAAAGGCAACCACATAGATAGAGGATTGCTAAAGAGAGAGGTTGTTTGATTAAGCAAAGTGATTGAGCAACTGCTGAGCTATTATTCACTATATCACTGTAAGAGTGATTTCTTACTCACATGAAATAAGAATAAAAAAAGATAGGCCTGGCCTATAGATTGGATCTGAAAGACTGCTTTCTCTGAGAAGGATTTGAGTTCATACTGGACAGAAAGTTGACCTCTTAGCATGTTACCAGGTAAGAAAATTCAAATCACAACACAGAATAAAATAATGACTGCGAGGAAAAAATTTTCTTCTCTATACAGCAGTGGTCAGGCTGTGTTGTCATGCTGTTTGTATTTCTCAGATGAAGGTTGTTAAAGGACCATGAAAAATTAGGAAGTGTATACAAGAAGGATAGAAAGCCTGATTTGACAGTAAATAAAAGTGCCTTTTATGAGAAAATTAAAGAGCTCAGAATGCTTAGATTATCAAAAGGAAGTTTGGAAGAAGGATTGAGCACCACAAATTAATACCTTCACAAAGAAAAAGTAGCAGATTTTCTAAAAGACCCTATAATCTTTTTCAAGAACAATTTAACAAGGGCTGGTAGCTGAGAACTGAAGCCAGGGAATTCAAATTCAGACATTAAATTCACATTTTAGCAGGAGGGGTGAATCACTAAGAGAATTAACTACCAAGAAAAACCCTGAAGGCATGAAAAACATCAGTGAATATTCTAAAGTCAAGATCAGACTAGGAAGACATACTTTAACCGAGCACAGGTTACTGAGCAACATACCAAGGCGAAAGAACAACGACCCTTTATTTCCAGGGTGGATTTTCCAGCTTTGTATGAGTGTACAAAACTGACTCTCCAAGAACGAGAACACCAATTGACCAGGCTACGGGAATTTACACTCTTTCCCCAGTAATTGCACTTGTAGAGAAGATTTCAGGACTATCAGCCTGTCCATTTTCATCACCACCAAAATTCACATAGTAAAGCAAATCCTGCGCATACTGAGAGACAAGTCGTGGCTCCAGCTGAAAAATGGCTCTCTTGGAAGGAGAACTGCCCAGTAAAAGAGCAGGGGCACAGTGGCCACAGGCAGCTTGGCCACTGAAGAGTGACCTTCCAGCGGTAATCAGGAAGACCCAATAGGCACAGCGCTATTGTGAAACAGGTCACAGCACTGTGAAGGTTTGGCTTTTATGGCATTAACAATGGAAGAGGATTCTATGCTTAAAACTCTCTCTTCTTTGTTTAAAGTACCAAAAAAAAAAAAACAATCCAACCAAAAACCCAAACCGAGCCAACCAATCAAATCATCTACCCCAAAACAAATCCAACAAACAAAAAAAGCTGTTTTTTAAGGTTTAGGAGAGCTCAGTCACAAAACCGTCCATCAGTTTTGCAATGTAAGGTTTTGCTAGGTGTAACTAGCACTGCCTTCATCTGCACTTTTAGTGCCAAAGGAAAGCATGGAGCTGCATCCTGTTGTAGCTGTTTTATGTGTCCCGGCAACCACATCCCCCAGTGGGAACTTTACCCTGTGAAAGAAATCGGCTTAGTGAACACAAAAGCTGTCTGCAGTGCCCTGACAGCCAGCCCTGAAAGGAAGAATGAGGTTCTGCTTAGTTCTCAAAGACTTCTTTATGCAAAAAATGCCTTGAGAATCAGCAAAAACCATGAATCATGTCATCACGATGTTGGCAGCTCTCAATGACTTTGCATACAAATACACTACTTTATTGAGAGTCCTGAGAAAGGCTCTGGTTGCAGAATGTCGAAGCATTAGTATGCCTGGCAGGGACACAGAGAAACCACAGTGAGCCAGAACCTGAATTTCATTATGGCCCCAAATACATACATTATATACATCGTATACGTGCAGATACACACACTCAAATAACCTCATGCAAATATAGTTCCTGTTCAGCTGATTGTGATTAATTCAATCTGCCATATTCAGCCACCACCATGATGTTTTCAACAAGGTTGAACATGAAATTTCATCTGGCTGACAAAGAAGGCAGCCCATCGCTTTTATCTGTTTTGTTTAAAGCATCCAGCTCAAAGAATAGAAGATAGGTAGAAGTGGAAGAACACACTCCATCTATCAGCAAGCCACACTGAAATAGATGATGCACAGTTCAGTATCTTTATCTCCAATTTTAAATGAGGCTTAAAATACAACCACCTGATCACTCACAATTTTTGAGAGGATAGAGGCTGTGAAATGCTCATGTACTATAATAAGAAATACAACATTAATACAATGAGGTGGTTATGAGTCCTGGTGTCTTCCATCCCAGAGCCACAGAGATGATCATATCACAGATATGAGAGCAAGTGCGAACATATGATTTATCAACTGTAAAATAGAATCAAACTTAGAATTGAAATACAATTTAGAATCCAGTTGTAGACATCCAGAAAAGAAAGGGCAAAAAAACCCCAGGAGCTACAGTATATTTTTTTTTCTTTCTGGACTCAGATCTCAAGTGTTTCCTCACTAGAATGGGGGAAAAAAAAAATCTATCTTTGAAAAAAATTCTATGTGAAATAAAGTCTGTGTGTAAATTAGTAACTACAAAATGGACCTCTACCACCTGGATCATGAGACTTTCAATGTATTATTACTGGCTTGCCTTTCAAAGATGAAGGTCACTAAGCATCATCAAATACTGTCATCCAGCTCCCTTTAAAATAAGATTTCAAATTAGATACTAAAAAGTAGTCACCTTTTAAAAACAGAATACAAAATTAATAACTGCTATTTTACACTGAGCAAAACAATGAGTTTTTCAAAATTAGTTGCTGGCTTGGGAGTCTGCCCTGTAGCCCTCTCTAGGATTAAGCATCATGGGATGTGTGATACCATTTCTGTCCTTTCTTGTAATATATTTGCCTCCTTCCTATTTTGGTCCAAGTTTTCACAGCTGAAGACAGTATTTGTCCACATTGAGCTGGATGCAGCTGAATGTGAATCTTCTCATGAATTGGTCTGTGGCTTCAGACCCATGTTCAAGGATTCCTGACTACTCTTTGCTAAAAATATCTACAAGCTTCTTTCCCCAAGTCAGAATAATGAGTAGTGAGCTAGCTGGAAGACAGCTACTGAAAACAAGGAAAAAACACACCTCAACTGCAGCTCTTCTGAAATACAGAGGGAAGCAGTGGCACCTTATCAGGTTTATCCCTGTCACAACAGGGGTAGAAAACAGTTGCCCATTTCATTGGCTGATACTGCTCCTTATGAGATGCTTGCAAAGAAAAAAGAGGAGAATTAAAAAGGTTTTGGCATTTCATATTTCTCAGAATACAGACAAGAAGGGTTGGACTTGATGATCTCAGAGGTCCTTTCCAACCTGTATGGTTCTATGATTCTATGATTCTATGAATATTGTGTCTTCAGAAGGCCTATGGAGCAAAGTGAAGACAGGATTTAGATAATTTAGGGGAATTTAAAGATGAAAACGAAAGAGTGATAATTTTAACGTTCCTCATCTCCAGCGCTCTGTGGTAGGAGAGAGGTGAACAGGAAGAAAGAAAAGAGTAAATCTTGACACACAGAATGAAGTCTCTGACCAAAAAGCTGGCCTAGATAGCTGCAGTTGTCACCTTCAATTGCAGGCTGTAGCTCTGCAGGAATGTGCAGCATGTTAGCCCTGAAGAAGTGACAAGGGCTGAGCAGTTAATGTCAGAATTTGGTAGGAATGTGCTGAGTCTAAGACCCTATGATTAGGCAAAACTTCAATAATGTGGGGTTTGTTTTGCCTTCTTCCAAGATTTTTTTTATAATACTACTTGGTATCTTAAAAATTACTGTCTTTCTTCATTTTTCAAACTTCCAAAGTGAGTATTTTAAATCAGCCCTGAAACCAAAGTACATCTCCAGTCTTGCAGTATCCAGAAGATAATATATTTACCTAGGGTAGCCCAAGATTAACAGGCATAAATATCTGCTCTAAAACTGATAATGCAAGGGGCTGCCCTATGGGCTCCTTCAGACAAATATGTGGAAAACTTTTTCGGTCTTGAGTAGGGAAAGCATCTCTACACCATGAGAGAATAAAAAATACTGTTATTGATGTGATGTTTCAGGAGGGCACAGGCAACTGATTCCAGCAGGCATAGGCCCATCCCCTGGTGTCCTGTGTATGCTTACATTATCAAATATGTTACAAATCAAAGCTCTCCTGGGACAACCATGCATGTTTTTTCTTTGTAGGCATAATAGCTCCTTTGTAGGTCAGACCATTTTTCTTCAGAGGTAGAAGTTTCTGTGTTTCCACTGGGGTCTAAGAAAGATGAGTTATTAAAGGTGACAGAGTCCACAGTCTTCATATCATCTTAAAATAAGCTATTAATTCAAGATGGCATGTCAAAAATTGCAGAAGTGCTTCCAGTCCTACAATAACTTGTCAATATATCAATGCATTCATTCATCAGAGTAGTTTTGCTCAGACCTTGTGATGTCCTCTTCCACACTTTCTTTCCTTTAAGCCTTGCTCTTTTGGGACTAAGAGCCCCGCAGAAAGGCCTCTTCTCTCTTGTCATACCAAGTCAGGATTCAAATAATCTCTCTTAAAATAACTGTATAAAATTATGTGAGACATTTAGGGTAAGATTTCATTATACTTCCACAGGACGAGTAGGTCTTTGATCTTTGAATATCCATAGAAATAAAAGGAACTAATTAAGAAGTGAGCTATTTAGCAATGTAAGGAGAACATGACCTAGGCTTTCGTCTGAAGTGGCAGTGTGGAAAACAGATCTAGAAAAGCCTACACATTCTGGCAAGTGTCACTTGTAACAGTTCAGTAACGAAGAGCAGACACCTTCTCAGTTCAGAGGAATCCTTATGGCTGGGAGGTTGCCACCACAGCCTCAGATGATTAAGAAGATTTTACCATTGGTGTTCTCTCTTACAGCTCACCAAGAATGGTCGCCAAGCCACGATTCAGCTTGCTGTCGTTGCTCACAGTTCAGTGGTATGAATCACATCTCCCACTCACCACTTTTATCCCCAGTATTACCTTCAAAGCCTGCCTCCAGCTTCCTGACACTTGCTTCCACCGCACCCTCTGTCTCACATAATTACGGAACTGGAATATCACGCATCCGGTCTTCTAGTCACAATACCAGCTGTGCATCCAGCACACAGAGGAAAGAGACAGGGAAATCCCTTACACAGAAGCGTCCTTCAGTATTACATTTCATGTCAAAACTTCACCTTTGCCTAATCCCCTGTAATCCAGCAGTCTGTAATTGAAAAATTACTGTCACGCATCTCATTTTTCACTTATTCTATGTCATACGGAATTGCTCAGAGTATGTCACAGTCACGTCAGCTCTTGTGCAGAAGGTTTCTTCTGCTGCTAATTCTTGGAGAGTTTGCTGAGGTATTGGCCAATCTGTTTCAGTGCTTTATCTACAGCCCTCCATTCATACAACAGCTAATTTTCAACAGAAAAGACATAGTGCAGTGCAAGTTAGGTCTTCATTAATGGAAGAGCAATACACATCAATGTGCAAAATATGTCCACTGGGGAAAAAAAGCCTTTGCAGCCTTTTGTATGTTAATATTTAGAGTGGGGTTTTGACTCATTAAACAACAGCCAAGCAATTCCCTTTATCTCAGTAGGATTCTCCCATTATATAATTAAGAAGTTAGGCAGCCCAGTAGTGCAGAAGCCATAACTAATGAACATCCTAATCAGCTCATGAAAGCTGAGTACATGTTCTCAAGTAGTGTGGCTCCAGAGCTGTGTTAAGAACAGCAGCTGCTGAGGATGTGGCACACACACTGCAGGTATTCCAGCCTGAGCTTACTGAGAACCAGGTCTAGGCTGGGCCTATGGATCAAAGGGCCATCAATAGCAGAGAGGGAAGATGATCCCTACAGGGACACTCTCTGGTTTAAGCTGGCCTAAAGGGAGTCCAGTCTGTGCCCTTTGAGAGTGCTTTCCAACGTGAAGCAAGCATAGTAAGAGGTGACAATACGGAGATTAATTTCGGAAGTGTGCTTCTCATTTGAACTGAAACATCAGGGTAGGAGCACTCTAGGTGTGTTTGGCTCTCAGATAAACCTTCATTCAGGTTTACAATTTGTACACAAAAAATTCCCAGCCCCTCTCCCCTCAATATGACAGCATTTAACATGTAGACTTCTATTTTCTGCTTACGAGATGGTATTACTTGGCAGAAAGCACAGAGGAAGCACCTGTTATTACATCACTAGAATCATGACAAGAACTGAGTCAGAGCCTCTGAAGCCCATGGAATCTAAGGCAAAAGCATTAACTCCAAGTATGAGGAATTGTTTGAATCCCTAAATCTATCAAAATCCTTGATGCATTTCCTCATCTCCTAACTGCAATGCCCACAACTTCACTGGCTCTGGATTTCTTGAAAAAATTGGACCTCATGGTAGAAGGGGAGGGAGAAGGGTTCTGTCATCCTTTTTCTAACACTCTGTAAAGAACTGGAACCTGCATTTGACATGCTGCAGACCACTGGAGATGATTACAGTAATGGTAGTGTTGCACATTTCTCCCAGACCTCCCTACTGCAGCATTAAGTACACCTGCTGTTCATGTATCGTATGAGATGCATTATTAATGTGAGAACACACATCTACATATAATAATAAGCATAGAAAAGATAGTTTTTAAAGTTATCTAGCCCACATCTAAATACGTACTATTACATAATTATTAAAACACTCTTTCTATATGTATCTAGAAATAAAAAAAATACACCTATACTCAAACTTTACATATACTGAAGCACAAATACATGCACGCTCATGTACTGAAATTACGGAGACACTAAAGCCATGGCAAGGAGTTTTGGTAACTGGAGAACAGTTCATATCTCTTAATAATCATATGAAAATTTATTCTGCTTTCTGAGTTAAACTAACAGAGAAGTGTTGATTTCTGAAGAAAAAAAAAAGTATTCTGTTCATTTTGAAGTGCAACAGATATTGAGATGCTGATTTATCAGTTCTCTCAGTACAACACACAAGCAATCTGTAAAAAACTCTGAAAATTATAAAGTTAAATTAAGAGAATACGAATGCAGTTTTCTTGATTTGGGAATGTTCAGCAACTTACCTACACAGGCAGAGTTTTCAGACTTTAATCTGTATCCATTAGGACAGTTCCAGTGCTGCAGAGCTGAGAGGCTGACAAAACCAATTTTAAAAACCACTGGCAAAAAAGCAACAAGGAAGAGAAACATGATCTTGAGGGATTTTTTGAGCTGTCACTAGAGAAAAACTAGCTTGTATTCGGTCATATCCAGGACAAGATGAGCACGTGTAATCCCCAAAGGTTTCTGCAATCTGCCGCTTTAGACTCAGACATCTTATCACAATTTCAAGTTTTATCTTTGCCTTGCTTTTCTTGTCACTTTAGACCTTACTGTGTCTGACTACAACCTTGAAGAAATTCCTGGGAGATTTCTTCCCCACACACATCAGGGCTTTTCCTCTCTCTCTCTCTTTTTTCTTTTTTTTTTTCTTTTGGAAGCCAAGTATGAAATGCCTGACACTCCTGCCACAAATTTAACACAGCTTAAAAGCAATGCTCGCAAAGATCACTGCAGATTTCTTTGTAACAAAGCTGCCATTTTAATCTTAAAAGCAGATAATTCAGAAAGCTCTTCACCACAGCTCTCAGTGGAGTGCAGGGAGCAAAATCTCCAGGTATCGTCCTTCTCTGAATCACAGTTGTTTTTTTACATTCAGACTTGGATGGGCTCCTCTTTTCTTTTTAAAGCTCTGCTTGCCCCACCTCTTCTCTTTTTAGTACCACTTGAGTGAACCCTGTGTTTGCAAATAGTAATGTGGTCAGTTCCTTACTACAGGGAACTGAGCCAGCATGCAGATATCCAGCCACCCATAATAAATACAGTCTCTTTAGAAAAGCAACGCCTCCTGCTTGAGAAGTACCTGTAGCTTGCAGATAAGTTTTTTTCCACAGAGGTTGTAGGCAAGTTTATTCAATTCCTGTTCAATCACGATTACTTGCATTCCTGTTAATATCATCCTGTGATTTACCAACAGAAATTATCACCAAAGCATTTCGTGCAAAAATCAGGGAAAAAAATCCCTTTGGTTTCTCTGATATATTTCAACTGGAAATTCATATCAGCTTAAGGTCAAGTTCAGATAGAGGATATGTGTTTGCAATTTTGAAATTAAAACTATCTCTCTCAGGTCTGAATGTGGCCCTTACGCATTTCCAGGAGAATACCTGTTGTCAGAGACTGGAGTAATGAGTTCTGAGCCTGCATCACCCACAGATGCTGCAGTCATTTATATGTACACTGGTGCTGCACGAGGCTACTGTGGGGATGCAGTGCTCTTTTACAGCTCTTCCACTGGGGTATAAAAACTAGACAAATTCCAGGTGCATTAAACTCATAAATCTTCAGTATTGAAAAAAAATCTCTTTTACCAGTCTATCAGCCTAGACCAGCAAAGCTCCAGAGCACAAGCATAAGTTTGTGCTTCTAAGATATATTGAATTTTTAAAGTGCTGAGATTTAAGCATGTGTTTAAATGGTTGAGAATGCCAATTTAGCTTTGTTGAGCTAAATAATGTGAGGCAATCTGCTTCTGTCACATTTTTCTTTCCTTTGATTTTTAAAAATTTTATTTCTGGACTGTTGTGCTGGAATGAATTCTAACATAACAGCTGGCCACAGCAGCAGCATCAGAAGGTTACCTACAACTGTATGAGTTCTGTCTCTGGGAATTCTCCCTCTCCTCTCCCCTCTCCATATTTACTTGAATCTGTAAGAGTCCAGACTTGCACTGTCAGAAAATAGGATTATAACCTGATTTTAAATTGGGCCACTCTCCATTAAAAGTAGCTGTTTCTTGATGTTTCTGTCTGTGTGTGGGCACATTCTGGTCTCTCAATCTTCACTGCTACAGCCACTGCAACTAGTTAAATCCAGACTGACAAATGGCAGCCACATTTCCATATACTCTGTTCAGAACCGAGTCTTTATCCCACATGCTATGCTATAAAATACAATAACAGTAATGTAAATTATGCAGGGCCAGACTCATGCCAAAGAGCATTTGCTTCTCCAAATAGTCGCTGGGAATACAAAAGGGCAAACAATGTGAAAGCACAGTATAATGCCATCCCATCTAGGATTACAGGATCCTGCCCAGGCACTATGGTATGTTCCACATGAACCTCTTTTACTAATTCTGCAGTCATCAGTTCCTCCTGACACAATTTTCTTCCCTGTTCAGCTGGCAGCAGGCAACCCTAAGAGTTTGAAAGGAATGTGTCACTTCTTTGTGAGCAGCCACCAGCAGAGTGTTTGCCAGACCCTGAGGGTGGCCATCCCAGCACATCCCTGACCACTTCCAGGGCAGACTCAGACAAACTCACTGAAGGGAGACAAAATGAAAAAGCTCTCCCTTTCCTTTTAAGACCCAGAAACAATTCCTGTCTCGCATTCCTTCTGTGTCTCATTTACACACGTTGTTTTTTCTGAACATCTCCTTCAATCTTCCCCCACTGCTCCGTTTCCAAATTTATCTTTACACAAAACACAATCAAAGGCACATCTCAGAATTTCTTTTTTTTTCCTCTCTAAATTAAAAACAAATACAGAACTGTTTGACATGCCACTACCAAAATGACCTTTTCTGACAGAAGAGAAACCTTCACTTCAGCCAGGTAAAGACCAGTTAATAAAGTAATTAATTTTGCCGTCCTAGAAGTATAGGAATGGCTTAAAAACAGGAAGAAAAACATAGTGGAACTACTTTTTTTTTACCCTTAAACTTCAAATTTAACTTGGACTGGAACCAAATACCAAACCCACAATATGATATGATCTAGGCCAAAGGAGATAAATATCCATTTGAAAATGGATATAACTAATCACCTCCACTTACAATAAACCAGAAATTTGTCATTAAAGTGTGAAATGCATCAGGCTGTGCCACACCTACGCTTTGAAAACATACTATTTTTCACCAAGTGGTTCAGCATACTGCTCACAACAATTCCTTTACACCTGAAGTCATTTAGCATTTCAGAAGTTATTCAAATGAGTTTCTAAAAAGCAAAGTATCGTGCTCACCTTCAGGTATTAAGTCCAGCAACCTACATTAGCCTGGCAATTAGTCATATTACTCATATGATAAATTAGACCAAAATAGCTCAGCAGTCTCATTTGCAGGGCTCACTGTAGAATCAGTACCAATGATCTTAAAATCATCCCAGTTCAGCAAATGTGAAGAACTTAGTTGAATTTGACCTGCTGACTCAAGACACTCATGAACTAACAGCAAATAAATATTTTATCCTTTTCTCTTGGAGTTCTCATTATCTTGGTTGGATTTGAAGGCTTTTTTTACCAAAGTTGGTAAAGATCAGCCAGCAATTCAAATGCAGGGGGGCTTCTTGGCAAACAGCTGCTCTAGTTCAAGGACAGTATATTCTGACTGTTTCTAAACTGTGGAGGAAACACCCCTCCCTCAGCTTCCCAGTGCTTTCAGCATCTACATTGTATTAATAAGCACATTGTTTAAATCATATATTGGCTTTTATTCTTGCTCACTACACATTACGCTAGCTTGCCAGCAGTTGGACTTCTTTTTCTTTCAGCCTCTGAAAGGCTAATTCTGGCCTTAGGCATATTCTAATGTGGTTAAAGTTGTATTTTGTAGTCATCATAATCCAAATTACCACCAACACAGGCTAATTATTAAATTTGAGTTCACTGATGGAGCATAAGGAATGTCTAGCATCTATCTCTAGTACAAATAGCACAGAAAAATAACAAGGAACATTCAGATCCCACAAAACAGATCCCAGAACCTCTCTGATGGCCCTAGAAAATCTGCCAGCCCCTGGGACAAGATGCTCATGTAGGTATGATTCTGTCAGGAAAGGTATTGCCACTAGAGAAGCAGCTGATTGACACAAGCAGCTCTGGTGATGATACTGGGGATTTCTCACAGCCTTCAGGAAAAAACACCCAACAACTGCCTAAGCCATGCCTGACACCTCCTTGCTGAAGCCTGATCTCAGGGTCAGTGTGGGGATAGCTGACTGATCACTGCACTTGATTCAGTGCTTGATTCATTACTGCTAATGGCATTTCAGCAGGTTCAGCCTGCATCATCTATAATTCTGACACAAAGGACATTATGCAATACTAAATTGCCTGTCAGACAGAGCAGGGAGAGGTACGGCATGAGAGACTGGTGTATTCCAGTGATCTCTAAAAGCAGGAATGCCTGAAATCTCCTCCTGAGGTATGATGGTCATTCTGGCTTTATCCTCAAGCATCTCACTCATCATTTCAACAGTTTGGAGATTATATTTGGCTGGCAGAGTGTTTTAATTTAATTTACTAATAAAATTAATTAAAGAGTGGGGCTTTAAATAATGAAAGCTTTTTGAAAACCAAGTGTTATTTTAAGTAATCTCTTTCCAGTTGTCTGTTGCACAGCAGCAATTATGACCAACATCCACTGGGTTTCTTTGGAAGTTTGAGTACCATAATTTTTCTGCTATGGTTACATTTTTTTCCTACTACAAACTGATCTTAGGCAAAAGAAAAAGCTTAAATAATCCATCTTTAAAGCATACTGTTCATTATAGCCAATACTATCTTTTTTAAAGGAGTTTTACATTTAACATTTTAACAGGCACCTTTCACCAGCTGCTGTACAGTAAATACTTATTTCATCAGCTAGACCACACTGGAATACACACAAGGATCCAGAGAGAAAGTTAAATATGCTCTCTCTCCTATCCCGACAGCCAGAACAAGAGTGAAACATTCTGGGGAATCCACAGAGCACATTACTGACTTATGACATTTATCAATGTTAGATGACTACTTTAGGCCTCTATGCTAAAAGACATAATGGAGTAGTTAAAATAGCATGTTGAAACAGTCACTTGGCTCTCTGAAGTGGAAATAAAGCTGAAGATTAAGCAAGTAATTTTTTACCATTAATAAGATCTATGCACCTTGCTCTGTGAGAATATTTAAGAAAGGATCTTAGTAGCAGGTATGGCATTACTTCACTATTAGACTAAAAAAATGTATCCTCTCTATGTGTCTTGCTGTTTTCATCCCAAGGATAGTTCTGTTTCACTCACAGCAAAATGATTTCTAATACACATACTAGAACAGCTGCTCTAACAGATGTCTTGGAACAAAGGCACTGGCTGAAATCCTATTTTACTAATTTTTAGAGTTCCTGAGCATTCACCATTTACACTGATACTACTAAGAGATTAGGAATTTATCTGTCAGTCCATAGGTTCTTATCTGAAGTCCATCTATCAGAGACATTGCTACTTTTACTCTTTTTATCCCATAGGTTCTGGTCTGGGAAGGTGAACAATTAAATTTTCTTTTTTTGTCAACTTTTTCCTCCTCATTACAGATGTTTTCAGAGTTTGTTCTTCTTATGGCCATAAACAGCAGTGAACATTTTATAGTTTTGTTTTTAGGCTAGCTTGCTGGCTATGTGGAACAGAATCATTGCACTTACCAACCCGGTTCACTTTGTCCAACTAACCCTGTTTCACCTGGTGCATCTGTAACACCAGTCTGGCATATCTACACAAACCCACACCTGCATAAGCTTACATCTCTCTAGCAAGTCTCAAAGACAGCAGCAAACCAGATGGACAATAAATAGGAGTAGAAGTAGAAACAGGCATTGTTATAGACAGCCTTCCACAGCAAAGGCACCTGAGGTGAATCCAAGACTGGAATGATCAGAGATGTTGCCAGTGCCCACTACTGAGCTCCTACAAGCAGGCTGCAGGATGCTCCCAGTTGCTGCCATACCCAAACACTCTGAAGGAGGCAATGACATCCTGAACATGTTGCAAGCCACATCCTCTTTGTGGAAGTTTGTGACTTTCCTATGTGTGGCCATGCAACTGGTGCCAGAGGGATTGTCATGAGCTGGTGGGCAACCAAGAGCAAGGGTAATAAAATACACTTCTAGCTGCCAGGAATATTCCCTGCAACTCATAGAACAGATTCAAGACATCTCCAGAAGCAACTTTGTCCTGATTAGAACATATTTGAGCATTGAGCATCTCCTGAAGTGTTTGCTCAGAGCCTGATGAAAGTAAACCTGCACTGAAAGTACAAGTTTTTGATGTAATGTCATTTCTTGTGTGAGACAATTTTACAGATGCAATACAGAACAGAAGTAAAATAATACATAGGGGTCAGACTCCACCCACAGTTGCCAGAGTGGATTTCTTATACCATACTGGGAAGCAGTTGACACAGAAAGTGGCAAGTGATCAGCAAGGGCTCTGCCATGCAGGCGGCAGCTTGACCTGACAGCACCTCAGGGAGCCTCACAGCTGCAGGCAGTGCAGTGCCAGAGCTTATCACAGACCCAAATGCCTCTGTGAGCGTGATATCCCAGAACTTGGCATCCAAATCCTGCAGCTACCAAACACACCCTGTTGGAGGCCACAGCTGTCAATTCTCTATCTAAACAGGGACAAGGAGAGAAGAGCAGAGGGGAAAAAGTTGGGGCATTAAGCACAAGCAATAACTCACATTATATTTAGCTTTTATATAATGGTTCTGTACTTCAAAGCTTCGAACAGATCCCATATTGCTGGTTGGAGTGTGAATATGGAAGCTCCAGGTCAGACTTGACTGGCAATGGTCATATCAGAAAGAGGAGAAACTGCTCCTTGCAGTATTAATTTTTCTTCTGGAGTCCTGTAAAACACTACTGCAGTGCAGGAGTCCCCTGAGACTGCCTGCAGAAGTCAGAAATAGTACTATTTCTATGGCAGTTTTGAAGAAATTGAAACAACCTAACCAAGGCTTGGTCTCAAGGACTGATCAAAAATGTACTAAGAACTGTGTTAAGCATTGGGCATGAGGGAAAATCACTTTGCAACTGAGCAGCATAAGATGATTGTGTAACCAACAAACAAAAGAGTGAGCAAAGTGCTCGCTAACACTCACACACATTTTCTCAGAATGTCTCCTTGGCTGCCCACATTGAGCAGTGTCTGTCTAGCTGAAGGGTGAATGAACAGACTCCTGGAAGCTACAGCTGCCTCCTTTAGAACTGCCAGCATGTACTGGCTGATGTAGCCTTTGCCTTACACTAGGCTAGGAAAAGCAACAGTGAAATCAGTCACAGTTAGACTTTGGAAAACAAAATATCTATGGATGCACAGAGAAATTCTGTGGATGCTATAACCATATGCACAGCGTGTTAAAAGGTTCCTTCATTCCTCCTAGATCCCTGCCACAGGCCTCCTGAGTGATCTTGGCACACTGTGCAAATGGCCCAATACTTCCTTTTACATGAAGAAAGGTTATTTAATTTAATAGCTGTTATAAAGTGCACTGAGACTCTTGGATGTAAGGTCATACTCAAAATTGCAAAGTAGTTAATTTATTCCTGCTAAAATCACATAGAACAAATTAGACCATAAAATACAAGGTAAAAGAGAAAATTAATTTGGATTTGTACATGAGTTGTATCAGAAATACCGTGGTGTTGCAAAGCAATGAAAACTTTTAAATATCACTTGTTATTCTCAGAATGCAATATATGTTTATTTCTTTGTGGAAAAGCACAATAAAAATACACTCCCTTCAAATGAGATATGTTAATGTTTGTAGTGCTTTTGTACCAAAAATCATTGCCCTGTATTGCAGAAACTTTTCATTTTCAAAGTGCAAGCTAAGTTTATAATAATAAAATTCCTATTAGTGCTATGAGAGCATTTCTGAGAGCCACTGCCCCATACACTATATAAAAAAAAGCTGCACACCCTCAAGTTACTTCACAAACTAAACGAAAATTTTAATGATAATGAACACAGTACCTAACCCAAGATCACCATCTATAAGATGCAGCCCAACCTATTATGGCATCTTTATTAAAAAACAGAGTATTTTAAGACTGTTCTGTATAATAGTACAAGTGGGCATTAGGACCAGATTTTAAAATGAGCCCCCACCCAAATCCTCCTCAGCAATACTCATGGAGAAGGTTTAGTGCACGTCTTGGGTAGTGCTTTGAAAATTAGTCATAGGTGCCCAGTTTTCCAAAATGAAATAAGACTCCAGTAAGCAGAGAGGGGCACAGGAAATCTATTCTTGGAGTCTGCCTTCCCGATGGTAAAGAGATTTCTCCATCTGCATGTTTGCATTTGGCTGCTTTATTTAGACCTGGGCTGGCAGGAAAGGCAGGACGTGTCAGAAGAAGCCCAACCACCTGAAATATCTGGGGCAAACACTAAAATTCTATTGCAATCTAGATATTGAGAAAGAGACTTGTAGAAGGATCTGCCTTATGTGTGTTGACATGGAAGCCAAAGACACTCATTCCTGCTTACATTCCCCATGCTCACAGCCACTCATGGCTGCAAAACATATGGACCAAGGGCAGAGACTCTCCTCAAATGTTGCTGGATCACAGGCTTACCTTCACATTCCAGGATGAAATGCCCAGAGTGACAGCCCTGTGCTTTCAGACATGAAAGAGAAACTGATCCTGAGCTCACTGGTATCAAACTCCCATTGATTATTTAAAAAACATTGGACCAGGCCCATCTTATGGAAATGATAGCTTCTTGTTTTAATCATAAACACAGCTTAAAGAAGCAAATTTGTTTCTTATTTATTGTATCCCTCAGAAATCAAAGAGATTAAGTCCTTCGGTAAGAGAATATCACTGTCACATGCTCTCCAGGGCCTGCTTAAGTTGGTTTTGTTTTAAGCATATATAATTTAACTTAGGCCTGACACTAAGAAATAAGAGAAAATTTGAAAAATATTTCTAATATTTTAGAAAATATTAGCAAGCATAACAGCAAAATAAGAGGATAAATCTGATTAAGGCTTCAGGATTTCATGTCCTTTTACACGTGTCCCAAACACAAATTGCCACTGTGTGAGCATATGACATGGACATTTTTTTTCTCAGTTCAAAGTCTACAGGAGGTTGCAGCAGCAAATACTAGCTAGCAACTGGCATCAATATTCCTTTTCCCCTACTGCTAAAACCAGGCAGCTTTTCACTAATATCAATAAAGAAGTAATAACTTCAAAAACTAACAGTTATTAAAAATTCTTCAAGGCATAATGTTCTGTGGATGGAGTATTCAGCTACTACGAATGGTTTTGTAATAAGATGAAAAAGATCTATTAAGTGCAGAACAGTTCAGGAGAGGAAAGTGTTATAAGTAATGCTCAGTGATTTGCCTGTACTGATGCTTGGCTATTGAGAACTCTTGCTACAGCTGCACTCAAAATGAATAAATGACAACATTCATCTTTCACATCACTGGTTTTGCCAGGATGCATCAGATTAGACATATTGTGCAGACAGGAAAATACTGCCACATCTCAGCTTCATGTGTTTAGTATAGACTGATTTACCACGAAAGCTTACCTCCAAAATTTCCAGGATTTCTCCTCACTAACCAACTGGACTTTTCATAGAAGTAATGCAGTACCAATTCAGCAGCTCAGGGGGGAAAAAAAGCCTTTTTGATGCAGCAAATGTCTTGGTAGTCCATGCTCAGGTGACATTGTTAGGGCTTGAAGTAATGCTCTGGAGATTGGAGTGCTGAACTCAAGGCAGTTTTCTGTGACCAGCAGAATTGCAGAGTTACCAATAAGCAGCATTTCCACAAAACCATAAAAAGTAGTCAGCCAACACTAAAGGACTTGGTGTGCTACACTGTGAATGGCAGTCACTTTTCCTTTCTGCAGCATCATTACTTATGCAGTGGCTGTGTTAAATTCTGTGAGTAGCAACTTAATGGCAGCTGGAAGGGCTGTTCCTCATAAACTGCTGAACTTTGACAATGGTGGAACTGCTATGAAACACCTGCACATTAAAAGAAACAGCTCTCTTTGCATAAAAGTGCTGAGCAGAGCAGAGGTTGCTGATGGCTAGTAAGGACAATTCAAAAAATCATGGAGAGTTTTCATTTGTCTGCAGTCATCAGAGGTTATTTATCCACACCATGTTTGTACAGCGACAAAAGGAGACCATTCAGCTGCACCTCCACAGGCTCCTTTACCCTGCTGGAAATCTCAGCCATGTGTGGTCTCCTCCATAAACAGGCAGCCAGCCTCAGAGACTTTTTTTTTGGTGTAACATTTTTGGGGATAGGTTCAAAACACACTAGCAAGGGACATTTAATCAATTAATTTTTTATCAATACTGCAAGTGGCTTTCTCTTTACCTGACACATTGCTGAAGTTATCAAGATGTGGAAGCATCTTCTGAATCTCTCACATGTCCCAGCCTCTTGCCAGATACTCCTGCTATTTATGCCTACTTATTCTTGGTGTCTGAACACTGCCTGAAACAACGTGTGACAGGATTCATCTCACTGTAACTGGAGTACCACCCCCCTAAATCTCGCACTACTGGCATTTGCTGAAATGGTTGTGGGCTCAGAAACATTGTCAAATGTCAGTTCCCAGGATGTTGTCAATAAATCATTTAGAGCATCTTTTCACAACCTATTCCTGTGTTTTCTCCACAGCCCACACAAGGCTGGCATCATACAGCTCACAAAGAACATGGCCTTTTGTGGAATTTGCTCCAAACATTCATCAGAGGAAGAAATCTCATCATTTCAACTATATTTTTAGGTGGTGACATTTGATTTCAACTTCCTCCAGGCCTGTCCCCCTGCCCTTTTGATGAATCACAAGTTATTTGTAAACAAATGTGCTTCCTATAGTTAAAGTTTTGTCAATTCATTCTCCAGAAATACAACTGGGAAGGATCAGAAAGATATACAAGGTATGTTTTGAGTAAAAAAGATCCAATAAAAGTACATCACCTACATAGCTTGTTTCTCTCTTCAGTTTCAGTATTTTACTCAGTAAGACTGAAAATCATTCAGGCAGCACTGTCCAAATTCACTTCAACTATCTTTGTAGCTGCCAGTTGTTATCAAATACTGGCCTAGATTTTCCCACTTAACATGTGGCCCATCTGATTTTCACAGTTCAGTTAGATTCCACTGATGACAAAGGTGCCAATCTCACAGCTCCTTTCCTGTGCAGACTCTTTTTCTGTACTTCAGCCTAGGTTTTTCCCATCCACAAGTCTTGTTGCAAAGCAGCTATCTCAGCTTCAGAATTGATATCAAATATAATGAAAAAACCATGTACAACAATAGAGTCTTTTGTCCCTCAGGTCAGATTTCTCTAAACTCTGTTGAAGATCTTGCCTGGATCCATTATTGGAACTGGGGAATTGTTACTATTCTTTCTCCTCTAAGTTCTTGCCCCTGTCTTTACAAGCCAAACAATTAGAGGATGAGATCCTTCCACTCAGGGAACTGCATATTGTTCAGCAGAGTGTTTTTATTCTTTATTTAATCTTACTTGAGTGTTTTCTGTAGGAATCTCCCTTGCTTCTTATGCATGGCCCTCCACCACAGCATTTTGTTAGTTTAGAATCTGTGTTTGATTACGTGCCAATTTAGTGCTCAACTTCAAGGCAAATTTGCACATTGATAGTTACAATAAAAATTCTTGTTTCGTGTTCCAGCTACAAAAACTATCATTTATGTGTTCTGCTCGTACTGAGCACCTTTCTAAATGTTCATCCACTGATTCTGGGCTTCTCCAGTCTTTTATCTTAAAAAGAGCAATTGTTTAACATTATTCCTTTTTTTCAGCACAACTGTTGGCTGATCACCCCTTAAAAGAATTTTCATGACCATTTTTCTAGTTCTTTATGAAGGCCAATGAGCCTTTAGAATCACTGTTTTCTCTCTCAAACCATTAGATTCAGATTTCATTTCTAAACCTCTGAATCTTCAGTAGTGAGAAACCANAAAATGTTTCTTTGCTTGATTTTGCTGCTGATTACTCTATCCAAAGGGAATGTCTGCTCCTCTGTCAAAGAGTAAAAAACGCTCAAGCAAGGAACAAATAAACAGCACTTTTGTGTATGAAAATATGCCTCTGCCATTCTAGAGAATTCCCTTCCTGAGAAGTATTTCACACAATCTTCTATTGAAAAATGCCATGCTCAGATTTTAGGCTGAACTCAGAATGACTGACACAGAACTCCAGGAACTGAGTGCTTTGGAGATATTGATCCAGACACAACAGCAAACACTACAATTGCAAGGTGCAGTGCCCAAGTTCATATGGAAGTTGAACCACAGAGGGAGAAAGAGGAAAATATAAGAGTACAGTAAGCAGCCAGCTATAAAGAATGGCAAATTAAATTCCGAATATTACTTTTTCTGATCCTTCGCTATGAAACGTGATGCTAAGATCAAGCAGGAGTGTTATGATTCCTGTTTGCACATTCCTGCTTCAGCAGGGAGGAAATCACTCCACCATGCCACTTCTGTGCCAGAGAACAAGAAACATCAAGGAGTATTCTTTTTTGGAGAATCAGTGAGAAACCAGAACAGGTCACTCAAGACCTGAGAGCATGCTCTGGAAAAATATCCACAGATAATGTCATTCATTTGTAATTTGAAGCAAGCAACACACTGCAGGATTAATCTAACATTGAAGAAGGCTCTATACAAAGAGAAAAGTAATATTAAAAGAGAGTAATATTATTCTGGATTTAGTTGGCCATGCTATTTAGCTGCCTGCTTACTGTACACTTATCTTGTCTTCTTACTCTCTCTGTGATTTAACTTTCACATGAACTTAAACACAAGGGACTGGGCTATAAAACAAAAAAAAATAAATTTGGTATAAGTCATTTTTGGAGTCCTAAACGTTTGGAAAAATATTAGTAGGAAAAAATTCAAGACACACGACTCAGAAGTCCATCTGATCAGCCCATGGCATTAGATTTCATCATCACTAATTAAATCAGGTTCTTACAAAAAATGGTACTTACAAGTATTGGATTTAAAATCCTTTTTCTTCAACAAAGAAGAAAGAGACTGTTTTAGAGACTGGAAAGTAATAAAAAGTAGACAATACATATTATTTTATTCCTGTTTTCCAAATCAATACTAAACTAGAAAGCATAAATGAGAGTCAAGCAAAATCTGATTTAGATATTTGTTTATGAATTTACTTTTTGAAGTATTAGAGAAGTTTTTTTGAGGATGTTAGAGGTTTCCCTCAGCTATGTGTCTAAATGAATGAAGGTACTAAAAAAGAAAAAAAATCAACAAAGCACTAA